>CM044431.1:62531184-62619681 GCA_024363595.1 Xenopus borealis
GGGGGGGGGGGTAGAAGCACTACCTTGCCTAGGGCCCTGTATAGTCTTAATCCAGCTCTGACTACCATACAGCAGACCCTGGAGCTGAGTCCTATTGACTTGTGTGTTTTTTTTCTTTAAGTTCTTTAAGGGATCATTGTGCAAGTAGCAAGTTGGAAATCCATCTACTGACTTATAAGCAAGAAAAATTCAGAAAACAAAGTACTGAACTCATTACAGAAGAGCTTTCATTTGCCATGCCTATTCCTAACAATCTCTTTTGTTAATTGAAATGAATGGATGATGGCTTTCATTACATCTGCATTTTAGTAGCAAATTAAGATTTAGTAAACACAATCTCCCTGCCAGTTCATTAAGATATTGACAATGCAGCACCATAGTCTGTGGCATGGTTTCCAGAAAGCTAAAGGCTCTATGCATCAAAGTCAAATATCTGCAATTACAATTTTTTGCTTATCTCTTCATTTTGGAGAAGAAGCTACTGATCTCTTGCAGGGCTCAATTTGTTTCACTCTCACAAATAATGGAGCATATTGTAAATCATAATTTTATATTTAAATTATTCATTGATATTACGGCTAATTGTAAGCACACTGTACTAGGTATTCTTCTGGCAGGACTTACAATTTAAGTTCTAAGTGGTTTGCCACAAGGCGTTGACACCAGTCATCAGCAGTAATTGAACTTAGGTCTCCCTGTAGCTCGATGCACCCTGCCAGCCTCAGCTGTAGTTAAACTGTGGCTATTAACACAGTGAACTGAAATCATTTACCTATAATTTCAGTAACCATAACAATTAATCAACAGTAATTATTGATCACTATAGTTCCATTAGAGTAATAGCAAACCTTTGATTGGCTGCAATGATCAGGCCTGGACTGGCAGATCTGTAGATTTTGAGGGGCTGTAGTAAGATACCAGATATATACAGTCAATACAAAGGGGGTTATTTATTAAAATCCGAATGCCAAAATACTTGAAAAAAAAAAAAAGTTTTTTTTTTTTTTACTATAAAATCCGAATTTTGAGTGGGAAAAAAAACCTTGAATTTTTCAAGATTTATCATACACCGCAGATGGAAAAAGTATGAATCAGAAAATCCAGCATCTCAGACCTACCATGGTTGTATATAAGTCAGTCGGAGAGGTCCCTATCCAATTTGGAAGTTTCTGTGGTCTGCGCTGGAATTAGCCCAAAAATCTGAGTATTTCAGACTTTTCGGGCAAGAATCTGAAAAATTCTTGGTTTTTGGTTAAAAGCCTGAATAAAATCAAACAATTTGGGAATAGGGTTGCCATCCAGCCGGTATTTACCAGCCTAGCCGGTAGTTGCCAGTAAATTTGTAATCCCCGTCAAAAAAGCACTTAGGGGCAAATTCACTAAGATTCAAAAATTCGCTAGCGTTAGCTTCGCTAGCGTTCGCCGCACTTCGCCAGCCGAATTTTTGCCAGCGCTATGCAAATTCACTAAATTACGAATTTACGCTCAGGTCGGCGAAAGGTAGCGTAGTTGCGCTAGTGTTACTTCGCTAGGCTAAATTCGCCAGAGCCGGTTTTAGTGAATTTCCGAAGTTACAAATTGATGTCACTCTGGCGAATTAGCGCTACCGTTAGACACTTCGCACTTTAATGAATTCGCCCCCTAGCCTGCCCACAACTTGCTCAGAACTTAAAAGGTTTTTTTTTCAGGCGTCTAGCCATGGCCCATCCCTTTTGCGTCACTGTATGTGGCTCTGCCCCTTTTGCTTCATGAAGTGCCTCCTCCACTGTCCAGTAAAAATTTTCAGAAAAGGTGGCAACCATATTCAGGAAAAAAAATCCAAAAAAAATCATATGATTCAGATTTTTGCTAGATTTTTTCTCGTTTGTCTCAGATTTCGATAAATTCATACTTTAAAATAATAAATAAGATCCAATCGTGGATTCTAGTTTGGTTAGACATTTTCCATTTAAATAGTTGGATACATTTAGAAAAATAAGCCCTTATTGCATGTTTGGGCCACTGTGTACTTGAAAAGCCTGGCCCTAATTTAGTCTAGACCTGGCAGTTATTGGTTGTGTGATTTTGTACAAAAAGTAGCTGAAACATCCCCGCCATGATGGATGTGGCAGAGAGGATTGGTGCCTTAAAGTCAATTTGTAAAACATCAAAATCTGTATGTTTTTCACAAGTGGTGACTGCCGTTAATATAATACTTTAATAAATCGGATTTGTATCTCTTGACGGCTGAAAAGAGCTTTATCGGGGAGGAATGAAGGAAGACTGGTGCTGTGAGAAGCAATCCCTTTCTGTGAGCGCTGGAGATAAGAGAGATGTGAAGAAGGAGAGGCTGATATCACCAGCAGCATTGTCCTGCACATAAGGAGGGGGAGGAGAGGAAATATCACAGAGAGTGGGTGAGGGGGGGGACGCTTGTAGATCATTAGTCATTTATTTGCACAGCAAGCTGCTTCCTCAACCCATTCAGCCATCTATTACTAGCTAGAGAAAAGTCACAAAGCCCTGTCATTAGTGGAATCAATCACCACAGGGCCCACCAAGAGCCCTCCCATGGCCTCTCATTTACTCAGCTAAAGAGCTCTGAATGTCTGCCTGTGGCTGACTCAGCTTCTGCTTTTCCCTCTCTACATCTACAGGACTTGTACTCAGTGTCTCACCCCTCCTCCCCTCGCGCCTGTCTATTCCATGTCTCCTCCCCCACCTTTATCCCTTACCGTCATCTCCGACTTGTCTCTCAGAGCTCACTGTACTCTCTGTTCATATATACAAGCCCATACCAATGTTTCAGGGAAAGCTATCCTTTCCAGCACAGGAGCAAATCATACTTTTTTATTCATAGGCTGGCATAAAAGCAAATATATTGATATTGAAATCCTTGTTTCTGAGCTCTTGCTCGCTTATTGTAGGGGTAATGCTAATGATCGATGGCAACATCTGCATGCCAGGCTTGGTAATGTACTGGAGGTGGGGGTAGAAAAATGCCATCATCTACTTTTCACTCATAATTACCCAAGGAAGGAGTAGTACAGAATAGAATAAGACAACTCTAGTTCCTTTAGATGTAAGCAACAAACTAGTTAAGACAAATGTAAAGAGATCTCATCCAAATTGACATTTAAAGGGGATGTAAAGGCAAAAAAATAAAATCCCATTTTTACTTTAATGAAAAAGAAACCAAATAATCTCTAATTAAAAAATGTGTACCGTTTTGATAAGAAACCTGAATGGATGCAGTGAAATTCCCCCTTCATTTTACTTGTTGTGACAGCGGCAGATAGGAAACTTTATACAGTCTGCTCTGCAGGCAAACGATCATACTTTCAAACAGCACCTTACTTCCATGACCTCGAGCAGCTTTGTTTGTTTCCCTGTAGACCAGCCGGCGACAGTGTAGAGATTTGTATCCACAGACCCAGTGCAGTCTGTATATTCAGATTATTAATCAGTCTTTCTGTATCAGCTTCTGTGACAGATATTATATATATATGACCCCCTGCAGCCAACTTTGAAAACATAAATCATTTGTTTAATTGGCTTCTGGTGCAGAACGTTCATGTTTATGTTTAGTATACAAAATACAGCATTTCTAACATTATTCTATTTTAGACTTTAGTTCGCCTTTAACAACATAAACGGATGACACTTCATTAATTAAACAGTCTGTCCTAGGAGGTATGGAGTAAGGATAGGCATACTAGGATGATTCATATGTTTGGTGTGTGTGGTGTTTATACAAATGGCCTGCAGGTGGCACTGTGCATACATAGGACTTTCTGTACAACTTGAAAGTGAAAGTAAGTCTTAATGCTGTTATGTAAGGGCTGCATGACCTGCTAATAAAGCACTGTTATACCCAACGCAACAGTGTGGTTACCAAATGGACAGATTTTTTAGCCACCCATGAACAGCCAAATTGTTTGGCTCCAGGTCTAACATTCAAATTAGACTGTAAGGTCATGCAGATATATCAGGAAAGGACAATATGCATGTGAAGCTGTGGTCTTTGCTTAGTGGGAGTTATACTCTGCCCCATAATATCTGCCTGTTGGAAAGGCACTGGCTTTAAGCGGCCCCTGTATGGCCAGCTTAATGGAGAGGGAAAATAATAAAATGGTAAAGCACTAACCTTATGTTTTTTTAATAATAAGCTAAGATAAAATATATATATAAAAAAACAGCAAATTGTGGCCGATACAGAAAACCTAGATACCAATTTCTTATGATAAATTCATAATTCAAGCAGGAGAACAACAGTATGAGCAAATAAAGATATTTAAATAAATTAGATGTAAATATATTCAAAAGTTTAATTTGCAGATGTCAAGAGAGACTAGAGGAATGAATCCACTGCCCACAGAATGCTCTGTTTGTCTATCTATCTTACTAGCATAGGACTTTGTGTTTCAAACATGTTGATGGGTATAAATTGTTCCACTTTCAAAGGTCAATAGAGGCTTGTGGTAGGGTGATATAATACAGGGCAGATAAACCCACATAACTACCTCTAATCTGCTCTCCCTATTGCTTTCCTTGCTGTAGCACAATGAAATACAATCTTTCTATCAGGTTGTGTATCCGCTGCCTGAATGATTTAGAGCAAGCATCTTTATGCAGTGGTTTAGTGCTGAAGCAGACCCTTCCCTAACCTAATCCACATAAATTCTTATTAGACATGATCCATAACCACTTAATTGGCCGCTTAAGTGCCAGACAAGGTTGCCATCTGTCCTAGATTAGGGAACATCTGCAAACAGCACTGCATTTTGCACTTACCAATTTAATGTTGACTGCCCTTTTTATAAAAAAAAAAACAGTTTAGAGGTATATAATATTTTTATGAAATGTCACAGTCTCAGAAGCCATTACTTTTGTTGTTATTTCAGGCAGAGGGTGGCAAAGCATGGTTTTGTTAATGGGCCAGTGTGCCTATTGTGTAATATATTGTTTTAAGTATTGCACAACAAATAATAATAATGTTTGCGAAAATATACATTTAAAAAAAGGATTTGCTGCATTTTCCACCTGATGGGATCCATTACCCAGAAACCCATTATCAAGAAAGCTCCAAATTATGGAAAGTCTGTCTCCCATTAACTCAATTTTATCTAAACAATCCAAATTTTTTTAAATGATGTAGCTTTTCTCTACAATAAAACAACATTATCTTGTACTTGATCCCAAACAAGATATAATTAATCCTGATTGGAAGCAAAACCAGCCTGTTAATTTTCTAGTAGACTTAAGGTAAAAAGATCCAAGTTACAGAAAGATCTATTATCCAGAAAACCCCAGGTCCCAACCATTCTTATAACAGGTCCCATACCTGTCCCATCTCAGTATGCAGGCTGCTCATTCTGGAAACTGGTACAAAGTCATTGTAGTGAGCATTCTCCTTGAGCTTTAATAATATGTGCAACTGTTACAATCCAATATTTTAGTTGCTGGCATTTCTAGTAGTGCTGAAAAAAGTGTCAACAAATGTGTCACAGTTTACAGAGATGAGAAAGGTGAGAATGAGGAACATGAATCTATTTTAGAATATCCATTACAACTATAAGCAGGATAGCAGAAAGCAACTAAAAAAGTCATCATTTGTATGCTACCATTTGAAAGTATGGGATCTGTTATCCGGAAAACTGTTATCCAGAAAGGACCGAATCATGGAAAGGCTTCACCAGGTGAATTTTGCCAACATTACGCAAATTCACTAAAGTGTGAAGTTTCGCTAAGATCGGCGAACATAAGCGAAGTATCGCTGTCGTTAGTTTGCCAGACAAAGCGCATTTATGCTAGTGATGCCTAATTTGCATACAGTGCAAACTTAAGTGTATAATAGAAGTATATGTTACAGCCACTACATTCCACTACACAAGCCCAGGAAACCTTTAATAAATTAAATAAAGTTGTCCTATTGCCCTACATGTGCCCCCTATATAATTGATTTTCCATATGTTAGGAAATGTAGGGGGGAAGGAGGGTAACCCCCCCCCCCCAAAAAAAAAATTTCCAATTTTTTTTTCAAACTACTATCTATTGTATTGAACTCCGCAAGGTCTAACCTGGCGAAGTAAAGTCTAGCGTAAGTGGTAACGTTCAGAAAAATGTTGATCTTAGTGAATATGCGTAATTACGATCCTTCGTCAGTGCACAATTTCGCCTGGTGTAAGGGTGCGAAGTTGCGCTAGTCTATCTACTTCGCTAGCGAAAATTCGCCAGAGTCGGTGTTAGTAAATTTGCGAAGTTACGAATTGACGTCACTCTGGTGAATTAGCGCTAGCATTAGACGCTTCGCGCTTTAGTAAATTTCCTCCATAGACTCCAATATAATGAGATAATCCAAATTTTTACAAATGATTTCTTTTTTTCTGTAATAATAAAATAGTACCTTGTACTTGATCCCAACTAAGATATAATTAATCATTATTGGTGGCAAAGCCAGCCTATTGAGTTTATTTAATGTTTACATGATTTTCTAGTAGATTTAAGGTATGAAGATGCAAATTACGAAAAGATATGTTATCCGGAAATCCTCGGGTTCTGAGCAGTCTGGATAACAGGTCCCATACCTGTACATTTTGTGGATGCATCTCATTATGGGTAATGAATGGCACATGGGGATTAGTTACTCATAAGAAACCCACATTGTAACTAATCTCCCAAAAATTCATTTACATTGGTGTTAATGTGGTTATTGGGAATCTCAGGGGCTACAACATGTATGCCTTCTCCTGGATTTCCTAGCTTTTAGTAGGATGTAGACATTCAAATTTGCAACTGGATTTATTTTTTTTATTTTGTTTTTGTTTTTGAACAAATTAGCTTTTTGTTCAGCAGCTCTCCAGTGTGGAATTTCAGCAGGTATCTGGTTAGTAGGGTCCAGTTTGCCCTAAAAACCAGGCAGTGGTTTAAATGAGAGACTGGAATATGAATAGTAGAGGGCCTGAATAGAAAAATAAGAAATAAAGAATAACAATAACAGCAAAGTTGTAGCAATTGCTTTTTGGTTGATGTGGTCAGTTATACCCTTCTGATATCTGGAAAGAAGAAGACAAAAATCTATTAAAAGAAACATTGAAGACCAATTAAAAAAATTCTAATAATAGGGCATTCTATGACATGCTAAAATGTAAGTTTAAGGGGGTTATTTATCAAAGGTGAGGTTTTTTTCTACCTTGAATAAGTTCACAAATCAGATGTTTGCTAATTTTAGGAAAAAACTGGAATGCAAAAAAACTCAAATTAATTCAATGGTGGGGGAAAAAACTCTAATACTGTACTTGAATTGAAGAAAACTCAAATAGCTCGATTGAGTTTTCGAGCACAAACCAACTGAAAAAAAAAACATCTTCATGACCGTGACAGGGTTTTAGCTGGAGTATTTTCTTATTCAAGCTATTTCCAGCTTAAGAACATGATAAATCTATAAGAATAAATATATAATAACATTTATAGAAACTACCCTCAACAACACAATTTTTGGCTAAAACACAACTCTAAATTTGATAAATAACACCCTAAGTAATAAAAGATGCAACGTTTGCTACAGCTATTACCACTTATAGCAGGCATGTCCAAAGTCAGGGGCCAATTGCAGCCCATTTTCAAATTTACACTGACTCCCAGCATTAAACAAGGAATCGCCCATTCATGGGCAGGCCCAGATTTGGGGAGAGGCCGCCTAGGCCAGGGCCTAGGGTGGCCTTATAGTATAAACCAAAACATACCACTTGCTCAGCTCTGACTGTTTAAAAATTGTGGTATTTATTTTCATAAACATTAGCACCCAACTAGAAACCCAACCCAGGATCTGGTTCTTTTCTTTGATGAGCAGTGCCTTCTATCTTCTTCCTGCGGCAGCTACACACAGTCACTGGATTAGGCGCTAGTCCTTCCTGGAGGCTGCCACAGAGCTGTGCACAACAGAGGTGTGTTTTATGTGCAATTCTGGCTAGCTGCCTCAGCCTGGCTGCAATCACTTGCAATTTAAAAGCGCAGGCTACACAGCCACAGCAAGCAGGGACACAGCTACAGTACTTTATTTCAGGAAATCTTACAGTTGCCAGGCTAAATGGTTAATAAGGTAAATAAATATGAAATACTGCATCTGGTCTGTGGACTACAGATATAATTTAGTAAATATGTTAAATATTGGTTCAAAGAATGTCAGGCTGAATTGTCGGCCCCCACACATTTTAAACAAAGTTTCAACACCACTGACCTATAGTAACCAAGCAGCAAGAAGCATTTACTGGTGAAACATCTTATTGGTTACTGCAGAGGATACATAAAAGCGGATAAATGTGCTCTATAAACTCATCATACATTTAGTTATTTAATGTGAGTTATAAGTGTTTAAAATTGCCACAATATTTGGCTTTTCCAGGCTAGCTTAGAAAAGAAGCACATTTTTGGTGGCAAGCAAAGCCATTTATCCAGTGAAGCATGCAGAGAAAACATGCAACACCTAACATAAATTGTATTTGATTAGGTTTAATTATGGTGCTGTCACATAGATTTTAAAGAAGGGTTCCTTTGTCAAATATCAATAGAATAACCTGCTGTCTCTCTGCTGACTTAATGGCTTTAATTGCCAGCACAAAATCAGGATCTGGTGAAGTTGTTTGAACATATCAGCATGAACCAAATATTTTCAATTAAGATCAAGTTGTGTGACTGCAACAGTTCTAATTTGTCGTCAGTACCTTTGACTTATGACAGGGTCCATGTTTAGAAAGTCTTCATCACAGACTAAGGGCTGAACTACAGGGGAGATTATGTAGGAAGGTGTTGGATTGACACATTGCATCCTGTAAATCGGATGCAGTTGCATGGGTCGAAATATAATGGGACTGATGTGCAAATTATATGGGAAATGCGCCATCCAATGGGACACACCTGTCAGAAGGAACGCTGCAGGGTCAGATAAAATCTGAGCCTCAAAATGTGATCAGAGTCTCCCATGTAGCTTTAGCCCTAATTTGCCTCCTAGTGTAAACCTTCTGATAAGTGTCTAAAATCTACTGTTGGCCCTATGTACACTTGGATTCTCTATAGATTCTAACAATGATTAGAACCTCTCCATTGCCTAACTGTCGTAATTCTGCATGTGTCACAATCATATTATTGTTGGAGTACATACTCCACTGCATAGCAGCTATCCTGTTTACTGTAATCCCTACCTAATCCATAGGTTGGAAGTTGTGTATAATAATGACCAGGCACTCCTGTGATAAAGATCTTTTCTGTGCCATTATAATGTTGCCCTCTGATTAATCCATCATGCCCCATTATTCTAAAATATCATACAAAAGGAAGGCTGCATTTCTTCTTGTGATCATAAAGTTTAGAAATCCCATTCTGGTTTTTTTTTTGGTCCTGCTACTGGAAACAGTCTCATACAGGCCAAAGCAATTTACTACATTGCCCTCCTCCAACACCCCATCTCCATAGACCTTTGCATCTGCATTAACCTTCACCTATTACTTGTTGTCAGACCTCATTACTATTGCTCTCTCCACCATCACCCTATTCTGCATTGTAACATTCATTTTCTATTTTTCCTCTTGCTCAGCTTACTACAAAGTCATCCTTTCTTATTCTTTCATGACAAATTCCATGTTCCATTATCTTCAGCCTACTGTACATCCATTTTTTTGTTATCGGTGTTAATTCTCAGTCTTTGTTTATATGGTAATTTCTTCCTGATACGGGTTGCCTGTCGCGCCTCATGCAGTACTGTGGCAAAAATATGATCCAGTATATCACAGTGACTGTTCTCATGAGTGTCAACTCACTGGCGCTTTGCTTGCAGACTTTTTTTTTTCTTTAGCGCAATAAAGGTTTTATACACATTGCTTGGTACTTAGATGTTTGTATGGAGTCTCTTCTTCATTTGGAGCACCATTCTATAATGCTTTAACAAACAAATTAAAAAGTAGTGTTCATTTACCATCATCAACAAGGATGCTAGCTTAGTTATCATCACACACAAGGCACTGTCCTATTATTACCAATAAAAAAAAATCAGTTTAAAATATAGAATTGTTTGTTGATTGTTTGTTTATTAAAGCATTCTGGATGACAGGTCTATGAGTAATAGATCCAATTAAATATTTTTTGTTTTTCTGATGTTTGATCTTGTTTGAATATATCAATGTACTCAACCTATAAAATCATTATGATGCCAATAGCCCTTTTAGGAATCTCAATATCAATTGAATACATAATTTGATCTAAAGGAGCCATTCAAGATCCATTAAAACCTGCCGACTCAGCTCAGCTGCTTTTTTTATTAGGCACTACCAACGACATGCTCAACCAACATAAGGCTGAAATTGTCTAGATACTATATCTATTGGACAGGTTATAAAATCCAGTTCAAAATTGGTACATTGCTATGGTCCTCTTCACCAACAGGTCTTTCTAGCCCCCCCCCCCAGTATTATTTGATTGTTGACCTATGGCCAATATAATAGGACCATCTTCATCCTCGTGAATTAGATCAACCTAAGGCATTTGAGAAAAATCATTCTTGGTATAGGTCTACATTATAGCTTGTTTAGGTATGTGTTAAATCACACACATCCACTGGGGATAATTTACAAAATTCACGTGAATGGATCGGAGTTCAGTCGAATTCTGGTATCCTTAATCTAATGCCTATACAGGGTTATTATTGTCTTCATTCTTGGGAAAGCACTTTTAGGGGCAGATTAACTATTGGTCGAATCTGAGGGTTAATTAACCCTCGAATTCGACCAATCGAATTTGGTCGAATTTTTAAAAAAATAAAGGGCAAGTAATTCGATTTTTATTGGAATGATTGAATAGAATAGAATGATTGAATAGATGGAATGATCGGATATTCGATCATTCAACCATTCGATGATCGAAGGACTTTAACTTAAAAATTTTATTCCACTGCCTACTTCGCCAGATTGAACCTACCGAATTGCAATAGAAGCCTATGGGAAGCCCCCCATAGGCTTCTTTTTCAATCACCTGCTCAAATTTTTCAAGCGCTCGAAGGAAAAAGTACGATTTTTTCATGAAATCGAACGAACGAGGTAAAAGATAGCCTAAAACTATTCAATAAGCATTCGATAGTCAAATGCTTATAGAATTTCGAACAGATTCGTAGGATTTTAGGTGAATAATAGTAAATTTGCCCCAGAGTGTAACATTAATTAATCCACTACTGTAATATTATTACTTCATCGATTAACGAAATCTTAAAGCCTCCAACATACAACCACTTTTCTTTTTCCCGATTTCTGGGATGTCAACATTTATTTGAGAGTAAGATAATTTATATCCGTTGTTTCTATTTATTTTTGAAAATTAAATTGCATATATGAAACTGACCCATTTGCAGTTTTTTTTTTCTTGTTGCAACCAATCTAGAGCTGGACCTGCTGGTTTAATTTAACAGATTAATTCCAGAATACAGAGTAAGGGAGCTGTAAATTCCAACTGTATAAGAAAAATGTTCCCTGTATTCCAACAGTCAGCTGTTTACTCCTCTTAGTAAATGGCAAATGTGCTAAAATTGTTATTGTAAACTCCTGCTAGGCTCTTGAGCAGCGTGAAGCAGTGGTATTCAGGAAGAAAATGAGCCAGCAGAGTTACAGGAAAAATGTTTTAACAGGCACAGCTCCCACCTCCACAGCGTTGGATACGTCATGCACAAAAATAGCTGGTAACAAAAGCTGTTGGAAGGAACAGAGAGATGGAGTTGGTGAGCCTGTAATAAATGTTGGTGCTTCTATGTGAAACCTACCTTTTGTATCTGTGCAGGAGAAGTCCGTCATCTGTGTGGGTGCCAATTGAATAATTTTGCTGATCCTTGTGCTCTTAGTATTCAATTCAATAGGTGTAAGTCCAGGGGCACTGCTCCCTGATGGTTACCAGAGGTGCAAAAAAATGCAGCTCCTGGTAACTTTAAGAGACGAATTTCAGGGTTTCAAACAGGAAATTTGGCTCTTCTAGCACATAGAGCACAACTGTTCTGTGCTAGCATCATGGACTTCGGACCCCCATGGACCTCCTCCAACAACAAAAAGGTGACACCTCTTAAAGGTATGTGTTAATTCCAGGGTGCTCTACAAATACTCAAAGGAGAGGGGATTGATCAATGCACTTCCCTGGCCCCCTATTCTCTTAGTAATTTAGTCTGGGCAGGTGCAGGGTACACTTGCATCCATGAGCCCTGTGCTTTGTACCTTCTCCTAATACTGTCCCTGCCAATAACTAGTGATGGAGAAGTTGTGTAAGGTTTTTATATCACTGATCAGAGGTGGAGCCATCTATCTGGATTTTTATAGGTTGTTTTTCTATGTGATCTGGTATCCTTACTATATTGCCTATACAGGGTTATTATTGTCTTCATTCTTGGGAAAGCACTTTTAGGGGCAGATTAACTATTGGTCGAATTTGAGTGTTAATTAACGTTAATTATCGAATTTTGGTCGAGTTTTAGCGAAAAATGCTGAAATAACCCTATGGGAGCTTCCCATAAGGTTATATAGCAATTCGGTTGGTTTAATCTGGCGAACTAGGGATTCAAATAAAAACTTAAAGGGCAAATAATTTGACCATTGAATGATCGAATAGATTTTTATTCGAATCGAAGTGCCCAAAAAAGGTATTCGAATTAGAATCTTTTTGAAAATTCAATGGAATTTCTAATCCTTCACACAAATTTAGTAAATAGGCCCCTTAGTCTATGGGGCAGATTCACTAAAGGGTGAAGTGGCTAACGCTAGCAACTTTTCGCCAGTGTTGCCACCCGCAGGGACATTGCCAATTCACTAGCAGGCATAGGTGCCAATTCATTAGCGAATGGGACCGTTGCTAGCGTTCACTCTCTATTGCCAGGCTACTTTTCGCTCTGTAATAAAAAGTGGTAACTTAAACCATTTGCACTAACATTTATAACAAAGACGGCCATACAACTTTAAATTTTCCGCCCTATGCAAACTGACCCAAGGGCAAGATCTCTAGCGAATTTTCGGTAGGCACAAATGAAAGCTAGTACATCTTCTCTATGAAATTCTGGCACAGCTGAAGTAACAACAGCATAAAAGTTACAAGTGTTCGACGCCTGGGACAAAACTCCACATTTTAGTGAATTAGCATATTCGTAGCGCATTTGCTCCTGGCAAAATGGTGGAAGGGGTGCAAATCTGACACTAGTGAAAATTCGCCCCTATGTCTATATTCAAATAGTAGACGGATTTGGCATGTAACAATTTAAAAACAATGGCGTTCTACAGTACTTCAAAAGTATGCTTTATTAATACAGTATTCTGCAAGTGTAACAGTTTGATGCCTAATGCTCGCTTAACACCTGCTTGGATTTTAGAATTATATTGCCCATTTTCCTTCTCTGATAAACAGTTACTGAAATGAACTTAATGAAGCGTATTACAAATATATTTCATTGCTCTCATGGACTCATTCTTATTCAAATAACCCTCCATTCAATTTTTACTCTTTTGCAGAATAGAAATTCTTGATTGGAAGGAAACACAATGAGGCCGACATTAAGCTGTTATTTCAATCTACCTATTGAACATGGCACTGAATTTAGCAAACATTGAGAGGCAAAGCTGAATAAGCCTCTTTTTATACCTTTGTCCCTATGAAGAATACATTACAATTAGTAAAGTAAGTGTGATTTTCCTGATTAGGAACCACACATAAGTCTCATGGTGGTCAACCTGCGCTTGCACTATGCTAGCTTCTTCACCTTGGAAACACACTGCCAATGGCAGATGCTGGCTATAACATATGATTATCTCTTAGAATTACCGGTTCTTAGAAACCACCGGTTTGGGGCTTTTTCCCTTAAAAAAAAGGTAAAAAAGGAATTGTGATGTTTAGTTTCATTAGCTGCATTACAGCATGCAAGATAAATTATTCATAAGGGGTATGCAATAAGAGGATCTGCCACTATGGATCTGTCTCCCTTTATATGAACAGACAGCACACACTGTAAGAACATGGAATATGTTTGTTTTTAAAGCTTTCGCTGCAAAGTGGTTTCATAAAGAGATAGATGCTACTAAAGATACGTTTTTTTTCCCCATTCGCCGCTGTTGTTGACCTCTAGTTGTTACATTGGATCTGCCTTTTGTTACTATTGACATAGATTCCATTGATTTATTGCAGCACACGGAGGATCCCATCACAGTAAATATTCCAGTAATGGCACTCGCAGCCAGGCTTTTGTTCTGGGTGATTTTTTGGTCAGACTCACTTATACTGGGTCACTGGCAAGCATAATGGGAAGCTGCTCAAGAATAAAATATTACAAATAGAGGTCTGCTGCAGTTTATGCAACTCCTTTTGTATGTGCCAGATGCATTAACAAAGGCTGGTTCAATTGTACTTAGGGTTCCAAAGTGAATTTAATGGTAACAGTACACAATCTGTTGTTTTTTTTTTTACTCTAATACTTTTTTGTTGTAAATTTGAATAAACCCACAACTCGAATGGGAGGTCATTTAAGAAAAAATGTGAAGGTCTAATATTCGATAGAATAGCCCCGACCTGAAAATTCTAATCGAATCGAGTTTTCCCTCTGAAAAAAAAAACTTGAATCTCAGGGAGGCAATTAACATATTCAAATAGTTCAACAGACCTCTGCCCTTAACTTCTAAATGAACTCAGGTTTTAAGTGGCCAATATTCAAATTAGAACTGTTTCCACGGTTGTGGTGTGATAAATCACAAATTTTAATTTACATTTGAATTGTGGGATTACAATTCAAATGGGTAAATTTTGACACCAAAAATTTACTTTTCAACCTCTAATAAATCTTCCCCAGAAATGTTATAGAAATACAGCTACAAAAATGTCTTACGTGCAACAAACCTTACAAAGTGCTTTTTTCCTGCAGGAGTGTGTTCAATATGATTTCTTTCTAAAAGTGGTCATACATGGGGCGATAAAAACTGCCAACAGACCAAGTTGCCAGCTTTTTGGCCAGTGTATGGGGCCTTCTGATGGGCTTCCCTAACCAATATCTGCCCAAAAAATTAGCTAGATATCAGTCAGGCAGGTTTGATCTCGTTGGGTTATGGACGACATTGGTTTATTGATATGGTCTTTGTGCCAGCCATCTGCATTCCTGGCATTTTGATCCAATCGTTGGGCCCTAGGGCCTACAGTGGATCGGGCCGATAACATCCACCTCAAGGAGAGAGCCACTCATTTAGGGACCTCGCCAAACAAGCAGATCTTATGTGTATGGCCACCTTTTAGAGACATTACAGTGCTGATGTTTACCTCCCATAGCTCATTTCCTCTTAAGATGAAATTTGTCTTATTTCAGTGTTTCTGTTCTCTAGTTTCATATACTTCCCTTTCCTTTTGTAGCGGATATGTTGAAAAAAGCTTTTATGTTTGCAGCTGCTCTGCAAGGTTATAGATAACTGAAGACCAGCAATATTTATAATCACAGAATGCACGCAACAAAATAACATTTCATAATGTAAAACTTAAAGTGGACCCGTCACCCAGACACAAAAATCTGTATAATAAAAGCCCTTTTCAAATTAAACATGAAATCCAATTTCAAATTTTATTAAAAATAAAATTTATTTCAAAATTTTTATTAAACCATTCATAGCTGTTTTAAGCTCATTTAATTAAATCTCAGCTGTCAATCAAATATTGTCTGCCACTCCTCTGTGCCTTAGGCATAGAGGCGGGGCAGATAATTACTTTCACTTTCAATTCAGCACTTCCTAGATGTCACTGCTCCCCACACATTCCCTCAGTTCTCTTAACCTTTTAATTGTGTAGCCAGGACATGGGGATAGACATTGGGTCCCTCATTCTGGTGCACAAACAAGATTCTGAGATGATGCAAGACTTGCCTTAATAACAGTGTCCACAAAATGGCTCCTGCCTGCTTGCTATAATTATGAATCCCCAGACTGAAGGAAACAAGATTAAAATAATTTATATAGTGTATTTAATGTTCATTTTGCTTGACTAATGTGATAAAATATGATTTTGAATTTTTTTTGGGGTGACGGGTTCACTTTAAGCTGGATGCTCTGGATAGATGCTATCAGTAGCTCCACTAAAATAAACTGCAGTATTAAAAAGAAAGGGATTCAGGCTGCAGGTAGAGCATGGAATTGAGGGAATCAAGTCCTGTTCCCTCCTAAATAAAATAAAAAAAACCATATTCTCATTTGAGCCAAAATGGTACTAAAGGGCCTTAGAAGGCAAGTGTGATCCTATTATGATGTATGGCACAAAGTAAGAGTTGTATTACATTCATATTAATGAATGTACTTCTTGGTGCACCATTGCTTTCCAACAAAAAAAATGTGCTCTTTGTTGCCATATTTGTTGAAACAGTATGTGTATCATGCATCCTACATCAAATTTGTTATATTTTGTCTAGATCTACATTGGTGCAATGTTAGATTCTTTAGAAACTTTGTATGAAAGGAGCACACCAATGGCCAATTACTTTTCAATCCATTTATTGCAGCAGAACAAACGGCACAAGCTTTCAGTTGATACCCCCATCCTCAGGTGCAATTAAGGTTGCCACCTGGCTGGTATTTTACCGGCTTGGCCGGTATTTTTGATGGTTGGGCCCAATGTTGTTAATAGGAAAAAAAGATAAATATATAGGAAGGCCGCATTTTCTTCAAGATCAATGAATACCATAACAATCAATGAATACCATATATATTCCTTAACATATGACATTTGTGGGAATGGATTTCTTATGTAAAATGAATTAAGCAGTGTTTTAGATTACTTATTATTGTATTGTTCTAGGTAATGTTGAATCTACTGGATATACCATGATGGTTGGATATGGATTGAACTATGTGTTAAATATCAATGTGTTACGCTATTTAAAAGACTAAGGGGTTAATGGACCACACAAGGGTGAATGTATTTAAGTATATGGTTTCACCGAGTGTTGATTGCACCTGAGGAAGGGGGTTATCCCCTGAAAGCTTGTGCTGTTTTTTCTGATGCAATAAATAGATTGAAAATGCATTGGCCATAAGTGTGCTATTTCCATACAAAGTCCCTGTAGACTATTTGGTTTCTGAAGCAGCCAGGAAGTGTAGGCATCCTTGAAAATCAAGTAAGTGGTGTGCTGAGGAATTCTGTATTGAGATTCTTTAGAAACACATACCAGTTAAGAGAATGTGTGGCCACATTAAAAGACAATTTTTTTTTGCTGACATATATTCAATCACTTTTGTGCATTTCTATATATTTAGGTCAGCCAAATAAACATTTCTATGGTCCGGAGTTTAAGACCCACTCATTTCTGGTCAGTTTTCCCATATTTGGCTTATATTTGGTGGTCTTTTAGGGAAGAAGGAATTCTCAAAGCACGCAAAGAGTAGGGATGTCGCGGACTGTTCGCCTGCGAACTTGTTCGCGCGAACATCGACTGTTCGCCGAATGTTCGCGAACGTCGCGTGACGTTCGCCAATTTGGGTTCGGCTTAGCTGGCGCTTTTTTTTTGCCATTTCTCCCCCAGACCAGCAGATACATGGCAGCCAATCAGGAAGCTCTCCCTCCTGGACCACCCCCACACCCCCTGGACCACTCCCCTTCCATATATAAACTGAAGCCCTGCAGCGTTTTTTCATTCTGCCTGTGTGTGCTTGGAAGAGCTAGTGTAGGGAGAGAGCTGTTAGTGATTTGAGGGACAGTTGATAGTAAGTTTGCTGGCTAGTAATCTACTGTTCTTCAAACAACTGCCATCTAGCTGTGTGAGCTTGTTCACATTCTGTCTAAATATCAATAATAATACCGTCTCCAGAAACACCATCCTGAGTGACGTTTTTCAAGCAGCAATAATATATTCCGTATCCACTGCTGTAGTAGTGTATACGTTGCCCTTGTAGGCATTGTTTGCCCAGTCTTTAACCAAGTGCCACGTAGCTGTGTGAGCTTTTTCACATTCCGTGTCCAGAAACATCACCTGAGTGACGTAGTGTGATTTCTGCCCTTTACAGCACAAAACGCAGTGCTGTGTCAACAATGTATTTTTTAGAAACATTTTTGCCCTTGATCCCCCTCTGGCATGCCACTGTCCAGGTCGTTGCACCCTTTAAACAACTTTAAAATCATTTTTCTGGCCAGAAATGTCTTTTCTAGCTTTTAAAATTCGCCTTCCCTTTGAAGTCTATGGGGTTTGCGAAGTTCGCGAACCATTCGCATTTTTGTCCGGAAGTTCGCGAACATGTTCGCGAAAATTTTTTCCGACGTTCGCTACATCCCTAGCAAAGAGGGAAAACGGTTGATTTAATACATTTTCTACTGGATGAAATTATAATAGATGACAAACAAAGATTCAGATTTTTGTACATCTGTACCAAATTGCATGCTGGAAATATTGACTTCTCATCTATTTCATTATTTGTAGTCTTTAAGTTTTGTTGGAATTGCTTCATGGGATACTGCACAGATTTCCAGACATTTGTCTTTCCATATATTTCCATAATTTGGATCTTCACACCTTAAAGTAGAATTTAACCCTATCCCCCAACCTTACATAGACCCCCCTCCCTGCTCCCCCACAGCCTAGGTGGTACCCTGGGTAAATGCCCCTAACTCTTTACTTACCCTCAGGGCATCGGAGTTCACGTGCACCATCTTCTTCTCGTCAGTAATCTTCAGGAAGAGAGCAGTGTGACGGCACATGTGCAGTTGGAGCAATTTTCCATTTCGTGACATCTGTGCATGTGCCGAAAGTCGCAGATATTGTCGAAGTAATGGAGGATGTAAACAGAAGATGGCGCCCATGAATTCAGATGCCCTGAATCTGCACCAAGGGGTAAGTAGAGAGTTAGGGGCATTTACCAGGGGTGGCAGTTAGGGGGAGCAGGGAGGGGGGTCTATGTAGGGTAGGTGGTAGGGTTTTTTTCATTAAGTGTTTAGTTCTCCTTTAAGTCTACTAGAAAATCATGTAAATTATATCTTAGTTTGGATCAAGTACAAGGTACTATTTTAGTCTTACAGAGGAAAAAGGAAATCATTTTAAAAAATTTGGATAAAATGTAGTCTATGGGAGATTTCTTTCCTGTAATTTGCATTTTCTGGATAAAGGGTTTCCAGGTAACAGACCCCATACCTGTATAGCATTGGCCTTGAGCAAGTTTGCCCCTTTCTACTCTTTCTCAGTCCCGCTGATGTAAAACACATCTCATCAAGGGTAGTGAGTTGATAGAGAATTACATAGAACTTCAGTTCTTAGGATTGAATTTTTTCTCCAAGTTCTGTTGCAAAAATGGCGCCCATAGACTCCAATGGGTGAAAAAAATTGTTGCGCATCTAAAAAATGTTGGTGCCCATAGACTTCAACGCATTTCTGCAAATTTTCCCTCATGAATTTTCAGCAAAGAAAAACGGGTCACATTCTCCTATCACTACTTAGGATGTGATAAGTAGTTACTGTATATTCTCTAATATAGTGATAAGTGATAATAAATACATGTTAATAATAAATAATAATTATAATTATTTTTATGGTTTCCCAAGTAGAAGTTCGGTGGTAGGATGCTAAAATGATTTTGTTGAGGGGTCCACAACTGAACAGGACCTGTTTAAGACTTGTTCTTTGGTTTTTCTGCAAGCCATTTTATCCGCATATATATTTATTTATGGAATAGGGGTTAAATAAATCACATCCATAGATTCCAGGAAATTGTCATGAATCAGGACGTACCATAAAGCATGACTTCCATTAGAACAGAATGGAGCCTAAAGCACAGCACAAAGAATTGGCCCAGGTGCATCCAACTTGACATTTACTAGACTTAACTCAGCACAAAAAAACTACACTACATTTGCATTGGTTTCAGAATCCCTATCTGATCGGTATAATGTTAGATTTATTATTAAAATTGAGAACTGTTACAATGTTGAATTCCAAACTCCAAGAGAAAAACTGTTTCAGTTCCCACTGGAGCTAATTATTTTTCGTGCTGCAGGTGAAAAAAAACCTAAGATTATTGACACATTTGTATTATGTAGCGTCAGATTTTATTAAACAGATAGAAGAGAGGAAAATGACGGGGAAGTATAATCATGATGTTATGTTGATACTGAATGGAACCATTAGCACAATGGATGTTGTTGCTCATAACCACACGTAAATCATAGCAGAATTTGTTATAGATTTCTCTGCCATGAATATAGTCGTGATCCTTATTAAAGGGGAATTCACCCTAAATTTATTTGTGTAATGCACAGTTGTATTCCATGCTAAATTAATTTTGTATTGAATTGTTATATTATGTAAACACAATGTTTAAATGCATTTTTTTTAACAACCCACTTTTCTTAAAGAATATTCACTGTATTACTGTACACACCAGCCAGTAGGGCCACAATCAACTTAATTCATTACACAAATTTCAGTGTCATGTGACAGAAATGACACCACTAGTCACCGTTTATAACTGATGACATCATTACTCACCATTTATAAGGATATCATTTATAAGATATTCATGGCTTTTGTGTAATATATATATGTATATAAATGATGAATGGATCAGCAGACTCTTGTAGATATGAATTTTCTAACATTTCTGTCCCAGCTGGGGACCTTTCCTTGATGTTCCAAATGCACACTGGCGCATACTGTAAAAAAAATGGCCACTATTTTTTAAGCCCTTAAGTGAATTTGCAAAATGTATTTAATATATGTAAAATGAAAATTTTGTTCAGATAAAGTATGAACCATACAGCATATATTGTGTTTCCATTAATGACTTTTGTTACATTCTCCCATACAATCTTGTATTATCTTTTCCTTTAATACAACTAATTATTTAAACAATGGACATTTACCTTCATTACGTTACTACATCACATTACAAACTTTAGTACATTATATAGTTGAACCCTTCCTGGCTGGGAATGAAAAGCCTGGTATTAAGTTCAGTAAAGCTTGATATCTGTCTAAATGCAATGGATAGGTCCACTTGAGTGGCATAGTGTCCATGCAGACAAAACACCTGCATTTGACAACATTTGAACTGATGCACCATGCAAAACTACTACCGTCAGAATTTCTATAAATGGAATATTTGGCTAAATCTCATGGAACATATTACATAGAAATGACCCTTAATTACCATTGCTCGTATCAAACACTGGAGTTTCAGGGGAATTCCAAAATCTTCTCATAATATGATTGTCACAGTCCACTTATTAAAATATATTACTTCCTTATATCACATGCAGTTTCCAAACTCCTTTGAGTCACTGATTGCCTAATAATGTGGCTGAAACTAACTAATATTAAGAAGAGTTAATGTATAAGTGGCAGAACTACAACTATTATACACAATCTACAAACTTTTAGTGGAAAAAAAAAGGTTTTTATTTATGTGTTTATTTAAATGGTTTATTAACATGATAATTGTTTGCATCTTTCCTAATGCACGTAAATCAAGCTCAGTGCACTCTTGATGGTTCAGCCAGTTAAGCTGGGCATACCTACTCACATTTGGTTGGGTAGTTTAACCATACTGCTTGGCCATGAGACAGGTTTGAACATTTCAGCTACCGGTACACAATAAAAGATATATTGTGTATATAGTGTGATTAGTTGGATAGTGTAGAGCAGGGTTCCCAACTTTTTTTTTTTACCTATGAGCCACATTTAAATGTAAAGAGATTTTGGGAGCAATACAAGCATGAAAAAGTGTGAGGGGTGCCAAGAAAGTGCTGTTTGGTAGCTCCTGCGTAGACTAGCAGGCTACAAGAAGCGCTGTTTGACAGAAAAACTGTTTTTCATGCAATCTAAAGATGGTTACAAGCCAGGAATCCAAAAACAAATACTCTGGAAACACATTTTTTTTACTGGGAAAAATACAGTATCGATAGGAATGGAAATTTATGAGCTGATTTTGTGTGGCATATTTGGTTTACCTTGAGTATGTATCAAGTACAGAGCACCAGATGCACCTTGAGCTGTATCTTGCTCTTATAGAATAGCATGCCAGCAGTGGGGAGTAAGTGAGCGAGTAGATGCCAATGTCTCACCCATGTTCACTTAATTGGACTAACTGGCAGATTTATTAGAACCAGAAGTTAAAAAAATCAAGTTCAAGATAGCATTATCTCTAAGTTATTACTGTAAAACAGTGAGGATCTAAATTCATAACAAAAGAATTTAATAAAAGTGAATCTCATTCTAATTGAAGTTATTGAAGCATTTACGGTACAATTTTGATGATAAGCCTATATATATATGTATATATATTATAAACAAATACATAGGGATTTATTTAAACCCAAAAGATTTTTGTTTAAAAAGCTACATTTTTTTGGAGGGGGGATTTATTCTACCCTGAGGATGGAAAAAGTCTTAATCTGAAAATCCTGCATCTCAGACCTGCCGAGGTTGCATATAAGTCAATGGGAGAAGTCCCAAAGATATCTTGATCTGCACTGGGTTTGGTGCAATAATCCGAAGATATTCTGGTTTTCTTTGTGTTTTTTAGGGGTATTTTCCTGCAGAGGAAATTTTCAGGGAAATGTATTGATATATAAGGGTAAAAAACCTGCGCGGATTTGGTTGGAGTATTCTGAGCATAATGAAATAAATTCGAACTTTGATAAATGGACCTCCCCAAATTGTTTTGTCTCCTAGAATACTGTGCAATGTGCTCTCAGCCAACAAAGGGTTAGCATGAAAGCCATAAGAGCACACCTAGCAGCCAGGTTCAGCCATGCTTCCCAGCCCTAATGGATGCTTGTTTAAACACTGGAGCTGTTTGCATTGCTGCGGCTCGCTGCACGTTAAACACTGGCCTCTGAAACCGTACGCCAATCCAATAAAGGTATCAGCAGTTCAGCATGGGGAGGCAATTACTACAAGGTCCCAAGTGGGCCTTCTAAGCTCTAGGAAGGAAAATTTGATCGAACGACTAAAAGGAAAATCTGATTCTGCTCAGCGTCACGTGGAGGACACAAGGTTTAAACTGCAGCCGGGTCTGTAGCGGGCAGCAGAAAATCAATATTCCAGCTAGTGAGAGCAAGTGAATGTTCTTAAGCAGGGAAGCTTCTAGACAGCCTGTTAGCAACTGTGGAAATTAGATCACATGCCTCCCTCTGTGCTGCTTTTATATTCCTCTCCTAATGCACGTCATTTTATATGCCTCTGCAACACAAGCTGCTTAATATGTTAGGGACCCACAACATTTACTCTATGACCACACTGCCAAGCAAAGCAACACTACCAAGTGTTCCAAAAATTCCAGTGCCCACCCACACATACAATTCTTTGCAAAAGCCTATACATGTGGATTGCAGGAGTGTTTGCTAGGGTAGCATACAGTTTTTAAGGACAACCAATATTATTGGTTGCTGTTGCTCAAAGAGTTTGTAAGTCTACTAAGAATGTTGTTGGGATGAGTTTTAGAAAAGATATGGTACAAAATGCAGTTGTGATGTCTGTTAGACATATTTAATGGTGAAGAACACCTAGGCAGGTTCTTTTTTTTAAAAGAAAATTTACCGGGCAGTGGTGGTGGCACTAATGGGGTGGGCCGTGACGCAAAAAGGGGTGAACCTTTACACAAAAAGGGACGGGGCACCGGGTTGTGCTGCAAAAGGGGCGGGGCTATGCCGTGCTATGGCTAGAAGACGAAAAAAATATAAGATTTCAGCAGAGGCCCGAGGGCTTTTGTTAAGGGTATTACAAATTATCGGACAGATGGCAACCCTAGCAGTAATGGAGGCTTTTCCTTATATACTGTTCATATATATGAATACATGCATCTCGGATTGTGCTGCAGCTAATCAATCTCACAAAGGCCACTGGATGTATCAGCGCATCACATGACTTTGTAAGCGAGGTATTACAACTGCCATTAGCTTTTAGCTGCATCATTAGATGAGTGCTTACATCAGCTGACTCAGTCTGTCCTGCACAGTAATCTAAATTAGAAGTAACCTCGGCGTTCCATGACCTATATAAAAACCTATATAAAAACAATCTGCCTTCGGCCTCGTACTTTTATATGGTCATGGAACTCCTCTGTGACTTATAATATCCTTATATTTTACAATAGGGGGTCATTTATTCACTTTATATTCTATATTGCAGCAGTTGTTTCAGCTGCACACTCGGAGGTGTTGATCAAATGAATTCTATATGTATCTGTAAGGTGATTAGACCATCACACATTCTGTATTTTAGAGGTTGTCCGAGTCTGCCCCATTTGTATCAATTCCTTTTTCAAGGACTACAATGTGCCATACACTATTTGCTAGACTCTACTAGATTCTACTTTATCTGATTGTATTTGTTCTCTGTAAAGTTTTCTGTGAAGAGTCTCAAATTTTAAAACTAGTTTTGCTTGTTCTTCTTTGCCGTATTTATTTTTAGCTACTGTTTTAATCTGCTGATTCAAATGAATGAATCAAGTTGCCTATTGCTCACTAGTGAGAACTGAGACTTACTCAAGTGTGCCATATCACCCATTCCTATTCCGTAGAAATCATGTGTTAGGTGTATTCATTTCTATGGCTCCCCTTCAAGAATTTGATAAAAGAAGAGAATGTGATATGATAATACCATAGATATTTATTATTAAAAATACCATAAGGTCAGTGCTACGGCTCTGTGTTTTTGCAGGTGAATATTGCTTTTGTGACTACTTTACAAATGTATAGTTGGGGAAAGGAGCCTTTTTAAATATTCAGTTCCAGATTTTTACTTTGTCTACTGCAAAAGCACAAGTAGTTCAGGAACACACGAGAGGTATAGAAAATAAATGACATATCTCATTAAATTTCAAGTCTCATTTAAGAAGAACACAGAGCACTGCGGCTTTCAAACAGGTTTCTTCCTGTGCCAATCCTTCGGTGTGCACATGTATTAGCATATCAAATGGGAGAAAAGGCCTAAAAGAATGGCAGCCATTGAGCAGACGTGTACAGGAACTGTGGATAAAAGGAGGACCCCAACTTCACTCGCTGATAAAGCCTGCAGCCCTAACTAATGATCGGATAAGCCAATATTTCGGCATAAGCGTCAGGAATTCTGACTGCACCTCAACTATTTTTATTTTATAAAGAAAGTAAAATGCAAGCAATGCAGAAGTGATTAGAAATGGAAACCTCTGACTAAATTACAGTTCAGCAGTCCCGTTTTATTCTCATGAGGGGAGAGACCATTTGTCTGTAAGAGAATAGAGAAAGAGAAAAGATGTGTACACGCTGGATCAAGGGGGCGCAGACTTTACCTATGTGGGATACACCTTTAGATCAAGATCAAGTTCCAAACAATGTCACCTTTTTTTGTGCCTTTATAGCATGCATTTATATACCAGAAAAAATTAAGCAGACAGACCGAGGTGTTTGTACACTAGTGATCACTTGCAGAAAATCTACTTTTAGATCCTGATCTAGCTGTTTGGCATGCCTGTCCTAGATCTAGGCACAGCAATCTCAGACATTTCTCAAAAATGTTATTTCCTCAAGCAGCCGGACTAACCAAGAAGAATTAAGGAATTAAGTCACTTTAGCTGAAACATAAACCCATGCTTTATAGAAACCAAAGGCAAATAACCCATAGCACAACATGTAGACATCTTTCAAAAAGCTATAGGATGTTGTTAGGGTTGCTAACAATAGAGACAGCAGACCTGATTACAGGGGTTATGGTTGCCAAGAACCAGATCACTAGCTGCAGCCAACATAACCATACTGAAGAACTATAAGACACAGTCTTATGGAGGAACACTTTTCCTCAACGGTAATCCTCATGTCATCTGCAGAACCATATCTATCAATTGATGGCCCATGCTTAGGGAGGCAGCTTTGGGGACAGCCCTCAGATGCCTTTGTGATATAAATAAATATGTGATATAAATAAATGCACATAAAATAATCTCCCTGATCTACGACATACTTGCTGGTAGAGCTAAGGGGGAGGGGAAGATACTTTGTTCTTCAGAGACTGGTTCATACTCAATACAGCAGGGCCTATCTGAGCATGTGTTGATTATCAGGGAAGGGGGCTGAAGTGCCTTGCCTAGGAAAGCACCTGACCTGCCCTGGTCATCTGGCAGTTTACAAAACCCCTACAAGCCATGACAGTGAATTGAGAAACATAAAAAGAATGGGATACACAGAAATGTATTTATTTATTGGCTTTATTATATACAATACAATATACAAAATACAATACAATCCACTGTCAAATGGTTTACAAAAGTAATCAGGATTTGCAGAAACCAAGTACTTTGCATTGATTTGAAGCTTCAAATTAACCCCCCAGTTTTATCAAAACATTACTAAAATGCATTATACTACTAGTTAATATTAAGATGGATATCTCCATCAAAAACACATTTAAAGGTAGAAACAATATACCATTAGATTTATTGGATTAAAACTGATTTTCCACTAAAGTTAAATGCATCTCACAGATTGGACTACTGCAGTAGTTATATTATATATTGAATGTCAAATTCAACTGCTGTTTTTTTTTGCCTTCTTAAGTCTCATTCTATCAATATCACCGACTTGCATGTTGGTTAATAAGTTCTGTAGTTTACACCGGTACTTTTGTTTTGTTATGACTTAAACAATCTGCAGGTTAACTGCCCATAGTAGCTGAAACAAAATCGAAGTCACAATGGCAGCGCAATTTCTTTGGGATTACATTGTGAGAGTAATTGTAAATATTGGAAAAAAAACACTACTCCTGCTTCAAGCAATATACAACCCCTGCAATCATTTCACTTTAGTCTCAAGTGAGTACAGCCTAATATGGAATAATGAAACCTAGTCTGTTTCAGATTGTTAATTTATTGTTTCTTTTCTCACCATTGATCCCAATGGAGCTGAGCTAAAAACAACACTGAAATCTCACAGCTGCTGCCACTGGGATGCTTTTGCTACAGGTGTGGCATCTATTACCAGGAATGCTTTTTTTGGATAATAGGTCTCTCCTTAATCAGGAACACCATGCAGTGAAGCTATTAAATGCACCATCCTGCAGGTCAGGCCTGGCAGAGCATTTGCTTTACTTCTCTATGGGGCCTATTTATCTTGTTGTATAAAAAGAAGTATCAAATAAGCAGGGTGAAGTAAATGGCACATTTATAAACATGTGTATTTTATTTTCTGATCCACCTGATCACAGTATTTAATGTATGTCATGGGAAAACATGTTTTTTTCAAAACGCATCAGTTAATAGTGCTGCTCCAGTAGACTTCTGCTCTGAAATCCATTTCTCAAAAGAGCAAACTGATTTTTTTTTATATTCAGTTTTGAAATCTGACATGGCCCTAGACATTTTGTCAATTTCCCAGCTGCACCTGGTCATGTGATTTGTGCCAGCACTTTAGGAGGGCGTTGGCTCCTATAAGGATTAATTATATCTTGGTTAGGATCAAGTACAAGGTACTGTTTTATTATTACAGAAAAAAAATATGTTTTTTTAAAATTTTGAATTATTTGGATAAAATTGAGTCAATGGGAGACAGCCTGTGTTGATAGTTGTTGATGTTAATAAAGTTTGTCATAGAAAAAAGCACAAAAGCAGGACAACTGCTGCAAAACCCACAATCTCATTATTAAGGAGTACAACACACAGCCTTCTTGTAATTTCTGGATAACCGGTTTCCAGATAACGGATCCCATACTTGTATAGTAATTCATCCTTAGGTAAACCTTGTTAGAGCTACATCATTTCAGCCCTCACTAGCATTTGTCAATTAGTCCATTTGCCTTCTGAACCATTATGGAATATGCACAAAGGGAAATATTTTGACATGTATAAGACCACACCATTTTCTGTGGATACCTGTATCTTGTGCTTTGAAGGAAAATATAAGCATTAGATATAGCAAGGTTTTGCATTTCTAATGGCACCGTTGCACTTGACCTGCTCATTTCTCTCCATTTCAACAAGGTATCCTTTGTGTACTGTCCTTGGAGAATGTATGTTGCACATCAATTTAAAGACATGCAACACTTTATTCATAATGTACTAGATTCTGTACACAGCATGGAATTCATGGCTGCTAACTCACCTCATGTGTCTGTGATTATATAGAGATTGAAATAATTCTGCATAGTAGGTAGCAGCAGATCAAGGCAAGAGCATGTCCTGATTCATTATATAGGAGAGTTACAGCTATCCTGCTTTCAATTCACACACAATTGACCACATGGATACGTTTGTGATCTAGCTCTTCACACCTCTTCTGACAAGAAAAGACTCTCAGGAGCACAGGATTGCTAACTCATCCAGCAGTGTATTCTGGCAACCAGTGAAGGGGGGGACAACATGTGGGTTAATCTCAATAAATAGCCAGTTATTTGTATAAGAAAGGGGCAACAATACCAATGTCTTCACACAGATTCATATAAAGGATTATGTAATTAACTTCATAGGTAGATCTGTTAAGATAAATTGTTGTAATACATGATTGGGTATGTGCCAGTCTGGGCTTATACACAGTTCAATCTCTATTCACATGTAGTTCAGTCTCAGCATGCTCTAGATTGATTGTGTGCTCACAAAGCAGCTAACATGCTCTTATGCACACAAGCTGACCCCTACACACTTCCACAGGCAGTAGGAGACAGCTGCTCAATATACTCCCTCGCGATGACAGGGGGAGAAGCCTGGAAACCAGCTGGCAAAGAGGGTTTAACTCCAGTACAATATGCAAATGAAATATGTATACTGAAAAGCTGTGCAGAACCAGTTGTTGGTTTTTTCCATGCATTTTTTATAAGTAAGCTTCAAAGAATAGGCAGCTGACCACGTCTCTTCACAGAGATGGATGTAAATGCAAAATTCATATGCAATTCACTATGGTTTTCCACACAATGCACCGTATTATCCCATAGTTCTAATATAATTGTGGGCACACACTCAATTGCACCCATCATTTGGGCCTTTATGCAGCATTACATTTTGCATTTGCTTTTCATGTTAACAATGGCACTGTGATCATTGCCCTAAGCCAGTGCAGCATTAACAAAACATACTAAGGGAGCTATGTCAATGTGTGCACTACAAGGGGCGCCAATAACATAGGCAAAATTGCAATCAGACAAGCTGAAGTAAAGAATGAAATGTTTACTGCAGGTAATTTGTTCGATGAGAGCAGGGAAAAAGCATAGACTTTCAAATAAGTAAACTATTAAAAATAGCTTCTTTATTTAATTGACCCACTTCTAACAATGTAAAAGAGGCTAGAACATGTTAAATATAATAAAGGTCAGGACAGTGACCTGGTATGGTATGGTATTTACCACATACAACTAAAAAAACTCAGCTTTGTGTCATGCTCTTTATTATTTTCCAGGATTATTATATTTTTTTGATGTTGCTTTGCACAGAGATTTGACTAAATACTGGGCATCAAATCATTAAATCAAGTTATGTGTTTATAAATGCAAGATAGAATTACCATAAATGCTAGTTAGACTCTAAATTGTAGTGTGTTGGGGTTCTCTATAACTGAGGACAATTTGGGGATTTTTGTGGATAACAGACTTTGCAACTCTAATCAGTGTCCAACAGTTTCTCCAAAAATGAACTACTGTCAGGCAAGTCAATTTAAAAATCTGAAATTCAACTCCTTAAGTTACCACGAGTGCTTCTTGATGCCCCTTATTACTTGCGGGCTACTGCCTTAAGTGAGTTTCTCTCAACTTGCCTCATGGCAGCAGCACCCCTGATGTCTTGCCTTAGTTAGGCATTAGTTCAAGGGATTTGTCTCTTTATAGAGCCTTTGAGTATATTATTGATTAGCTGGAAAGAGTTTAGAGAAAGAGTTCAGAGACGTAATACTCAACTGGTAAACATAATAGAACAACAAACTATTAGGAAAGTCTATCAAAACAGTTGGGTTTGTTTTCTTTAGCGGAAAGGAGCTTCCAATGGGAAATGATTACTTTTAAAAAGGACATCATAGGCAGATATTTTTTCATATATAAAATGTTTCTGGGTGAACCCCTTTATCATGCTTGATCAAAAGAGGGATCAGCACTCACTGTATGTTCAAGTGATAAAGTAGATGCATGTGAATCCGACGTTTCAGTCCCACTTGGGGACCTTTTTGGGGATAATATATATATATATATATGTGTGTGTGTGTGTGTGTGTGTGTGTGTATGCAAGTGGTGGGGTCATTTGGAGGGTTTGAACTTGATGGACTATTTTACAGTTAAGGGTTTTGGCTGGACATTCTCAGACCATTTATGCACTTGACAAGTGTGGTTTCTTGATCTGGAGGTAAATGTCTTTCCATTTTTGAGATATGTAGAGCTCATTAATTTCTCATTATGTTTATGTCTATTTCACAGCTGAGGTGCATTAATGCACATGATTCTTCAAAGCACATGTGCTCTGACAACTCCCAATTCCTTTCTTTTATTAAAGAAGAATATAATTAGAAAAAGCTGTTTTAATTGCAATTAGCATTTTGTTAATTTGTGGAATATTATAATAGTGTAAAGATTGTTCTTGAATATATTAATTATTAATGAGCAACACCTCATGAAGAGGATTACTGTAAAAAGTGCCAATAGTTGGAGATGTAATGTCTGTGTGCTGTCAATATGGTATTTCCTTAGGCGTCCAATCAGGGAGAATGTTAGAACTAGGCTTCCATGAGAGCAGCTGTGACAGCCCTAACTTGTTCAATAGATTGCATTTTTTTCTGGTTGAATGAAGAATCTTTTTTCCTGGTGAAGATGATGTTGCTGGCTTGCTGCCTTTCAACACTGCAGACTGGAGAAGTCATAATAGGATTGATTGGCAGATTGGCTAGATAAAGAAGCTAAGCTAAAACAAAGCAGCTAAACTCATGTAAGTTATTTTATGAAAACATTATATCTTAAAGGGACACTATACACTGCAATTTTTTTATGTTTCACATCCATGTCTGTCTAAAGGTAATGTTAAAGGCTGAGGGTGTACTTTTAATTTGTTTCATTAGGGTGTATGAAGTTGACAATGAAATGTCAGTGTTCATAGGTTGTCTGATTTTTTTTCCTCTAATAACTTTCACTTACAGGGGAGGCTGTCAACATTTTTCAGTTCAAGCTTCCCTTCAGGGGTCCAATATTTGGTCAGGTCTTTAGTTAGTTGTAATAATTTCACAGAATGTGTTTTTACCCCAAATATTACTCTAATTGACTGTGGTTTGAGATGTACCAAAAATTAATCCATTAATCTCAATGCAGCTGGCTTGATCTTGCATCCAATCTCCTATGGTGACCAGCCCCCCAAGAAAAAGTGCCTTACAGGAGCTACAGTTTGATGTCTGCAGGGGCCATTACAATCTCCTGGCCTAGCCTGGACAGGGGCAACCCATGATGGTTGTATTTAGTGGTAAAACCAGTAGAGAACATTTTAAATATGGTAAAATACAATTTTCAGTATGTTTCATTAATTTTGCCACAATCATTTGACATAATAATGTGCTCATTTTATGCCTTAGCTTAAGTGGGATGGTTGTATACCAAAATATGTCACTTTGTGCATATTCCATAGGTTCAATAGGCAAATTGGCTAATTGACACATGCTCTTGAGGGCTGACTTTATATAACTAAAACAAAGTTTAGCAGCAGATTCTAATGTTAAACCATTGGAGAATAAGATTACGATACAGGTATGGGATCCGTTAACCGGAAACCTGTTATCCAGATAGGATTATGAAAAGGCCATCTCCCATAAACTCCATTTTATTCAAATTATCCAACATTTTAAAGATGATTTCCTTTTTCTCTGTACTAATAAAACAGTGCCTTATATTTGATCCAAACTAAGATATAATTAATACTAATTGGCAGTAAGCAACCTTTTGGGTTTATTTAATGTTTACATGATTTTCTAGTATACCTAAGGATCATTTATCCGGAAAATCTCAGGTCCCGAGCATTCTGGATAGCGGGTCCCATACTGTAGTATCCATTATTGTATTCTGTAATTCATCATTAGGAGTAATCATGTATCACAAAAGAAAGAAAGAAAATGGTGCATATGCAAGAAGCTTTATGTCTTTTCACCAGTATGGTTTGTGCTGTCCAGTAAATTGTGTCGGCTGCTCTGCTTTACCTCTGCTAGATTCATAATATTGCATTTCCTTTCTGTAACACAATGTACTATATTTAGAATGTATTTCTATTTTCACCAGTGAGTCTGAGCCAGATAAACCCACCCAAGGGGTCAGAAGGACTATTATAATTGTATTGTTATTGTAAGACTTTGTTTTGGAGAAAACAGAGAGGGAGATGAATGAACCACCTTTTACAATAACCATTTTCTAAAACAAACATTTCTTTCCATTAGGAACATTGTAAATTACTGTAATTTCAGAGATTTCTGGACGATGGGCTCCCAAAGAATAGATTCCAGATCTGTACCAGTTTCATATTGTAGTATTGTGAGAAAATACAGAGACAAGGAATGTTTTGCTCACAGAAAAAAATTATGCCTTCTTATTTAACTGAATAATAACTGGAAGATAAACCTCTGCTTGTGGAAACCAGAGTATATTTTTCCCTTGAAATTATGAAATTATGAGAAGGAGCCATATTCCCTTCAAGATAATTCAGTATAATAAAATTGCATGAAACCCGCTGAGTTGGAATTATTGTAAAGCAGCTGTTCCATTCTGCCCACTCATAACATACCTAGCTCCCCAATGTGTGTGTTATATACTACACTAAAGCACTTTGTGTATTCACTGTATCCTCACAGGAGACCCCTCTCTCTCTCTCTCGTATGTTGATGGTTTTATCAAGATGTGCCAGGCAGGTGTCAGCAAATGTGTTTGGACACATATAGCTGCATTTTGCAGCACCCAAGGATTTCTCCTTGAACAAATGACTAATGATTTCTTGTAAGAACACATTTAGTTGACAAAATGAAAACTCAAGGTGTTTTGAGGTATATTGAGATAACAGAATAACCTGATAAAATCATAACTACCAGTGTGCTGTGGTGCCAGTCTAATCATCACACGACAGAGGAGATACTCAAATATTTACCTGGAGCACAGTGGAGGAGGTGCAAGCAACCGACAAATGTCTAAATCTGCTGTAGGAAATATTACCTGCCTGACATAGTAAATCATCCTGTGGCTTGTGGCCATCGCACCATCCCCTTCATTACACAATTATAATAAGAAAAAAGAAAAAAGAAAACATGAGACAGAATTGTACAATGAAACAACTGAAAGAATCAAACTTGCCCAAATACATAGTACATGAATATCGGTTGGGATTGGCAGGCCCTCATACACAAATAATATTAATAAATATTTGTTTCAGCTAATCTTTTAATCTTTTCTGCATGTGTATGTCCAGTTTTAGCTCAATCACAATAAAATAAGCAAATATTTTTAATATAAAGGCTATGTAAATCCAAATGGATTAATTTTATCTTAGTTTGGGTCAAGTACAAGGTACTGTTTTATTAATACAAAGAAAACTGAAATCATGTTTAAAAAATTGCATGATTTGGCTAAAATGGAGTCTGTGGGAGACTGCCTTTCTGTAATCTGGAGCTTTCTGAATACTGGTTTTCTAGATAATGGATCCCATACATGTAGTATAGTAATTCTAAGTAGAACAGCATGCTATTGCTCTCTGAACCTAGCCCAATGTGCCAAGCGCAACAAGGTGGTTGGCTTCCTACAAGCTGTAAGTACAGGGACTAGTTGCAACCTACATCTGTCTCTGCTCCCTAACTTGCACTAATTTGGGGGGTAGGTGGCTATGTGCCTTCTAGTGATGTGCAGGTTGACTTGCAACCCATGATGACCCATTGGGTGGGTTGAGGTTGAAATTTGGCCAGCCATCACAGGTAAGGGTTGGGTGTGGGTGAGACTGGGGAAGTACACTCCTTCACTGATCCCAAAGTTTCCCTGCCCTGGATCCAGAGTCATTCACAGAATTGATGCAGGTCCTGCTTTGGCAGTATCTTGTGGGCTAGGGTCAGGTTAGTGCTCGGTGCAGGTATAACTGGCATATGGACTTCACAAATGATTAACCCTCAAGCCTTTATATTTGTCTTTAGGTAAAGATTGCAGCTTTGTGAAAATTGTTTTTGTTTGATTCTTATACAACATGTTTCTCTTTCTCGCCATTCTGAGGGCTCTAAATGTAATTGGTCATTTCTTTTAGTTGCCGCTAAATTTGTGACTAATTGCTCTAATTACTCTTCGAAAACAAGGTATGAAAATGTTGAATAATTTCCTTGCAACAAAAGAGCAATATGTTGCTGTCTCTTCCCTGAGTAAAGATGTCAAAGCAGTGTATTAAAAGATGTTCCTATTTGTTCTTCTTGTCTTATGTTGTTAGCAGAGGCTATCACGTTATTTGAAAAGGCCTTTGCTAAATGCATACATTAATGCAGAGATATTGTACAAGGCATGAGAACAAAGGGACAAATAGTGTATGAAAGCTATCAATAACATACACTGGCACTGTGTAGCCAGGCAATGGCCCATATGACCCATATGACCCCTGCTTTTTTTTTATTTTGTACCCTGTTTAAAAAGAGATAATGTATAATAATATTTATCTTTCAGATCTATATTGCTGTTTCTTGTTTTGTGTTTATAGAAGATTATTGTCTTGCTAGCAGATTCTGCCTTACCCATAAAAGCTAATGTTGTTCTTCTTTCAAGGCCCTTCTGTAAATCTAATATTGGCTACATCCATTTGTTTGTGCTTATCTCATGAATAATTGGAATGCTAGAAAATGAAGGGCTGCTGCTCCATTTCACTCCATTTTGATCCACCCATGGAAATTTTCCACCAGGGCAGATTATATTCGATACACAAGTATAGCAGAAGTATCAGTTGGAACAGCATTCCGAATGGCTGTGCATGGCTAGATATGGTCCATATGGTTCGATAGTCTGGTAGAAATAATACTAAGTGCCCAACCAAATTTGGGCATGTATGGCTAGGGTTGCCACCTGTCGGATTTCACCTGGACAGCCTCTTTTTTTCCAAATTAGGAAATCCGGACAGGACATTGAAGTGAATGACATGGTGATCAGCCAACCGCTGATTGCTACATCATCAGTCCTGCCCCTGACATCATTTGCCTCATCCCCTGACGTCACTGGCCCACCTATTATGTCATGACCCTGCCCATTTTCACGAAAAAGTTGGCAACCCTATGTATGTCCTAAGCAAGTGCAACTTTTTACCACCTTCCTTATCCTGACTGCAGCCCTACCAATTCAAATATAAACAAGAAACACACTGTCTATAGAGATTCAGGCACTGTGATCAGTTGGGAAGGCCAAAAGTACCACAACCCTTATTTGAAACCAGTAGTAATTTTTAGGGATGCAACGAATCCACATACTATGTGAAAGATTTGGCCGAATACTGTCTCCTAACCGTGGGAAAAAATGTTTTTTGCTTCCTTGTTTTGTGACAAAAGCACACCTAGTTTACATATGCAAATTAGAATTCTGATTTGGTTCGGCCATGCACAAGGATTTGGCCGAATCTGAATCCTGCTGAAAAAGGCCGAATCCTGAACTGAAACCTGGATTTGGTGCATCCCTAGTAATTTTAGAACATTCCTGCCATTGTGCAGACATAAAAATATGCTAAAATACTATTATGACCTATGAACAATTGTTATAGTAAAGGGAGAGGCCAGGAAAACAATATGTACATTTACCTTTACACTTACACTTTCCTATGTTGAAAGTAAATTCTTCTCACCCAAGGCTGAAGGGATGCAAATGTAATATACAGTATATACTATTTACACCTATCTTTGGTATGCACTGTACCTTTAACTTGAATAAAAAAAAAAAAAGTCTGGGAAACTGTTTTTATTTTCTTGACTGATCCTTTTTTATGAAACTCCCAGTTCCTTTTTAGACCTGAAGTGTGTGTAGAGTGGAAAAGAGCTGTGGCTGCTACTGAAGCTGCCACAAGCCAACAAGCAATCATCTGACTATTAAGTGTGAAATCCATGATAAGCGCTGAGAATCTTGTTCGCCTTCTTCGGAGCACAGCCAGCAGGGGTGGGTGAAGAGGAGAATGGAAAGACGATGGGAGGAAAAACACACTTCAGAAGACATCCACACATCTCACACATTTGCAGAATATGCTATAGTATTTTAGTCAACAAAGAAAGTCAGGAAAATGTCCTTTTTTTGGTGGATGATTTAAAAGGTCATTCCTGGAACCTGACTGGATTAGTTTACCTGGAAATATATGAAGCCTTTGGGTGCCATATTATATAATTTGTCATAAACAAAAACCGTAACAATCATAGTCCTTGGACACCCTTATAGCAGGGGTCTCAAACCTGGTTCTGGAACCGACGTCAAGGCAAAAAAAAAAATTCAAGGACGGGGGGTCGGTGATCAGGCGGGGATCGGCGTCCAACTTGGGTGCAATTCTGCACGCCTTGTTAATTGCAGGCTAGGCTTGGCAGCCCAGTTCAGGACTGTCTGCGGTGCAGCGGATGGGGACCCCTGCATTGTAGGGCAATGACAGATGCTGCAATTTGTCACCCACAGGAAATCACGTCTCTAGTGGGCAACAAAGTGTCTGAAAACACCTTAAAATCCCAGAGAATGTTAAACATTTTACATTTGGTGACAGCTTTTATTACAGGAAAATTCTGAGGCATAAGCAGAGATGTTAAATAACTCTGTGCCACCTTGGAGATATTCATTTCCATGTAACATGAGTTGTTGTTATGTGTGATGCCACTGTTAAAAACCTATATTTTGTTTTACAATAAAGAAAATAAGAATAAGAAAAATTGAGATTAGATATGAAATAACTGATAATCCTGATTCTTTTGTGATTTTTTATTTCTAAATTGCATTGTTTACACTACTCTACTCTACTATATAAAATGTTATTCCTGAACCAACAAGTGTATTTTTATAGTTGTAGTATTGGTGTGTAGGCAGCCATCTCAGGTCATTTTGCCTGGTCATGTGCTTTCAGAAAGATCCAGTGCTGCGCTATGGAACGACTTTCAGATAAGCTATTGTTTCCCCAACACAATGCAAATGAAGGAGTGGGACTTTGGTTTTTAGTATTGAGGGCTATTCTCATATCTTGTTACCTCCCCATTGTTCTGTTGTTAGGCTGCTGGTGGGAAAGGGAGGTGGGGTGATATCACTCCAACTTGCAGTACAGCAGTAATGACTGAAGTTTATCAATTTGCTCCTTTGAAAAATGGAATTCAGTGCAGAAGTACTACCTTTTCCTCAGTTGCCCTTAATCATATTAATGTGTATTGCAGAAACAGGTTAAATTATGCAATAATGCTGTATAATAACTTGCTTGCACAAGCAAAGTGGAAGGATATGAGAATAAACAATGACTATAGTAACCTTAGTTTATGAAGTCTCCACCCAGTAAAAGCAATACACACTGGCAGATTTGGAGCATTTTTAAGTAGCACAAACACATGGCATTGCACTGCACTGGTCTTTATGGTAATTTCATGACATTGCTTGTCCAAAGACTTTCAGACAGACACTCTCGGGAGCTAGAGCTTCAGGCATTTGTCATAAAGGTGATTTTTTTTTGTGTCTTCCAAAACTTTCTCAATCACCCCATAGAAAAGGAGCACTGCTAAGTGCTTAAATTCTAAACACAGGCCTTGGGTGGTTATGATTGTGCCTGCTATGACTTATTCAATGTTTACTCCACATTTCAAATGTTTAAAACATTGAATAATGTAATGATCGGGGGAGCCCATCGGATGGCCACACAAACGGGCCAATAAGCTGTGTCTCAATCTGTTGGCAGCATTTATTGGCCCTTGCATGGGACCTTAAAGGTCATTCTAATACAAAAGGTCCCATGCAAGGGCCAATAAATGCTGCCAACAGATTGAGACACAGCTTATTGGCCCGTTTGTGTGGCCATCCGATGGGCTCCCCCGATCGATATCTGTCCGGAACTCGGCAGTGCCTCTCAGCACATACAGTACAAGTTTTCAAAGAGGAAATTTGTTTCCTGTACTAGACTAGCGACGTGCCCCTCCTCACCTAAAAAGATTAAGCAAGGGAGGGCAGATCTCGATTGGGCAGGTTAAAAAATCCTGTCGGATCATGGATACGTGTATGCGGTACGATCATATGGGATGCATTATGATCTGATATTATGATCTGATAGTTGGGCCCTAGGGTCCACGATCAGATCGGCCTGATATCGCCCATCTCATTGTGGGCATATCAGGGAGAGATCTGCTCATTTGCTGATATCGCCAAACAAGTGGATCTCCCTTTGTATGGCCACCTTAAGGCCACACACCCACTGGTGTTTTAAATTGTCTTTTCTGCTTTGCTGTCTGGTGGATCTTTATACTTTTCTGTGGACAGCATAAACATTTTGAAAGTATATTTAAATATATATTATTTAATGTATATTATATGTATATTATTCCTGCATGCCTTTTCTCTAAAGAAAAATGAACCTTGTTTTGTTCACTGCTTGTGCAAGCCTTTAAGCCACCTAAACCTGGGTCAGAGAAATATACCAGAGCCGGTGTTCTTCTGTGCATATCAAGTCTCAAGTTATCTGCCCCCTCTCCTCGCTATGACTGCCGGTGGAAGCCACTTCACAAAGACTGCTCCTTAAGTCTTAATAATCAAGGCTAGGAATCCATTCACACATATGAAGACCCAGGGTCATGGGGCCCTCCCACCTTGCTGTATTTCTTACAAGTGTTATTTTATCTTACCTATCTTTCTGAAGAAGGCATTCTAATTAATCAAAGCCTTCATCTCATAAAATGTGCCACTTCTCTCGAAAATACTATGGCTTTTAGTAGTTGTTTTATAGATCATAATTATTCTGATATGCACAATATAGGTACAGACAAAGCAGCCACAGACATATCTGAGCAATGATCAAATAGTGCAGCTCATGCTAATGTGCAAATTGCTTTATTCCACTATATTCTCACCTTTTCTATCTTAATTTTCTTCTATTAAATGCTTTGCTTTGATTGCCTACTGGGGCGCACATACCACAAGGCATACTTCTCCACTAGCCTCAAGGAGCAGTGCCTCTCAGCACATACAGTATAAGAAACAAAATTCCCAGTTTTCAAAGGGGAAATTTGTTTCCTGTACTACATTAGCGATGTGGCCCCTCCTCACCTAAAAAGATTAAGCATTGGGGGTGAGATGGGGCAGCAGCTCAGGCCATGTTGGGGCAGCAGTAGAAGCAGAATTGCACCTAGTTGCCTTAAAAATATTTGAATTCTACTCAATACCTAATTCAATCCAGAATGTGGTGGGCCATTCATTTTTAAACCTTATGATGTTTAGAGCTCGGTGCAGTTAAACTAGTACAAATAGGGCAGACATTCCTTATTAGGTTTCACCCTAGTCCATTCAGGGTGAACAGTAGAGAATGTGGTCTCAGACACTGGCACTACAGGTATGGGATCCATTATCTGGAAACAAGTTATCCAGAAAGTTCCAAGTTACAGAAAGACTGTCTCCTATAGACTCCATTTTATCCATAGTCCAAATATTTAAAAATATTTTTCTCTGTAATAATATTAATAAAACAATACCTTATATTTGATCCCAACTAAGATATAATTAATCCTTATTGGAAGCAAAAACAGCCTATTGGGTTTATTCAATATTTACATGATTTTCTAGCAGATTTAAGGTATGTCCATCCAAATTACTGAAAAATCCATTGTCCAGAAAACCCTGGATGGTCCCACACCTGTGTCAGTTGAGCTATTTATCTTGTATTAGCAGGACAAAGAAGAAGATACACTTATAATTGTTCCTGTAAGAATCCATTGGGTTAGCTGGTGCATTATACCCAACTCTGATTGCAGAAATAGGCTTTTCCATCTTTCCTTCTTTTTCCTTCTTTCTTTTGGGAAACCTGCTGGTAGCCTAAAATGCACATGTACAGGATTCTGTGCTTTACCCTCTAACTATGGCTGCTGCAATGACATGGACTTTCCTGTAGGACACACACTGGGAAGGTGGGGAATCATGTTACCAACTGCACCGATTCTAGTCTCTGCTCATTATTCTAACACAAAGAGACATTTAGGCAGCCTGACACTTCAGTGCAATTATCATTATGAAATTAATGAATCAGGGGTCTTCAAATGTGGCACAGGGAATGGAGAGGCCCCTATTGAGAATGCTTTCTAGAGAAATCTGTTGTAAGCGCTGAGATAATGTGCCTCATGCTGCAGGTTGGAATGATATGTAGTGAGATTTAGGATGTAGACATCAAGCAAGAAGAAATTGGGCTGAGTGATTTATTGCTGTTAATCCCTCGGAAACAATGTTTAGAGGATAAAATAATTTGAAGAGGGAACTTGGCATTGCATAGAGAAACAAAGGGCTGAAATGACTTTAACGGAGAAGGAAAGCTACCGAAGCAGTTCATTCCCAATAGACTATCCACAATATATTTATTTTTCAGAAAGCTTTGCCATACCTGAATAAACCATTCTAGAATCTCTTTCTGTTTGTTTAGGATAGCAGCTGCCATATAGCTTGGTGTGACATAACTTCCTGTCTGAGTCTCTCCCTGCTCACTCATAGCTAGGGGCTCTAATTGCAGCAGAGAGGGGAGGAAGGAGGGGGGGAAGGTAGGGGGATAGAGGAGCAAACTGAGCATGCTCAAGCCCTAGCCCTGGAGGTTTAAGCTGAAAACAGGAAGTCTGATACAGAAGCCCATGTGTACACAATAGAAGGAAAGAAATGCTGTGTTTCTTTTGATAGAGGATTCCGAGCAGCATTACTTTGAGGGTTTACTGGCGTATTTATATTGACCTTTCTGATAAAGCTTAAGGTGGCCATAAATGCACAGATAATATCAAACAAAATTCATTCTCGTTCGATATTCGGTGCATGTATGGTGGGAAAGGACTCGGAGCAACATTACTTTAAGGTTTTACTGTTGTCAGAAGGCTTGGATATCAGTTGGCTAGTCGATCAGGCTGGACGGAAAATTTTGATTGGGTGCCTTTGAAAACTCCCGAACATCGGCCACTATTTAGTGCTGAATCATCAGATACAGGTAGAATTCTATTGTTTCTACCTGTTTATCAGCTCTACACGTGTGTGTTGAAACAAACGATCTTTCATGGATAGATCTTTTCCAAGAAAGATTGTAATTGTGACGTCTATGGCCGCCTTTACTTCATTTTAGCCTTTCCTTCTCAATTAAGATGAATAAGTAAGGCATTGGGAGTCAATCAAAGCCCTTTTTGCATAGCAGCAACTTAAAGTTTTGTCTGTGTGTTACAAAGGCCTGCACCAATAATGTGTATAACTGCTAGTAGTAAGCACAATGGTATGATTTTGGCACAGACCAGCGAGCTTAGAATGTGAGGACAGATGTAAGTGGCATGCTGCACTGGGGCAACTGATTCAAGTGAATGGAGGTCCCTGTGCCAGGAAAAATAATATCGCACTCTGCCCTGTTTTCATGACTAAGTAGTTTTAACTTTAAATGCATCAAACTTTCTGAAATATCTGCATAAGTACTGGAGGGGATTTCATCTAAATTTCTATTTTAAACTTGAACTGAGATTGTTTTGCAGAGCTCCTCAGATGATTTATTTCTAGAGGGAGGTCACATATTTATTCTGTATGTAGTAGCGCTGTGATCAAGGCTGCCCATTCTGCACATATGATCAGTCTTTCACAAGGGTTAACTGTTAAGATGCCTTGCCATACATTGTGGGTGCTTCTGGCAGCGAATAGGTTATCGAAGGCTACTGAAGACAGAGCATGATAGGCACATCCCGTTGCCATAACAACAGCACCTTGGCTTAATCTCTTAGGAGAAATGAATTGCTGCTGGTGGTGGAGCACATTACAGCTCCTCCAGGCTTATGAAAGCCACATGTTCTTTCTTGGTGTTTATGTGAAGCTGCTGGTTGTGTAAGAACAATCCTATATTTTCCTTTTATTTTTATTAATGATTTTAGAAGGATTTATTGCCTGGTGTTCTCTGTTTTGAACACCTTTTTTTGTGTCCATATAACACAAAAAATGAAAGAAATGCTATGTAACAATTAGCTTCACTTTATTAAATATATTTTTCAATGTGTCTATATTTTGGGTTCATATTATCACCCTACTCATTTCACAGAGGTTTGGCTTGCATGTTTATTTAATGAGGTATGGTTTTTTAGTTCCTCCTAAGCCATCTTGCATAGGCAGAGAAGTATTGAGCAGGGGCTGGGAAAAATCTTACAGACCCTGCTGTTCATTCTCTTGTCCCATATAGGGCAGTTATTGCATTCCTTTCTCCAGTACTGGGCAATACATGGGTGCAGCTTCCCACAGTATTGACATCTTTGTGATGCTGTGCCTTTTCCCTGCTTGTCTCGGGCCAGAATCAATGACACCAGTCCCAAATTCCAGCCCCAGATTTGTGTGCAGGCCCCAAAGGCCTAGGCCTAGGCATGGCCAGATATACACAGCAGGCACCCATAGGCCCGCTGTCGTTCATCACCAGTCCCCTCCCTTTTATTTGCTCAAATTTTCATCATCAGGTCTGGAGTTTTGGCTTGCCGCACGGGAGATTTAAAAAAATATTGTATCTGATTTCAATCTGAACAAATGTAGGTGTAGTTGTGCAGCATTCCGCCCCCCTAAAATCCTGCAACCCTAGGCCCGGGCATTGGTGGCCTCTCCACAAATCCAGGCCTGGGCCTAGGACAGAAAAGTTTGGGAAGGGGGCATGCCACCCACTGGCTGCATCTGCAATGGGAACTGGTTGGGTGATTTTAACAGTTCATCTTCCACCCACCCAATCTCCAATTCTGGCTATAGGGGGAACAGCACTGGAGGAGCAACAGCGAGCAGGTGAAGGAGATGCAAGTGGGTGGGTGTGTGCAAGGGGTGTGGAGTTTGAGTGGTCTAGGGGCGATCAGCTTTGAATCTGGCCCTGCAAGCATCACATCATTGTTCTGGATAATATATATATATCTTTTTTTTTAAATATTACATTATTTGTATGTAGGGTTGCCACCTTTTCTTGAAAAAAATACCGGCCTTCCTATATATTTATCTTTTTTTCCTATTAATAACATTGGGATCAACCATCAAAAATACCGGCCAGGCTGGTAAAATACCAGCCAGGTGGCAACCCTATTTGTATGCCAGGCCCTTCCAAATCACAGGCATTAATCAAGGCATTTAAAAACCCCAGCTTTCAATAACATATCCAGTATCCCTAAGTAGTTTATGCTCACTTAGAACAGTGGGAGTTATAGTTGTCAGAAACTAGAGAGCCGCCAGCTATTCATCCTTGCATGAATCCATTATATTCCAGACTTTGGTTTTATATATTTGCTCCCCGGCGTGTGTAGCTTAGCACAGCGCTGGGCTTCTCTGCAGCCTTTCATTTAAAGCTGAGCAAGTGGCTCACCTTCCTTCAGCCCTTTCATTAAAGGCTTTATTGCTGTAACAGGCCCTAACAGGTACAAGTGTCAGTTGTACTAATTTAATGTTCCACAGAGCACTGGATTCCTGGTCATGGCACTTGGGTGATGTGCTAGATAGAGGACTGAAACACAACAAGCAGAACTACATGAATGCACTTCTTTGCTAATGCTCAGTCACTGGCCATCTCTTCATTTTCTTAACTGTTTGGATGCTGGGCTTGTGTTTCTACTAGAAAATATACTGTAGTTATTGCAGATGAGGTATATAGAAATATTTGCACTAGAGTATTTATGACAGTTTTGCTGAGGTATATAGGTATATAGACCTACCTCAGCAAAACTGTCATAAATACTCTAGTGCAAATATTTCTTTTCAAACCCAATCCCACATGTCTGACGTTTATTAAGATAAGGATAGTGAGCCTGCAGCCCGACATGTTTCTGAACTACAACTCCTAGGCCTTCAAAGGGTTGACCAACTCGCTGGCAGAATGTTGCTGGACACATCATAGTCATGGATATCACAGAAATTCCCAATCTGCAGCCTAATGCAGAAATGCAACTCCCAATGGTTGCTGAGAGTTGAGGGTCAACAAAAACTACAGGGGTGCAGGTTCTGTGAAACTTCAGAAATGCCTCCAAGACAATCTTCTAAATTCTTTCATATGCATATCCAGACTGGCTGGTACACATGTGAACATAATGTTTCATTAGTACATTTATTCCCTTTTTGTACTCAGTAAAGCTTTCATCTGCCTGTGTCATGGCATTTATTTCTAATTATTTATAGTTTTAATCATACGTCTCGTTGTACATATTCCAGTAATTTTATTGCTATTACTTTTTCTTTTCCCGGTGTTGAATGCTGACATTATACTTAGATTTTCTTAATAAATGCTGTATTTTTAGGTTTTTGGCAAATCAAAAAAGTTCTAATGGTAACTAAAAATAAAACGGCAGTACAGGTATGGAAAACCCATTATACAAAAAGCTATCTCCCATCCCTACATTTTATCCAAATAATACAAATTTTTACAAATGATTAAAATTTTCTCAGTAATAATAAAAAAGTAGTTTCGGCTTGATGAAACTAAGATATTATTAGTCATTATCGGTAGCAAAACCAGACTATTTAATTTATTTAATATATACATGATTTTCTAGTAGACTTAAAGTATGAATATCTATATTATGGAAAGATCCATTGTCCAGAAAACCGCAGGTCCAAAGCATTTGGATAACAGGTCCAATACCTGTAGAGAAATCTTGTTGTTCACTTTCCAGTTTGCTATGGTGCTTTTATTCTAATAAGCAACTGAGTGATTTTTTTTTCTGTTTCATTTTAGCTGCAGGAAGCTGTCCAAAGGAAGCTTGAAGGTGCAAGGTCACCCCAAAATGGAGAACAGCAAAATGGGATTTGTGATGGGAGATTCTCTCCGTCTGCAAAACGCCGAAGGAAGGAGTTGCCTGGAATGGACACTCTTAACAATCTTTCCAACATGCCACTACCTTCAGTCTCCCCTCTTCACCAGCTCGATATCAAGCCTCAAATTCAGAATAGTGGAATTCATTCCGGTGGCTTGGAAGATATAAATAAGAATGGTGGGCAGCAAGATATAAAACTTGCTGTTAATGGTTCCAACGATCTGGAGGAAAGTCTGAATTTACTCCAAAACAAAGACATGAAGCAAGAGCCTCTGGATGATGCTTCTGTAATAGACACTTCAGAAACATCTCTATCTAACCAAAACAAACTTTTCTCTGACATCAACTTAAATGACCAGGAATGGCAGGAGTTGATCGATGAGCTTGCAAACACAGTTCCAGAAGACGACATACAGGACTTGTTCAATGAAGACTTTGAGGAGAAAAAAGAACTTGATTTTCCCAGGCCTTCTGCCCAAACCCCACTTCCACAAGAAAGTGCCAGTGTAAAGAGTGATCCATCTCACTCTCCCTTTCCCAGTGTTTCAGTAGGCTCTCCTCAAGTAAGGCCATCTTCATCTGGTCCTTCTTTTTCTAATGTGTCTTCTGTATCTAGCATACCTTCTGTGTCTAGTGCACCATCCACTTTAATGCTTGCTGGCTCACCGGCAAGTTATGTTGTTCAGTCCCCACAAACACCTACACAACCCCATACTCCTGGTCAGCCATCATCAAGACCTGGAAACGGTTATGCTATGAACTCCTCTTCTAATTCAGGGAGCGGGTCTGTAAACCTCCCAAGTGCTGATTTATCTCCAGCTGAACAACTAAAACAAATGGCAGCACAACAGCAGCAGAGAGCAAAACTGATACAACAAAAACAGCAGCAGCACACAAACCAGCCTTCCAACTGGTCACCTGTGCGGCCTCCAACTAGTCCATATGGAGGGGCATATGGAACAGAAAAACCAAACAGCCCTATGATGTACCCCCAAGTGTTTAACAATCAAACTCCAATTGTTTCTCCAATGACAAACAATCCTCCAAAAACCACCATGAACAACTACCTCCCTCAAAGCCACATGAACATGGCAAACCAGCAGACAAACAATCTGAGTACAAATTCCATTGGCAAACCTTCTAACATGCTTAGTTATGGTAATACAAAACCACTGTCACATTTTAGTGCTGAGATGAGTCAGAGGATGACTCCCCCTCTAGCCAGCCAAAACAAGACCTCACTGATACCATACATGCAACAGCAGCAGCCAATGCCACAACAGATGAGCCATTTAAGTGAGGAGCAGAAACGTTTGCTTATTATGAAGCAGAAGGGGCTCATGAACCAATCAATGGGATATCCTTCTCTTTCAGTACATGCACAGGTATGCCTCCACATTTTCTTTTTATATCTCTGTATTATATTATGTGTTTTCAACTACATTTTCAGCCTAGTGTAAACACCTGGACACTTATAGGCATAACATACAGGACTCCTTTGCACCTCAGTCACAGTAGAAAAGGGGTAAAGCTGGCCAATCTTATGACTTGCATCTTATCATTCAGATTAAGTACAGTAGTAAAAGAACAGATCAGACAATGTTCTGGCCATGACAGTTACATACTTACATAGTTAAATTGGGTTGAAAAAAGACCGAGTCCATCAAGTTCAACCCCTCCAAATTAAAAACCCAGCATACATACACACACACACACATCTCCACTCTTTCAAACCCAAACCATATATGTCCATAGCTATACTAACTGTAGAGTTTAGTATCAAAATAGCCTTTGATATTATGTCTGTCCAAAAAATCATCCAAACCCCTCTTAAAAGCATCAACAGAATGAGCCATCACAACATCACCCGGCAGTGCATTCCACAACCTCACCGTCCTGACTGTGAAGAACCACCTACGCTGCTTCAAATGAAAGTCCTTTTCTTCTAGTCTGAAGGGGTGGCCTCTGGTGCGGTGATCCACTTTATGGGTAAAAAGGTCCCCTGATATTTGTCTATAATGTCCTCGAATATATTTGTAAAGTGTAATCATGTTCCCCTCGCAAGCGCCTTTTTTCCAGAGAAAACAACCCCAACCTGGACAGTCTCCCCTCATAATTTAAGTCTTCCATCCCCCTAACCAGTTTAGTTGCACGTCTCTGCACTCTCTCCAGCTCATTTACATCCCTCCTAAGGACTGGAGTCCAAAACTGCGCTGCATACTCCAAAATTCCCTCATTTTGAAGCGGACCTTTGAACTACACATACAAAGCTGCATAATGAAAGTCCTTTGCAGATGAAAAATAGAATTTGTGTTCCATATTTCATCAAAACATCCACCATACCTGTTATAAAGGTGTTTAAATATCTGAGCTTTCAAATATTTCCTGCCCGCCTCAATTCCTAAAGGCATAGAGGTGGAGCAGTCAATTACTTTTACTTTCCATTCAGCACTTCCTACATGTTACTGCACTTCTCACATTGCTCCTTCCCTCCTGAGGCTCTATAATTGTGTAGGGCACTGAGCATGGGCAATATGTCCCCCATTCTGATTCAGATTTTTGGGTGAGTCACATTTTGCCATAAAATGGCACCGCCTGCTTGCTGTGATTGTGTAATTGCAAGACTGAAGGAAACAAAATTTAAATCATAAATATAGTGTAAGTAAAGTTTATTTTGCTCAACTGACATGCTAGAAAAGAATTTGGAATTATTTCTTAGGGTGACAGATCCCCTTTAAAGATTATAAAGAATAATTGTGTTTTTTATTTATGTGGCTGTCTAAATTGTACAGTATTTGTTTTTGAAGACTGAGAGAAGATGAGAAGGAAATAAATCACATTATAAGTAAAGTTTATTTTACTGTTTTTGACAGCTAAAAGATAGCATAGCTTACTCACTGCACAGAAAGTGAAATGCACAATACTGTTGCTGCTCCTTTTACGATCAGTAGATCAGAATCAGAATTTCTACTCTTAGGCTGGGGACAGACAGGGAGATTCTGTCGCCTGGTGTTTAATAGCAGGCGACAATCTCCCCGAACTTCCTTCTCCCTGTCCGTCGCTAGTTGAAATGGAAAAGCGCCAGCGCTGTGCACACGTGGCGCGGCGATTTCCGGAATCGCCCGAAGTTACTTCGTGAGGAAACTCCGGGCGATTCCGGAAATCACCGCGCCGCGTGTGCACAGCGCTAGCGCTTTGTCATTTAAACTAGCGACGGACAGGGAGAAGGACGTTCGGGGAGATTGTCGCTTGCTATTAAACGCCAGGCGACAGAATCTCCCCGAATCTCCCTGTCTGTCCCCAGCCTTAAAGTTATCAGGAGTGGCTTCTCAACTTGCCTCACAGCAGCAGCAGAGCCCCAGTGAATCCCATTCAGTTTATTTCACTTCCCCTACAGTTAATGGCAAGGCTGCAGAGCTACAATCTGGCTCTGTGGGTTTACTTGATGATTTACTGATAGAACACAATGTATTTACACCTTGTGCAGTCTAATTACTGTGCCAACAGATAATTAAACAAATGAAAGATGTAGCTCAATGCTGATTAAGGCTGAGCAAAGACATAGACAACTTCCATTTAGCATTCAGGACATTGGGGGGAGAAGTTGGAGGATGTGATACGTTATAGGTTGTAGGCCTTGCAGAGAAAAGTTTGCAAGTTGTCTAGGTTGATGCATTGCAAGGATTATAGTTGTAATGCAGCTCTCCTTATTTGGATACTACCATTATCACACAGTGGGCATTCAAATACTAACACAAGCTCTAAGCCAGATATTGGTACTGTCAATGTTTGCATAAAATGGCCATGTAAACTGTTCATCTATAAACCATGTCATCGGAAAACAACTACATAAACAAAGAGGTATTTGTGAGAGGTGCTGAAGGGGAAATTTGTAGACTGATGTGAGTAATGATAATAAGACAATTAGATGTGTGTGCAGAGAAAAAGAGAAATAAAGTGAAATTTACAGCAAACAAGTTCTCGGTTCCTCTTTAACCATTGTGAAGCTATGATGTTTTTAAGCCAAAGAGGAAATCGGAAGAAGATGCAGTAGCAGAGTAGAGTAGAAGCCAGGCTACAACTCCCACCAATCTTAGTGGGCAACTGTATGTAATGATTGCTGAGCATTAGGAGAGTAGAGAAAACTATGATTATGTATCATAAGCTTAAGGGGGTGATGAAGACCAGTGCTTTCCTTGCTTATCTTGCATATAGGCAGAGTATTAGACATGCCACATATTCAAGATTATATTATCCCAGATTATATTAAACTAAAGATGTCATGCAAAGAAATCTATGGAGGGCTACTTCTGGCCCATGGCCTCCAGTCTGACAACCGTCTGTCGTTGCATTTTAGATTGTAAGATTTAAGGAGTAGGACCCTTCTAAAATGGGCATGCCATTTCTATTTTTGAGGTACAGCCCTTCCATTGTATATAGTGTCTGTCAAATGCAGGCTACACTGTAATCTGTGCAGAAACCTGCTATAATTCATCTAGGGTAGAAGGCATGGTGCAAAGTGCAAAAATAAGGCACACTTTTTTGCAGCTTGCCTTCCACCTCTAATAAACCTAATAAACTCCTACTATCTTCCTATTGTTTGATACTATGGTTACATTACTCCAGTTTACAGTGGTGAGTACGTGAGAACATATAAATCTGATATATATTTACTTTAGCTAAATATAAGATCAACAATATTCTCAGCAGGTGGTTATTTGCCATATTGCTTGTATAACCGATATTGTTGTTGTACACCTCATTCAGCACATAGCAGGGTAACAGGGGCACATCTACAGAGGAAGCAGACCCTGCGGCTGCAGGGGGCCCTATGAGGAGCTACAGTAATTAATGAGAAAATTCAGCATATATTGGTAAAAAAGGAAAACCTCTGGATATGCTGGTGCCCTAAAATGAATTTGCTGTGGGGCCAAGTAACACTGGCACATAGATATGAAATCAGTCTCTACAAGGCTTGTATATTCCTGTTAGTCCTCATTTATGGCCAGAGATAGAGCCTGTGAAAGCTATGTGTTTAACTTCAGTCTTAGCTGTTGCCAAATTCTAACAAATACTGCACCAGGTTTGTTGTGCTGACTGATAAATAGGTTGCTGTAAATATTAGCAACAGGTAAACATTACTTCTATTAAGGAACTTAAAATCCTCGACACTCATATTCCATTGGGACCTGGAACGTTAACAAATTTGTATCATCTTTTCCCTCCTCCCTGTCATGCATCCTTTCAACCGCTTACTGTTCTGCTATTTACATATAAAGAAAGACAGTGGTCACAATCAAAGCAGAATATATATATATATATATATATATATATATATATATATACATGTATACATACACAGATAATGTAGCATCACGATACACAGGTTTACAGATCACACATAATCATATATACGTTGACATATTCCTTTGTGTTCTTTTGCAATCACTTACCCTCAAGTGAGGTATCATGGGGAATTGTAAGGATGCTGCTCAATGCAGTGAGCACAAAAGAGAGGATGGAGGCAGCCCTATGTAGGAGAAAAGAATTAATAAATATCGGTCATTTCTATGCACTCAACTGAAATGTTCTGTATAATTCATTTTCATTTAATAAATATGATAAAGATAAAAGAATACAATTGGTATGGTTATGCTGTGGATAATTATCTGCCATGCAACTTGCGGTTCCACTATACTGTATGCCAACAGACTGTTTTACAACTGGGGAAAAAAATTCACCTGCTGACAAATCCATGCACTGCATACTAATCAGCATTGCCTGCTGCTGTAACAGCCCTGCTATATGACTGTCACAACAATGCCTTGCTTTTTACCAGGTTCCCAGTTATACTTTGTTTCCTTAGGGGCAGGCAGTAGTAGAATAGAAATATCTGCTTCTCCTTAAAGGAGAAGCACAATATATTCTCCTTGCCTCTGTATCTATATCCTTCTTCATGCTCCAGAGCAACTGCCAGCACCATCCAATTCAGTGATCCTCTTTTTATAAGTTTTGGTAGTATCTTTTCATCATGACATGCCAGAAATGTTGCTAACATACAGTACATGTGCTTGTGCTGCATAGCCAGTCAGCATATGTGCATGTGAGTCTTGGTCAGACTTTTATTCAGTGCTCATTATACTAGATCTTTTTACATACAATATTATGGTGCACATTTCCAGTGAAGTTCATGAAATATAGAGGGCCTATGTGATTTGTTTCCATATATTTTTGGATACCTTCTTAAAAGTTTGTGGGCACCATTAAAAAAATATTGCTGTGGGTCCCAGTAACAGTGGTTCCTAAAATGTGGGTGGAAATAAGTGACTGGAAATAACCCAGTTATGGTCAAATGGGCTAATTTGCTTTATTAGGGTAGAACTACAGGGACGATACAGGTCCGTTTTCGGAGGATCCAACGCTGGGTGACAAGACGGATGTGACAAGTCGGATGCGACAGGAACAAGGTAAGCAATAGGAAATCGCATCCGACTTGTCGAATCTGACTTGCCGCCCTGGTCGGATCCACTGAAAACAGACCTGAATCGTCCGTGTAGTTCCACCCTCAAACAACTAGATGTTTTCAGATCACCAGAAATAATGACTTTTTCCAACTACTTCTATTTTCTATTTATGACCATTTTTCTATTATTGAAGTGTAAATTGACATTTTTCACCTTCTAAATTATCTCGGGGAGGGAGCTGACCCCCCCCCCCCTCAACTGTTCTAAATTGACAAATTTAATGGATACATTTCTTATCTTTGTCCCTGCTGAGCAGAATCCCTGGGTTTCATTACAGGCAGCTGTTAGAATTGATACAATAGTTGCTAATAATCCAGAGATGCTGCTGAGAAATGTATCAATTAAATGTTGCAAAATTGTAACAGTTCAAAATCTGCTCCTGGATCACTGAACTGCCAGACTCAAACACCAGAGACACGAACATTCAACTTTAAACTTAGATTTTGGAAAAAGAGTAAAAAATAAATAATTGGAAAAAGTATTTATTTCTGGGGAACAAGTATTTGGAAGGTGAACAACCCCTTTAAACATTGTAAGGTTGCCGGATATGGCCTGTGATTTGCAATTTGGTTGCCCGTGTGGAATGGCAGTCTACAGGAATCTCTGTTCGGTAGAACAAGTGATTTTTATGCAACCACAACTTGCCTCCAAGTCTGGAATGAAAAAATAAGAACCTTCTTTGAGATTACTGGGAGCAACATCCAATGGGCTGGTGTGTTATGTTGCTCCCTAGCCACTAGTTGGGACTCACTGGTCTACAAAATCCCTATAACGCACAAAATATTTTCTTGACCCTGAAGCTGAAAACTGCTTTTACACATAGGCCTATTATGCTCAGGCATTCGTATTTTGCATCTATAAACCCATTATTTGGAGAGAAAACCAATTTATGTGTGAGGCTGTGGCAGTCTGTAATCTCTGAAAGCTCTACCACTGGCATAAGCTATTTTTATTTCCTTTAATTTACCAATTTATAACTTTATTTGCTTCATATCTGATTATGAAATGAAGTATAGTTATATCAAACATGTTATTAATACCCTGTGGATTTGATACATGTCCAATTACAGAATCAAACCTACACAATTTGTAGTACATAGAGTACAGGCCTCCAGTCCAACCCACTGTTACTGCAAGCCTACTTAACCTTTGCTTTGTGGGTTTGCTTAACAGTGCTGTTAACCCTGATAGGAGGGCTTTAAAAAAAGATTTATGCATTGCACATGGTTCCATCCTGCCTTATAACTGTATAGCAGGTTGTTGGCTGATTTGGCTTTATATAAACATCATGGAGAGAAGGTCAGGTGCGCCTGACCCTCCTATTAACATGTCAATGAGGATAGCTGGTGCTCCAAGCTTTTCTTCCACTACATGTGCGATGAGCCTCATTAATTACATTTAGAAAGAAAGTCCCACTGCTAGGGAAGAAAGGGGCGCATAAAAGCAGCCTTGGCTCTACGTGAATGGGAATAATTGGATGGTTGGCAGCATGTTAAATTGGTGGTCTATCCAAATAAAAAGATCGTTGTTCTGTAAACATGAAACCAATTGATAACAAAAGGCAGGGTGGCTCACTTTCTGCAAGTCTAAATAGATTCAGCCTGCTGCAGGTTTTGAACAAATCTACGTCTTGCTTTCCATCATATTAAAGACTTGCTTCCTTTATTTTTGTCAAACAAAAGGCAAGCGTAATTGGTAGGAGAATGGGCGTTTGAGCAGCCCTGTATTATTTGAGGCTGTGCCCCCATTAGTCTGCTTTGACAATGCCTGACTTTTTTTGTCTGTCGCGCTGATTTCAGCTAACTCTTGTTCTACTGTAGCACAAAAAAGTGAAGGAGAAAAAATCAAGGAATTTCTCCAGTTGTAATGGTTTGTATGAGGAAGTCCAAAATGTGCTTTCCTACTAAAAAGCATCTTGCATAACCTTCTATAATTGTGATGGGACAGCAGATATCATGGGGCTCTGTTATTTCTATAAAGTAAGAATTCCATTGTATGACCCATCAGCTGCTTTACTACCACCCAGCTTCAATTGCTTTGACCTATAGTTAGTCATAGAATGCCTTTTTGGAGTCTTTTATGCTTTTATGTTTAACTACCCTCTGTATCAAGATTATCTCCTCTAAAGTTATTATTGATCAACTCGCAGAAATTAACAAAGTTAGTCCTTTTGATCCCATTAACTTTTACGAATCATTGGTGGACCAAAAGGTCCTAATTCAGTTGTCTTTGGAAGTGATAGAAATTTGGAGGGTGAAACACCCATTTTAGACTTGTGTTTGCCACTCTCTGACATCATAGACAAATAGTACTCCTTCCTTTAAAAGTAGGTGGTAGTTTGGTGTGTTACTGAAGTAACATTGCTGTGGATCTATGTAGCATAGGCAGTTATGTATAAAGCTCTGATATTCTGCAGGGAATATTATTTTACAAATGATGCCATCATGATAACTAGATGGCATCCACAGTGTAAGAGATCAATTTAGCCAAGCATTTATGAATGCTGCTATGAAGAGTCTGCACCGGTGTAGGCCAAATCTTCATGCTGCACTCATGCAGCATAGCTTCATGAATCTCCCTGTATTTTGCCTGCTTGCCCACACCTAAGCCAATTGACTGGCTTATATCTAGATACGACAAGTTCTTACTCAAGTCTTATTCAATACAAGCTTTAGAACATAGCTTTCTCTTTTTACTAATTTACTACCTCAAGGATTAATTATATCTCATCATGGATCAAGTACAAGCTACTGTTTTATTAATACAGAGAAAAAGGAAATCATTTTTAAAATTTTGAATTAATAAATTCTATGGGAGCTGGTCTTTCCATAATTTGGAGCTTTCTGGATAACTGGTTTCGAGAGAACCGATCCCATACCAGTACATCAAGACATGCTTCTTTTTCCTTTCTTGATTATGTTGGATTTACTATATGAAGAATTTCATTTTCCGATAGCTTTAGTTGTGTTCATGTATGAATTATACCAGACATTATATATGTTTGAAATGTAGTAATTTGTTTCTGTTTGTGTACATTGTCTGCTTCCAAGAAGGCCTCAGGCTACACAAGAGTTAAAATCACTTGTCCATGCCATCATTTGCATTCAGCTATTTGCCCATGTTATTTTGATCGCTGGCTCTGGCCCATGCTCCTACAAATGGAGGAGGATGGGAGGATTAAATTAAACGGGAGCAAACGCTTGATTTCTTTTTGTCTATTAATCTGTCTTGGGCGCTGTTAAATATTTTCTGCCCCCACCATTCTTAGATTCCGTTGCTAGGAAAAGCAAATGGGAGGTAAAAGTTCAGCAGTGCTCTGCATTGCATGGCAGCATTGAGACCTTTTTAATGAAGAATAATGAAGAGTAATTGCATATCTGTAATAATATCAAACTTCCGAAGTCAAGGGCAATTGGACGCGTCCCAAGAATGTGCCGCTGAAGGAACATACTGCAGTGACCATCTTGTGAAGAGATCCATCTTGTAAAAATATGATCCTTCTACCAGAGGCAATTTGTACTTTGTCCGGCAATCTTAACAGACCTTCAGATGGTACTAAAGGGCAACCACCTGATTTTATTATATTGTATTTCTTCTGCATACCTGAATATGATAAATATATGTAAGGCCAAAAAAAAAAAAGAAAAATACAGAAAGAAAGCTACGTATTTCTATCCTGACTACACTGGTTTCCTCTAATGTTCCATTGTTATTCTTTTCACTCTTTAAGTAGCTTGTGTCACACAAAATCCAGCAGTTAATACAGCATACCAAAAGTGTAAAAGCTACATGGAAGTTTGCTTAGAGTCAATGAAATGACCCATGGGCAAAATCAGGAGGCGGCAAAGTTAAAAGATATTTCTTCCTTGCACAATTTCCTGTAAGCTTGTTCTGCAGCCTCAGCACTGAAACTGGGGTCATCAAGGCATGTGCTATAGTTATACTAGTCAGAGCTAATACTTTTCATGGATTATTTTTATTTAAAAGAGAACTAAAGCCTAAATAAAGAAGTAGGCTAGAAATGTTGTACATTATGTTTTGGGCTTCTGTAGCAACCCAAGGCAACAACAGTCCTTTAGGGTTGGGCTGGCATATTTAGGGACCACTGTGTTTAAAACCTCAGAGGCCTGTGAGCATGCACAAAATCTTGTGCATCGCACTACACAATTTTATTTAGTTACGCCCAATCTGTTTTAGGGACTGATTAAAAATATACAGTACACACAGAACATAAATGTCACAATATAAGGCTCATTAGTCATTAATACAGATAATTACTACATGGCAGCACATAAACCAGTGCAATTAGCAGCAGAATTTAATAATTAGCCTTTTAGCATCAGCTTACTGTATATTACAGGCCAACATCATTTTCTGCTTCATCTTTTGCGACAACCTCTAAGCTTAGCTTCTCAACAGCTGCTCAAGCCCACTGAGCATGTGAGTGTCACAGACACTTTCCAAGATGGTGACCCCCTGTGACGAGTTTGAAGTCCTAAATAATTGCCGCTATTGACAAGCTGAAACTTTAGGCTGGTGCAATAAGTTAAGTATATAAGATATTATAAACATATAAAATATTTGTAGCCATATTTATTTTTAGGGTTTAGTTCTCTTTTATCTATATCTGCACCTCAGCCCTTGATAGAGCTGTGGCAAAGGGTTCAATAGAGTGTAGTAGGGCCTACTCATTACCAGGTAGGCAAGGCAGAATATCTTCAAAGTAGACAGTGGCGTAACTACCAGGGGTGCAGGGGGTGCAATTGCACCAGGGCCCCCACCCCCCTTGGGGCCCATCGGAGCCACAAAAATGGTTATGGCAGGCAGTTATCTAGGGGGAGATTATTCATCACACATGCCATCAACACTCCAGCATGCAATTTATAGAGGTATGGGCCCCCACAGGGGGGCCCAGATGCCCATCCTGTTCCGGGGCCCACCAGGGAGTAGTTACGCCACTGAAAGTAGATGCTGGTATGTGATAAGGCCACCGTGAGTTATGATGGCATTCTAGTGTGCCTTTAGGTGGCCTCTAAACTTGAATAAGATTTCATGATATTTTTACCCACGAGTCGGGGCGGTCGGGCCGACTCCTGCACCAACTCTTCGGGTAGTAGGTGAATCCGGGTTGAGCTCTTCTCCTGCTCTTCCCACGACCTAGCACTTCCAAATTTATAGACTTGCGCCCGCCCCTTTTGTGATGTTACTGCGGGGCAGGCGCGGGTCTATAAATAGAATGGCAGCGGTGGTCCAGGTCAGGTGCGGATTAGGAAGGCGGTCGCTTTAGGGTCGAGGAATTCTCAGACCCCCACATTACTAATGTATTGTAAGTGGGTGCATGCTGTTTATTGAAATGGCCAAATGAAATGGTTGATCACAGTAGGGGAGTTTTATATACCTCAAACGAACAACTCGATTGCTATGTATTCTAAGAAAAATTTGAATGGAAAAACCATTCAAATTAGAGTTCGGGATTAGCAACCTGAAAACACGAATTGATCGAGTTTTCAGGCAGTTCCCTCTGAAAAAAACTCAACCATCATGAAGGCTATTAACATCTTGAAATAGTTCAAGGGATCTCTGCCAATTACTCCTACATGACCTTGACATGTTTTAGATGGTACATTTTCGGATTCAAGCTGTTTCCAGAGTTGGGGTATAATATATCTCCAAAAAAAAACTTGAAGAGTTTGGTTTTTTTTAATTCAAAAATATGAATTTTGACCAAAAAAACTAACTCAGAAACTCAAATTTTCATGGAAAACAATACTAGTTCCTTATTAAATAAACCCCTTTGTGTTGTGGGTTTAACCTGCAGAATGTTTTTACAGATCCAGATCAAGTACTGATGCATACAGATGGAAAATGATTCCCTCAGTTGAGTAATCCCAACAGCAATGCAGTGAGGAAAAGGGAGGGTATAATTCCCATATATTCACATTTATTTTCTTATTTTTGTTACCTGAGCCTCGTGTGCATCCTTTCCTACAAGCTGAAGTATTAAAGGGCAAGGAAAGGCAAAGAAATAAAATCCCATTTTTACTTTCTTTAATGAAAATGAAATCTATCTCCAATATACTTTAATTTTGAATTGTGTTCCGTTTTCATAAGAAACCTGACTGTATGCAGTGAAATTCTCCCTTCATTTAGTGCTTCTGGCAGGGAAACAATCACTTATGAACAGCAGGGGGAGCCCCTGCCTTACTTACCAGCCATGCAGAACTCAAGCAGACCATACTGAGCATGTGCAGTGCCAGTGTCAGACAAAGATGTATAACAAAGTTACAAGATGACAGCCCCCTGTGGCCAACTTTGAAAGCATAAATCATTTGTTTGATTAGGCTTGTGGTGCAGTAAGTTCATGTTTATGTTTAGTATACAAAATACAGCATTTCTAGCCTTATTCTATTGTACACTTTCCTTGCCCTTTAAATCTGGAGCTAGAAATTCTCCAACTTCTTTTCCAGATTTGACCTCTCTGCAGGAGTTATTTCTTCTACTGGCGAAATGCCCTTGATTGATGCAGAAAAAATGGTTGCTGTGGTTCCCCTGTCTAAGCCTATCTCCAGTAATAAAAAATGCAATGCCTATTTAGTGCACAAACAACAATCTATATAGAACACACAGTAGTGAAATGATCCAAGTGCCGGGTCACTGATGCCTGATAATATATGGAAGCTGCTAGACACTAACTCTCAGTAGCTGCCGCACACCCTGCCATGCCAGTAAACAACAGCATGCCTTATATAATTTTTCCATTGCAGTTTTTTTTTTCTGTTGTGCAAATATGTGTTGTGCTGCTCTCTCTGCTACGGCTCACAAAAAAAATCCATTCTCTAGCTGTGTGCTCCCAGCGGAAGACTTGTGAAACTGACATGATTATCTCCACAGTGGCACTGGGCTGTGAAAATGACTGATCTCTAGCCATTTAAACTTGAGTCATGCGACATACTGCATAAAATATTTCATCTCTTGTTGCTTCTAATGCAGCGCTCTCAGCCATTTGAGACACTTTATTGGAAATTGGATGTTTGGGAGTGTGAGCCCATTAAGAGACTTTAGATGAAAGTCTTTTTTTTTTTTTCTTTTTAGAGATTGGTCTATATGTCCATGATAGTGATTCGTTTGTGTAATTTATGGGATGAAATGAAGCATGCAGGGAAATTTGACTTTCTACATTATCATGCATTTCGATTGAGTATATAATTGGATAGAGGAAAAATACTTTACAGAGTAGAAGTAAAACAACACTGCAGTTTATGATTGCGGTTTTTTTTTATAATACACAAGGGCCAACAGGTAAAATATATCCTTACAAATGGTATTTAGTGATGTCACATGTGTCAGATAAAAGCTTAATATCCTAGCTATGACCCTCCAGGTGAACTACAACTATTTAAACCTGGGCTACAACATGTGTTAAGTTAGCAAATAATGAAGAAAAGAATCAAATCATATTTCTTGTCATAGAGTTCATACCATTTGGTGTCATTTACTGGATTCACTTGCTGTGATTTACTGTAAAGCTGGGATAGAGCAAATTACATTGCAGTGATATTAAGTAGCTGGATTATCTCTGGTTTTACACTGTGAATTCTGACTGCCAAATTAACCTCTAATGAGCACATCTTTCTGGAAGTCACAAGATTCAGCTCTGTATGCTCCATCCAAATGTACACACAAATGAGGGAAGTGACCAGGCCAGGGTCTTGCTCACCAGTGTATTCATCCTTTATGAGCAAGCACAAACAACCAGCAGCCTTCCAGATCTTGCTGAAATACAACTCCTGAAGGATCTCAGGGGAAATTGGGAGTGCAACAATGTTTTGAGGACTGCAAATTGTCTGTTAATGTCTATAGGCTCTACAGCCCTTTCATTTGCAGTCAGCTCACGGTTTGGGCACACATCTAGATGTCTGAATTGCCCTGATACAACTAGCCCCAAGCAACTGCATCCACAACACATCTCCCCCATCCAGTGATTGACTCAGAATGACCAGCATCTTGTGTATGTTGCATTATAAAGAAGCAATTACTATGCCATATGGAGGGTGGGGGTGGAAAGATAGAAGAAAAAGAATGAGCATATATGATCATCACATCTGCCTGTTTCATGCTCTGATACACTGGCCACCTATTGAGGATGCACACCCTCATGTGAAGGTTTTAAATTGGTGGGAATTATTCAGCACCCTGGTTCTGTAGTTTCCACTCATGCAAAGGTGCACCCTAAACTATAGCTCAGAGGAAGCCTATATGCTTTGAAGGCCAAATCAAACCTCCAAAAGATTTTTATGCAGAGTCGGACTGGGATGCCAGGGGCCCACCAGAAAACCTTAGGCTGAGGGCCCACTTTCCAAACTATTAGACCTCATCTCCTTGCTAAACCTCTTTATTCTTCTAGTCTCTTTTCTCTACATACTATACTCTATTCTTCCATTATTAAGCCTATTTGTTCCCATAAAGAAATAGGTAATGACCATGAACTAGGCCAAGTGGTTAGAAGCAAGAGGCCCACTGACACCTGGGCCCACTGGGAGTTTACCTGGTATCCCATTGGGTCAGTCTGGCACTGTTTTTATAACCATCATCCTTACCAATGGTTCCACTGACTTGTTTGGTATAGCAGACAACTGACCCACTACATGACAAAAGCTGGACAGAGCTGACCTAATACTAAGCACAGAGCTGTGATGGCTTTTGTGTAATTATACAATTACCCCAGCATAAAAATATGTGCCACAGCCCATCCTTATCCCACTAATACATGTCAGTAATGGAGCAGCATCAGCAGAGCACGTCTCAACAAGCATCATGATGGCAACATTCTATGAAGTACTTAAATGGTATTAGTTACATCAATACTTGGTTGTTAAGTATAAAGCCTATAAAAGGTTAAAAAACAATTTAAGATGAATACGTCTGTTGTGCCACGGAAGGACCAATTGAAATGATCAGACTTCAGTGTGGCTGTAGCAGAACAAAATCTGTATTGTCATGGACTTGGTGTTCAGTTGTTTGTGCTGAGCTTAACCAAAGGACTTTCAATGAACAGCTGCTCAGGAACAGTATAATAAAGGCTTGCAGAACACAAGCTGGCCATTGTTTTTCATTAGTCGTCATTATTACACTTGGTGCCCTTTATCTTTGTCACTCAGAAAAGTCAGACTAGGACGATGCAAATCTACTCAGGCTCTTACGTCCGCAAGTCTGCTGATGCCTTCACTTACGTCTGTTTTTTTTCACTATTATAGTTCTTCTTTCGTTAGCCCCAAGCTCTTCAGATTATTCACCAGCACTTTTCTATCTTTTGTGTAGAACATTATAGGTTTCTTTGTAGGCAGTTGCTTATGAAGTGAGGGCTAGCTGGTGGCTTTGAGCAGTGTAGGCAGTGAATGGTGCCAGGACAGAGGAATTCTATGTAAGAAAATTAGATCATCATGTTGATAATATGTTTTCACAGCAGCTTTTGGAATTGGCAGAGAATAGAGCCTTTGGAGTTAGCTGTTCTTTATACAGGATAATTCTAAAGATAAAATAGTCGTTATACCTGGAATGATGCTACTTTAACAATGGTGGCTCTTCCTGCGTTGACTTACGTAAGCATGTGGTTATTGCCTTCTAGTAAAGGCATAGTCAGATGGGCTAAATATAAAATCATTTTCCCAGTCTGAAGAACAGAAATAAGAAACTGCATGTTCTGCCATAATGTAAAGATATCAGAATATGTCATCCTGTGTCATGCAAAGAAAATTACTTTATTTTATTAACGTGTAATTCCACAAAAATGCCATTATTGCTTTTAACCATTGAAAAAAGCCTTGTGGGATACTTGACTCGCTTGTAAACAGGCTTGTGCTTGTTATTGTATCTTACTGGGTCTCTGGCATCTGTTTTACTGTCAGTCACTGGAAGAGGTGTGGTGCAACCGATCTGTTCATGAAAAGTCTGTGGGTCAAATTCACTAAGCGGCAAAAATGCGCTAGCGATGGCTTCGCCACAATTTGTCTCACTTCACTAGGCAAATTTTCGTCAGCCTGCTGCTAATTCACAAAAATGCGAATCTGCTCCCAGGGCAGTGAACGTTAGCGAAGTTGCACTACCATTACTTCGCCAGGCAAAGCACATTTACGCTAGCGATACCTAATTTGCATACGGCCCGAAGTTAAACGTATAATAGAAGTATATGTTACAGCCACTACATTACACTACACAAGCCCAGGAAACCTTTAATAAATAAAATAAAGTTGTCCTATTGCCCTACATGTGCCCACTGTATAGTTGAGTTGCCATATGTTAGGAAATGTATGGGGGAAGGAGGGTAACCCCCCAAAAAATGACGTTATTTTTCAGACTATCAACCTAAAAATAGTAAAAGACACCAGAGTTTTTTTGGGCCTTAAAATTTCAAGTTTTTTTTTCAAATGCCTATCTAATGTATTGAACTTTACCAGGTCTGACCTGGCGAAGTAAAGTCTAATGCAAGAGGTAACGTTCAGTAAAATGTTCATCTTAGTGAATTAGCGTAGTTATGTCCCTTCGTCAGTGCGCAACTTCGCCTGGCTTTAGGGTTGCCACCTTTTTTAAAAAAAATAATGACCGTACAATATATTTAGCTTTTTTTCCTATTACTAACATTGGGATCAGCCATCAAAAATACCAGTAAAAAACTGGCCAGGTGGCAACCCTACCTGTCGTAAGGGTGCAAAGTTGCGCTAGTCTATCTACTTAGCTAGCAAATTTTCGCCATCGACACTGTTAGTAAATTGGGGAAGTTGCAAAATGATGTCACGCTGGCAAATAAGCGCTAGTATTATACGCTTCACGCTTTAGTAAATGTCCATTCAGAGAATATTAAGACATATAACCACAAATAATGGGTGTAGTAACCATACAATATTTGCTTTTAAACAGGTAAATGCTACCAGCTAATTGGGTGCTGTTAGACTTGTAGAAAACTTTGCAGCTTTTTACATAACCCAGAATATTTTTAGCAGTCATCTCATGGATTCTCAGGCATTGTACATAGTGCTAAGTGAAATAATCCAGTGGGTGCCTATCAACATTATAAAAAGTCTATAACAAAAGTATTAACCTTATTCTACCCACTGTTGGAAAAACTGGCTACAGATGGCTATAATCTCTTACCTTTCTCAGTGCAACTATTGTTTGTATGTTTAAGATGTTTCTACAATTCCATAAGAACCAGCCTTCACATATATTTTGCAGCTTCACAACAATATAAAGATTAGCCTTGTACACACCTCAGTCTTGCATTTAATTTTGCCAAATAATTTGCTTTCTAAAGTTAGTTGGTAGTTTTTTCATCTAGATTTTTCATCTATAATTCAGGACCCCAAATTACATCTCCTTGCTGTTTGGGGAAGCTCTTCATATTCCCCTTTAGTACAGTGAAAATAATGGGCAATATTTAAATGAGGTGCTTTAATCATTCTCAACCAATTCATGGGTAACAAAAACTTTCTTGCCATGGTTTTGGAATGGATACAAGAGAAGTCAGTGGATATGGTGTCTGAGTTGTTATATCTGATATTTATATTCAAGTATTTCATAGGCTGGCTTCTTCCTGCCAGAGAGCACAGAGGTGGGACGACCACTGCAGGTGCCATTGTTTTTAAAGGAGAATGAAAGGCTAAAAAGTAAGCTTTATCAGAAAGGTCTATATAGATACACCAGTAAACCCTCAAAGTAATGCTGCTCCCCTGTCAAAAGAAACACCACATTTCTGTCCTTCTATTGTGTATACATGGGCTTCTGTATCAGACTTCCTGTCTTCAGCTTACACCTCAAGGGCTAGGGCTTGAGCATGCTCAGTTTGCTTTTTTTACCCCTCCTTCCTTCCCTCCCTGCTGTAATCTGAGCCTGAGTGATAAGTGAGCAGGAAGTGATGTCACACACCAAGCTAATATGGCAGCTGATATCCTAAACTAACAGAGAACTTCTAGTACTGTTTACTCACTTATGGTAAAGCATTCTGCAGAATAAATATAGTGTTATAGCTTGCACTATTGTGGCTAATCTATTGGCAATAAACTGCTTTGGTATATTTCCTCTCCTTTAAAGTTGTTTGGTGATGAGGTGCCCACCTCTATTTACTACCAAAAGTAATGGAACATAACTTGTTATAGCTTACTTCCAATATGTAAAGCTAGCACTTCACTGCTGCAGGGCACCCTCTTTTTGTACTGGCTATAACAGGTGCAAAGCCAAAGGGAAACACCCCGTGAAACCCACACGGGTTTAGATAAGCACACTAAGTAAGTATGGCACATTGCATGAGTATGCTAGAAAAACCACCAGAAAAATGAAAAAAGCAATTTGCATTTATACACAAGCCCACAGTGATTTCCATGCAAATAATGGTGCTTCCTGAATAGTTGCATTTCCACAAGGACCCAATTTGCCACAAACATTCATCTTGTCCCCTGCAAAGATTTCCATCTTGAAGCAGCGAAATTAGACTCTCTGTTCTACCTGTAGCAGATTTTTGGCAGAACAAGAACATCAGGCACAAGTTGGGGAGGTTGGAGCCTTTCCCAGTGCTGTCAGATGGGAATCACTGGCATAGCCTTGGCACACTATAAGCACTTGACATGCCAGGTGATAGGAATGCTTTAGACAGCAGGTTTTTCTCATAGGAGAGAATGGGCTCCTGCTCACAGAACCATGATATATCTTTTATGGGTCAGCAAACAATGTTCATGCAGTGCTTACTGGCAGTAGAGTTTTAAAGAGCAGATGATCCTTTTATTTGATTGCCACGTGGTTAGAGAACTTTGCCAGGGCAATTGTTGTAAAAAACACTCATAGTCAGTAATATTTTTCAGTATGTAAATGCTGCTATGTAATTAAACAATATTTCCATTGCCTTTCATGGTTGAACTGAGCATATATCACCAAAAAGGAATAATTCTAAATTCTTGCTGTATGTTTATTTGCCCACCCTTTATGTGTAAAGTAATACTACTGACCTGATAATAAGAATTTTTGTCCTGATTTACAGTCAAAGCACTGCATGCCATCTTGACTGGCACAATACAAGGAAATTAGGGTTTCTTGTTCAAAGCCGGATTGGAGATCCATTCACTGGGGGAAAAAAAACATTAAAGAGACCGTAAGGATAAAAAACATATGCGACTATTATTAGACTCTTCATCATGCTAATGGACAGCTTGTAAGAAATTTGGCTCCCTGTCATTGGCACCAAGCTCTAAATAACAGAGCATTGTTCCTCCTTTCTTTTGATAAGTGCGACTTGGAGAGCATAGATAGGATGCTCCCTTTTATCTGCAGCGCTCACACTGCTTGTATAGAAAGCTCAGAATGGAAAGGAGAGCAACATTGTATTGCTACATTCTCCACTTGTCATGACATCCTCTTTAGTCCCTTATGTGCTGTCTCTGGCGTCTCTTTATTATCCAATGGCCCCCTAGAAGTCAGCTTTAATCACTACAAGGCAAATATGAAATTAAATCCCTCTTGGTTGGTGGGTATTCAATGGCCAGAACCAACGAGTTCTGCCTTAAGGGAAAAATACTGAAAAGGCGACAAAGAATTGGAATATTTTTAGTTCAGTGCTCTCATGTTTCTATTTATTAGACCAGAAATGTGGGGTATTTAACATGACACTGTGGGCAAATATATATATATATAACCTGCTGCCTTCCAGTTATTGTTGAACTTTAATTCCCATTATCCCCAGAAAGATCACACCTTGAGAGACCCATTATTTATGTTATGTGGAGCTGTCCTACTTTTAGATGTTCGGTTTTTGTACAACCCTCAACACCCTGTGATAGACTTTGGGCGGTAATGGGAGGTGGGAGTTGAACTTAAGCAACAGCTAATGCCTGCAGGTTGGACATAATAAATTGTTAGCTTACATCTGTGGGGTTATTGTCTTGTACTCTTGCTACCTACAACTATTGTAGTACTGCGGGACCCACTATGTAGGAACCTAGGGCAATGTCTCCTGCTTGGGTCTGCTGGCAGCTTTAGCTAGAGCTCTAGCTATTCTGATTCATTAACAGTAAATTGAAACCTTTGACTCTCCAGTTGTTAGTGAACTACACCTCCCAGCAGCCCATTAATGCCTTCAGCTATCCTGTGATTCCAGGATGTAGGGGAAAAACTGATGAGCCACGGGAGGCTCATCAGTCTAGAATGACATATTACTATAAGTTTGTAGTATATTTACAAATGCTCAAATGCAAGTGCAGTTGACTAGTTATTAAGCAGTGTGCCCCCAAGAACGTGCTTTATCGGGTGCCATAATGATAGCAGACAAAGAGTAATTAAAGCTTCCTCTTCATAAAACGGCCCACATGCTCAAAAGAGCAAAAAGAGCAGCCGCAGTGTTTTCTATTGCTGCATGCTTTGTACTTATTGCTCCCAGCCTGGCAATAAACGTAATTACAAGTGAGTGGTAAGCATCTGTCCTCAGAGTTTGTGTGTCAGACAGTGCCGAGGATGCAAGGGCACAGGTGACATGTTTCTTGGTAAGTGAGGAAAATTGGCGTCTGACTGCAGTCCTTCAGAATTTTATCCCTGTCAAGGCGATTTCACTTCAGTGCCAGCATCGTCTCATTTCCTTATCTAAAGATTCAGCTCGAGAAAGAGAAAAGACTACTAAACTGGGATTTTTATGTGCTATTCAGATGTAGATTAAGATAAATTCTTGCTGAATCTTCACTTTTGCGCTACAAAATAGTCAATACAATGATTATAAGGAGCCCTTCTTATTTTCCTTTTAATTTAAAGCTGTTGAGGGATCATATGAGACATATGGTCATTGCCAATACAGAGACGGTAACTTTAAGGTTAAAGTACTAAATGCAAAGTCATTCCAGTTTTAGCAATCAGTAGGCAGGTAGCCTTAACTTGCCTGCTCTTTTAAATATCTGGTTTCTGTTACTTTCCGCTGTTAATAACCACTGCTGTGTGGTTATAATAGATCAGTAAAAAAGCGAGACTTAATTTGCTCAATGTGTTGTAATTTATATTTGTATGTATTCCTCCATAGTGCATTGTTCTTATAGTAGAATGCAACTAAGAAGAATACATCAGTCCCTGCACCAGAATAGATAAAGGAATGAGGTGGCAGTTATCTATGTTACATGGATTTAACAAAGGCCTACATGATGAGAACTTTTATCTACACTATAAACATAAATGTAAAAAAACTAAGGATGCATCGAATCCAGGATTCGGGAATCCTTGTGTCTGACCGAACCGAATCCAAATCCTAATTTGCATATGCAAATTAGGGAAGGAAAGGGAAATCACATAACTTTTTGTAACAAAACAAATAAGTAAAAATTTCGTGGTTTTTTTTTTTTTTACCTTTCTAACACTAATTTGCATATGCAGATTTGGATTTGTTTCAGTATTCGGCCAAATCTTTCATGAAGGATTCGGGGATTTGACCAAATCCCAAATAGTGGATTTGGTGCATCCCAAAATACCTTTGTAATTTCCTTTGTTTCTGTCCCTGGCTCATGAATTTCAACACTGATCTTCTCCTATTACTACTTCAATTTAGACATATTACCCCTTCTCAGGTCTCTGTCAGGCAAATCTCTGCATACTCAATCCCTTACATCAGGGGTGCCCAACCTTTTTTTTTACCTGTGAGCCACATTCAAATGTCAAAAAAGTTTGGGAGCAACACCAGCATGAGAAATGTCCTGGAGGGTTCCAAATAAGGGCTATTTGGAAGCCTATATGTGGCTTGGCAGCCTACAGGAGGCTCTGTATGACCATATATCTGGTTTTTATTCAACCAAAACGTTCCTCCAACCAGGAATTAAAAAACCTACTTTGAACGTTTCTCGTTTTACCATTGCTAAACGGCAAGGCTTCTGTGGGTGACAACATTTTTTTTTTTACTCCCGACAAGTTTTTCCAGCTGTTAGAGTCTATGGCCATCATTGTTTTGCTTATCATTACTCGTGAATCACTGGCTGGGGATCACTGCCTTACATGATTGCCTTGCCCCTTAACATTTTCGAACTGCCCTCCATGTACCTCATGGCTGGTATTATGTTTTATGAAAGATGACAATTCTATTATCAGCATGCTGATCTTTCTTTCTTTCAGTAAAACCCTACTTACACACATATAGTTGTTTTCGGTAGAGTAGAAATGGTGTAGTCCAAAATCTGAGCAAAATATCTCTTTCACAGCCTCTGAAAGGAACTAATGGGTTTTGCCAGGTCTCTGTGATGAAGAGGATTTTCATTGACTGTTGGAAATTGTCCAAATAAAGAATTTGCTTGTGCGAAACTCCCCACGCACCATACCATAGGAATACATGTCTTCTGCTGCCACCAAAACCTTTTTTATTTTATATTCGGTGATATTAATCGTGAATCTGAGAGTAAGAAAAGGCTATGTTATCCAGTTTTACAGGCTGGGTATAAACCAAAGCCACCATATTGCTTTTAACAAATCTTGAAATTCATGAAATCTCTGGGAAAGCAGAACATTACAGGAAGGTTATCCCAAGTTTGGGTTCTGTATGTAACTATGTATTTACGGTATATATACATAAAGGACAAATAACACTTGGAAATGTTTTCCTAATTCTAAATATTTGTAAACTGTTTGTACTTTGAGTTTCGGCTTGATGCAAACAGCATGAGAGGAATAGCTACAATTTGCCCTGTCGGATTTGTCTTTGGATTCATTGTGATAACTATGATTGAAAAGCCCTGACAATGAAGATAATATAGTGCAGGGACAAAAACATATGAATTACTTCTGAGTATCAGTGTGTAAGCTTATATTCACAGATTTTACAAACATGATGGCTGCTGGATAGTTATTGAGCAGAAAACTCTGCCAAATGAGAAATTATGCTTGATCATTTGTTTTCTAGCATCGCTGTGACACATCCATGCATATTCAGGTTCAGATTCACAGGCATCCTCTGCACAAATCATGTTTAGTGTCTAGAGGGAGAGATATTCTAGTCTGTGCTGTAGGGATCTGCAGAATTTCTACCCTGCCCCAATTGGGCGCTGTTTTTCATCAAGGTAATCCTTGCTGTGGAAGACAGGGCACTGAATGTGGAACTGAAGACTGCAGCTTATTCAGTTGACATTACGTTTAACTAGAGCTATGATAGTACAACAGTAGCTCTCACTTGCTAAGAAGCCATCTAACCCCTTCTTGAAGCTATCTTATGTATCCGCCCAAAACTAGCTCTTGTTCTGTACACTTACAGGTGGACCAAAGGTAAAGGACCTGGAATTTTCACTTTATATGTACATTGTGGCCATATTCCAACACAATGTTCACATTAACTCTAGCTTTCATTGCTACAGGCAACAGAAAACTTAATTACCACTTGTACATCTAGCGTCATTGTACATTACAGCATAGATTATAACATATAATAAAAACATTTGTTAATGTGAGGATATGAATATTTTAAACAAACCTATTGTGGTAGTACAGTAAACACAAAAGGTATTGTAACTACTCAATAATGTAAGCCCTTGAACTCCAACAACCAATACTAACATGCTTATACAATAGTGGACAGGACTACGGTAAGTTCTCATTTGTGACCGAAGTCTTGTTTTATTTCTTAATCTATAAGAATAATCTATCTTTCCATGGTGTAAGTATTGCTTTATTCTTGGAAATGACTGAACAATCACGTTCAGGGACAAAAGGCATTATATTGCTATTATCCTTCTCATGGTGTTCCCTAGGAGTTGCTGATTTTCAAAGATTTCTTGACGCTGATGTCCATACCGTGTTAACCTTATTGGGCAAAATGCATTGTGGGTATGCCTGCGCCCAGGTTGGCTGTCACGCAATACAATGACACAAAATATAGGCAATGAGTAAATGGAGTCAAGGCTCTTAATAAAAATAAGGAGTAAAAATTCCTATTTAAAAATGCACTCTCCTGCAAGCATCAGCATTATATATTTATTCAATACTCTTAAAAATCCCATGGAGCACACTTCTCTCTAAGAGACAGAGGAATGATATTCTTTTAGCGTAGTCCATTTTTCCCTTGCTGCTTCTGGTCCTAATAACATTAGCTCTATGTCGAGTATATGATGGATGGACAATTATCAGATCTTCTGTGAATAGTGGGGAGGGGACAGGAAAAAAATCTCAAGAACAAATGGAGGTGGGAGTAAGCCCTACATAGAAGGGGGGGTTGTAGAAATAAGAGGATAAAGCAAATTAATCCATCCTGTTCCCATAGGGCGACATCTGGAGTGAAATATGACGAGGATGTAAAAAGACATCACATTCATAACCCTTATAGGAGATATGAAGACCATTTGTAGCTGTCACTGTATTATATTTATCCTCTGCTTCAGCTACAATGCAAACACTGGGCTTTTGTCTATCTGGGTTGATTTTGCTTCTCTTATATCCCCTTTAAACTAAAAGTATACCAAATAAATTTGAGACCTTCTTAGCTTTAAATTATCCTTTAATTATATAAGATTAACATCTGTAAGCAATTTTTCACTTGTGTCAGAATGGGCCCCTCTGTAATTGCTCAACTCAGGCGCACACTTCACACACCAGGGGGGAAATACTAGAACCACACAGCCAATTTTAATTAAAAAAATCTCAACCAAACTCCCATTGCCAATTTTGCCTTATTTATTAATGAAATGACTCAAATTGTGTGATAAAGTACGAATTGTATGTTTTTTTTTTCTCACAGATTGCTCAATTTTGGGGGAGGGGTTTGCCCAAAAACCCTGAATTTATTGGAATATCGGGCTAAACTCAGAACAGACCACGATATCTTCAAATTGGGATAGGGAAATATCTCCTATTGACTTATACATGACCTTGACAGGTCTGAGATGGCGGATTTTCAGATTCTGGATTTTTGCCAGATCGGGATATAATTAATCTTTTTTCCACGAAAAGTTTACCATTTTTGCCTCAAAAGGCTGACCAAATAAATTTTAGCAAATAACCCTATAAATAACAGATCTGGTTCTGACTTGGGCCATCTCTGCTTCATGGGAAAACAGTTTTTTTCAAAACACATCAGTTAATAGTGCTGTGCCCAGGGCCAGATTTACCTTGCGGAAGCCCCTAGGCCCGCTGTTGTTTGTCGCCCCTGTCCCCTCCCTTTTATTTACTCAAATTTTCATAATCAGGAAGGAACAATGGGAACTGGCACACTGGAAATTGACATTTCTGAACCAATGTGGGTGTGGCTGGGCAGCATGCCACCCCCTAAAATCCTGCCACCCTAGGTACAGGCCTAAGTGGCCTCTCCACAAATCCGGGCCTGGCTGTGCCAGCATAATTCAGCACTGAAATCCATTTTTAAAAAGAGCAAACAGATTTTCTTATATTCAATTTTGAAATCTGACATGTCTAGACGTATTGTCAGTTTCCCAGCTGTAATCCACAATAAAAATGCTAAGAATATCATGCAATTTCTATTTAGTTTATTTGTGAGTAGTTGGATAAAAACTTGCCCAGTAGAGTAAATATATTGCATTTCCCAATATTTCATAGCAAAATTAATTCACTCTTCTAACTGCTCCTATTATGTGTTTATAAACAGATGGAAAGTCACTGGGTTTATATCATTGCTCTCTAGATTTTCTAAGTCTTGGAGATCATGATGGACTGTATCATATATATATATATATATATATATACTGTATATATATTGCATTTCTCTGCAGTTCTTTCTTTTTTTTCTTCTTCAATTCTTGCTTCAATTAACCTATAAAGAATGACCATAGAAATTCTATTATTTGATGTTGTTTGTGACTGAAGTATCGCTCCTTAGCTGCTCCTTAGATGCTTTAAACGATAAGCTGCCTGTCTTGTGTCTGGAAGGGGTTAACTGTCAAGCTCTTTGTGCCTGCTCAGGAAGATGAAATATGTCATTTGGTTGGACTCTATCTTCCCTCCTCACTTCCTTCTTGTTCTGCCTGTGTGTGGCAGGAGGAGATCTGTAAGAGGAGAACAAATGCTTGATTGATCTCCTGTCTTGCAACCTGCAAGGCAGAAAACATCCCAGCACCTATATTTGATTCTTTCAGGGCTGCTGTAAAAGGGGGAAGGGCAAGTGCCCCAGGGCTTACTCATATAAAAACCTTCCTGATTCTTCTGCGGTCAGTAGCTAATATTTCTCATACACTGCAATATATACACTTCTCCATTATATTAAAAGAAAACCTCTTTCTGAAGTCTTAAACATTATGTATATATATATATATCTAATAAAATATAAGTCTTCAGAGTTAAGGAGATGCAATGAAATGCAGATCCATCATCCTTGTTCTAATAATACAGTGTCTAGATCTTCCCTGGGCATATATGACAACAATCACAATGCCAGGCACCACTCCACCCCCACTGTGATTTTTCCATAAAAACTCTGCTCGACTCTGTTCTCTGTAGCTTGGCACAAGTATTAAAAATTCTTACTGAGTCTTGGGGAACAAATGCTCGTTCTCTTTATTTATATACCAGTATGGTGGTATATCTGCCTTGCTTGTCCCATGCCCCATCTTGTTATGCTTACAATCACATTAGGAGCCCATTACACTGAAACTGCCTCCAGTCGTCTGCCACTGTCTTGTACTGATCAGAAAGACCATTACTCTTATTGAAAAGGGTAGTTCACCTTTACGTTAACTTTTAGAATGTTATAGAATGGCCAATTCTGCTGAATAAAAAGATAAATAACTCAAAAACCACAAATAATAAAAATGAAAACCAACTGGAAATTGTCTCAGAATATCACTCATCTACTTGACTCATCTACTCAGATCACTGATCTACTCTACATCATACTAAAGTTCAAGGGAATGTCAACTCCAAAAATATTTTTTGCCTAATAAGAGAAAACATAATTCCAAATAACTTTGCGATATACAATCATTACAAATTTTCTAGCAGCTGATTAGCAGACCTTTCAGCGTCAGACTTGGGGGGCCCACCAGGGCTGCTGCCTTGGAACCCCACCTAGGGACCCTACCCCAGGCGCAAATTACCCTCTGCCCCCTCTCCCTGAGCCACTACCCGCCCCAAACGCCTACAGATGCAGTCACTTGGATTTGTAAGTTAAATGCGTCGTGACTCAGGCTTAATTGAAGAAACTGTGTTATCCAAAGTTATCTTAACTCATTTAATGCATTTAACCTTTTCATTAGCATACCAAAGCTCCATTGTTTTCATTGTTTTCAATGGTGAACTCTTTAATTGGATGGGATGCTGTGACACAATATTCTGTGCTAAGTGGGATAAATGGGATAGATGAGTTAAGTCACGACGCATTTAACACACAAATCCAAGTGACTGCATCTGTATCTTCATTTTTCAGCTGAGCAGTCGGCCAGGGAGGGAAGTCAGAAGCCGCTTCCGGTCTCTGTGAAACGACAGGGTCTGGGCCAGTGGGGCTTGTGATGGCTGGGCCCACTGGGTTTTTCCCCAGTGTCCAACATTGCTGTCTTTGCTGGGGGACTAAGAATTTAGTTTCATTGTAGAAACAGGATTTAGGCAATTGCTGCTTTCAATAGCAATTGTTTTTACAATTTTTATAAATGTATACTTGAAAATTGCTTAAAATTATGTTTTCTTTATTTAGGTAAATTTTTATTTTGGCCTTGAGTCTGCCATAGTTCTGCAAAATATACGCAATGTTCTACTTCAGTGACTTCTTGGGGTATATGAAATAGATAGCATATTCTAAAGCTCCATTGTGGTCTTCACATGTGGTCTATGTGTGAGTTAGCAGCATGCATCATGATCACAAATATAATCTATTACAAAGAATCGACATATTAATAAAAGTATGACACCACTCTAGACCTGACATGACGTCATTGAAATCAAACCAAAAAAATATTTGAAAAGTGGAACAAAATGTTGTTTCTTAACCTTGGGGGATCCAAGGTTTAAGGAGAAGGAAAGATCAAATCACTAAAATGTTAATCACTTACCTGATACCCTGGGCTGGTACTCCTATTAGCAAAAAAAAAAAAAGCCCTGGGCCAGGGTACTTCTCAGCAAGCGCCATGGAGAGACCTTCTTCATTCTTCAATAGCTCCAGGCCAAAGCTTTTGCTTAAAGTTCAACATCTTCTGGTTCTAACACAAAAATACCCCACGCTGGTATCAGGTAAGAGATTATAACATTTGGCAGCCGCCAGCAGGGCCGGGCCCAGGTAGTTTGGCACCCTAGGCAAGGGGTACAATCAGCGCCCCCCCCCTTTTGTATGACCATTTCCCACCTATTCACTTTTTCTTAAATAAAGAAACCTTATAGCAATTAATGAATTAAACTGTATGTGTGCCAGCCAGCTCCTAATCTGTACCTGTGTCAGCACCCAAAATATTGCTCCCAATCTGTTCCTGTGCCAGCCAGTAGCACCCAAAATATTGTCCCCAAGCTGTTCCTGTGCCAGCCAGTAGCACCCAAAATATTGTCCCCAATCTGTTCCTGTGTCAGCAGAACCCAAAATATTTCCCCCAATCTGTATCTGTGCCAGCAGCATTCCCCCTAAGTCTGTACCTGTGCCACAAGTATGTACCAGCCATTGCCCCCCAAGTCTGTACCTGTACCATCAGCCATTGCTCCCCAAGTCTGTACCTGTGCCACCAGCCTGTGCCAGAGCAGCAGCAAAAATATTGCCCTAGATCTGTGGTGGACTGAAGTACAGTAGAACGCTGCTGCTGGAGACAGGGCCAAAGTTAAAACTTTTAAAGTGGACCCGTCACCCAGACACAAAAATCTGTATAATAAAAGTCCTTTTCAAATTAAACATGAAATCCAATTTCAAATTTTTATTAAAGCATTCATAGCTGTTTTAAGCTCATTTAAAAATTCCAGCTGTCAATCAAATATTGTCTGCCACTCCTCTATGCCTTAGGCATAGAGACGGGGCAGATAATTACTTTCATTTTCCATTCAGCACTTCCTAGATGCCACTGCTCCCCACACATTCCCCCAGTTCTCTTAACCATTTAATTGTGTAGCCAGGACATAGGGATAGACACCGGGTCCCCCATTCTGGTGCACAAACAAGATTCTGAGATGATGCAAGACTTGTCTTAATAACAGTGTCCACAAAATGGCTCCTGCCTGCTTGCTATAATTTTGAATTCCCAGACTGAAGGAAACAAGATTAAAATAATTTATATAGTGTAATTAATGTTCATTTTGGTGACGGGTCCACTTTAAAGAAATTTAAAAAAACATTATTTTCCTTCAAAAGTGCGCCCCCCATATGACTGCACCCTAGGCGGCCGCCTACTCTGCCTACCCCTAGTTCCGGCCCTGGCCGCCAGTGATTTATCCTTCCCTTCTCCTTTGATAAACAGGTCTAGAGCTTGGGTAAAGTGAGAGGATCCCACCTCATCCTTAAAAAGATGAACCTATAAAATATTTTTGATTGATTGCTTAACTTGTATTGTGATTGTTAGACTCTATACGGATATAGATTTAGATGTAGTTTTTATAGAGGTTGAGCTTTAAAAGTAATTATTTTAAACCAGACACAAATGAAGTAATTGAGGTGCCAGAGTTTCAATATTAGGGTTGCCAAATCAATCCTTTAAACAGGACACATATTACATGCACATCCCGCATGACTAATTATCAAATCATTTAGATGCTGCTAAAGACTGCATTGAATTCCGCCATGAAGAATGTGTCTTAATTTCCATTAAAATTAAACATGTTGCTTCTATATCTGTCATATTTTATTTAAAGCCACACTGACATGCATTCGTTTAAATTCTTGATAACGCAGAAGTAATTACGGTAATCCAGTTTTTTTTTCATTATTAGAATTAACTCCACAAAATTCTATTCAGTTTTTTCTTCTACTTTTAATATTCCCTTATGCTATACTGTGTGTCCTTTTCATTCTAGTTATGGAACAGACAAACAGACAAGACAAAACCACTATTACTCAACCAGTCCTTGGTAAATGGTCAATTACTTAGTTTTGATCAACTTTTAATGGTGCACACACTCCCCAGAAGCCTACAGAAGAAACAGTATAAGTCAAATCAATGTAACTTTTACACACTATCCCATATGTAATATAAGGCACTACGTTTGCCTAGGAGCAGTAAGCCATAGCAACCAATAAGATGAGAAATGGCGAGCTGGAGTGGTCTCTTTGAGTTTTGTTTTACTATCCAATAAGATTCTTGCAGTAAATTCTACCTTGCTACTGGCTACCGTCCCGACCAAACATAATGCCTTTTATTACATAACCCCTAAGAGCTGTGGTACAAATAGTATTTTAACTCCTCTGTGCTTTCAGTGGTGCCTGCCTATAGTGACCAGTATATGCCATAGGCATAGGCTTTTGAATGTGCAGCAATGACTAGTGGCAATGGGAATTTTGGTGTTTCCTGGGAACACAGCAGGGGTCATAGGCCTAATACTGTACCAACTGAAGTGTTGGTAGGGCCTACTAAAAGAGAAGGTATTCATATACCTCATATACCTCGTGCTACACACATAACTCTGCCTTAAAACCACAAACTACGGTTTTATAGGTGGAGACATGCAAGATTACTCATAAGGCTGAGTTCACATGGAGCATTGGTAGATCCACTCCATTTCCCAACTCTATTAATATGCTTATGGTTGTGTGCAGGCACATAGAGTGGAGATCAGCCCAAAAATACCTGCTTTCATGTTTCTGGCCGAACTCCACTCAATGAAGCTGGGGATGGGAATTAATCAATTTCTCCCAGTCTGAGAGCAGTATAGCCAATGCTTTGTGTGCCCTCGGCCAGTGCTGGGCCAAACGTACAAGGCACCCTAGGCAACCCAGCTGACTTCTTCGCCCCCTCCTCCTGCATGAGCAAAAGAGTGCGCACATGCAACAAGGATAGGAAGGAGGCAGAAGAGGTACGTGCCTGGTGCCTCGTCACCTTTGAGTCCTAGGCACGTGCCTATTCTGCCTACCCCTAGTTTAGGCCCTGCCCTCAACCCTAATATCCCTGTGTCGAATGATGCTTCTCCAAACCCTGGTTTAGTGGCAAATATACAACCTACTTCAAAATTGCTGATAGAATTTTTTGAACTCATTAGATCTCAGATGACAGTCCCTGTTACTGACAAATAACTTAAAAACAATCCAACAAAGAACATATAAAATGTAAATACTGTATACAGTACTTCAAAATTAAAATTTTCGCATTTTTTCAGTTCAGATCGAATTTTGGGCTATTTGATAGTAAAAGTAGCCAATAATTACTTCAGAATTTGAATTTTTGAAATTAGAATTTAAAGGGAAACTGTCATGGGAACACATTTTTAAAAAAAATCAGTTAATAGTGCTGCTCCAGTAGATCTCTGCACTGAAATCCATTTCTCAAAAAAGCAAACAGATTTTTTTATATTCAGTTTTGAAATCTGACATGGGGCTAGGCATATTGTCAATTTCCCAGCTGCCCCGGTCATGTGACTTGTGCCATCACTTTAGGAGGGAACTGCTTTCTGGCAGGCTGTTGTTTTTCTTTCTCAATGTAACTGAATAGTACACAGTGGGACATGGGTTTTACTATTGAGTGCTGTTCTTAGATCTACCAGGCAGCTGTTATCTTGTGTTAGGGAGCTGCTATCTGGTTACCTTCTCATTGTTCTTTTGTTAGGCTCCTGGGTGGGGGAAAGGGAGGGGATGATACCACTCCAACTTGCAGTACAGCAGTAAAGAGTGATTGAAGTTTATCAGAGCACACGTCACATGACTTGGGGCAGCTGGAAAATTGACAATATGTCTAGCCCCATGTCAGATTTCAAAATGAAATATAAAAAAATCTGTTCTTTTGAGAAATTGATTTCAATGCAGAATTCTTTTAACTGATGCATTTAAAAAAAAAAAAAAATTCCCATGGCAGGATCCCTTTAATTCGAATTTTCACTTCGACCCTTAGTAAATGTGCCCCTAAGTGTGAGCTGTAAGTCAGGTGTATGTAACTTGAGTACTCCCTGTACTGTAAATGTCCATAGAGTCCAACTTGTGAATATGAATATTGCTGTTAAATCCTGCCTTACACTCTATATGAAAGGCATGAACTGGATGCATGGCATTGTGTCTAATCAGGTAGACTTTGTTTTACTTAAAGTAGCTTTGCTTTTCTTTGCTGTTTAAAGAAGATGATGACTTTGCGTTTTACTTTAGTTTGAATAATTATTTGACTGATGAACGAAATAAAGTGCTTAGTTGCATAGGGTTGTTTTGTGCATGCTCCTGCATTTCAGCCATTGGCAATAAGACACTTACCCTTTCAAAGTGCCAGATCACCTCCCAAGCTCACTTTATGTAGTCGGTCCTACTATAAAGACTGATATCGCTGGCATTCCCACGAAAGTTGACAACCAATGTTACCCAGTGATTTGCTCGATAAAACAAAAGCTTTGCAGTTTAGCTAAATATGAAATATATTCTAATTCCTGCTATGTCCTAAAAGATTATATAGTTGATGCAAGGGGGTAGATTCATCAAAGAGTGAAGTTCCACCACTAGAGGGAAATTCCACAGCTCTCAATTCATTTCTATGGGATTTTGCAAGGCGTATTCATCAATGGGTGAAGTGAAAGTTCACCCTTTGATGAATACGCCTTTAAAAATCCCATAGAAATGAATTGAGAGCTGTGGAATTTCCCTCTAGTGGCAGAACTTCACTCTTAACTTCACTCTTTGATGAATCTACCCCTATGTTCTTATTACATCTTATTGAACTCATCCCAAAAAGCTTTTTTATCTGGTTTTGGAAATGTGATGCCTTCTGGGTAGCAGTCCATATTCCTTCTGACTTTTGCACAATTTTGACAATTGCATGGCACTAATGCTGGCTTTGTTTATTTCATTTTGCGTATTTATCACAAAGCAATTAGAACATCTTTCCTGTAGATATATATTTGATGCTAATCAATCTTTGAAGTGCTTAACATCAAAATATATATGGCTTCCACCTATCCATTTGTAACCTGTATCTCCTGGTATGCTGCTGTGTATCTGTCAGTGAAATGGCAGCTGTCAGGATCAGAGAGCTACTTAATGCTCTGAGCTGAAATGCCAATAGTGACATGATACAGTCTCTGAAATTCACTCTTTCTACTTGGCCTTATCTCCCTTGTGGAATTCTGATATAAGAACTGCAAAGATATTTTCTGTCCTCTCATTTCTCCATTGCCTTGGCATTCCTGCCTGATGGTTCTTGCCGCCATGCTCAAGAGTTCTTTTTATTGTCAGTTGGACTGTGATTGAACCTTGAATTGAAAGTAATGCATCCAATGCCTCTTTGGATTGCTCCTGTGCAGTACATAAAGGAAACACTATAAAGGTATATTGTAAAAGTGAATGAAGGTAATCAGCCTGTATTACTTTATGTATTTATCCTATAGTTATATAATGCTATCATGTTTTAACTTGCAGACAGCTCCCAGGTCAGAACTGAGATCAGGACCAAAGTACAGCAATGCTAACCACTGAGCTACTATGCTGCCCATGTGTGAAATCTTTTTTTGTATTCATCTTTAATCACACCCTGGTGCATTTTCTTTTGTAGGTCATAAGCTACAGATTTTCCATAGAGAGTCATTCTTTCACAAGAATGTTCTGTTTTTCATTTGTGCAATGCTTGCTTACTTATTTACATAAGTCAAGTTCTGTGCTAAGCATTTGGCCTATGTAGGCATGTTGTTTGCTAATCCTCTAGCCCACCAGCACATGCATCTAAGTAAGCTTGTGGACTACTGGGGCATACTTCTCATTCAACTTCTAGCCCACTAGGGCATGCTCCTTAGTAAGTATTTAGCCCATTAGGGCATACTCAGTAAGTCTCATGTACATTAGCATTAACTAAACCTCTAACCCTAGGACATGCTCCTCAGTAGGCCTCTAAGTACTAGTGAATTTTCCTTACTAAGCCTCTAGCTAACTAGGTTCTGTTCCTTACTTATCATTTAGCCTATCTAAGGCATGCTCCTTACTAAGCATCTTGCCCACTAGTGCATGCTCCTCACTGAGCCTCTAGCTGTCTAGAGTATGCACCTTATTATGCCTCTAGCCATCTAAGCTAGGGCATGCTCTGTGCTAGGGCATGCTCCTTACTAAGCCTCTAGCCATCTAGGGCTTGCTCCTCACTAACCCTCTAGCCCTCTATGGCATGCTCCTTACTAAGCCTCTAGCCATTTAGTGCATGCTCCTCACTGAGCCTCTAGGCATCTAGGCCAGGGCTGGCCAACTAGCGGCCTGTAACCCCCCTTGTGTGGCCCCCGACATGAAAGTCTGTCTGCTGTGTCTGCTTACCATGTGTAAGCTTTAAAAGGTACCACTACAAAGATTAACTTGCACCTGAATTGTTTAAACCTCAAATTCAGACTGAAATCTCCTGTTTTATGCACACATTTAATCCCCCCTGCATTGTTCACACTTGTAACACATCTATTGTTCAAACACCTAAAGCCATGTATTGTTCACACCTGAGACCCAGACTGAAACTACCCACATTGTTCATCTGTTCACACTTCATACAAAATGCTAATGGGGCACCAGCACTGTGTTACTGTATGTAGTACATCTTGGAGTGGCCCTGATGGGTTTCCCTGTCTCCTGCTCTATTCTGCCTTCCCTATGCTCCCTGTGTGTGTACCATACTTTGCCTGTCCTACGCTGCCTGTATGTACCATACTCTGCCTGTCCCATACCCCCGTATGTACCATACTCTGCCTGCCCTACGTTCCATGTGTGTGCCATACTTTGCCTGTCCTACTCTGCCTGTGTGTAACATACTCTGCATGCCATGCTCCCTGAGTGTGCCATAATCTGCCTGCCCTATGCTCCTTGGGTGTGCTATACTCTGCACGTTCTATGTTATGCTGGGGGGGGGGAGGGGGGTGCTGTGTTATCCACAGGGGAGGAGGAGGCCTATGGATTTAAGGATTTGTCTTAATATGACAATTTTTTTTCACAAATGTGTGATATCCATTATGTGTACATGGTCCTGTGGTAACCTGGGTGTTGTTTAAAGTGGGTGTGTTTTAAAAACAGAGAGTGGTCAACACTGGCTTCCATTATTGGCCCTCCACCACGTAGGCCAGAATAATTCTGTCCCTCTGTACCACAGAATTTTGGACAGCACTGCTCTAGGGCATACTCCTCACTAAGCCTCTAGCAATCTAGGGTATGCTCCTCACTATGGGGCAAATTCACTAAAGAGTGCAACTTCGCAAGTGACAGCTTCGCAAACCAACACTTGTACAGGCGAAATTTGCTCAGACAACGCTAATTCACTAAAGTGCGAAATTGCATCCAGGGTGCTGAACACTGACAAAGTTTCTCTTGCATTACTTCAGCAGAGCGAGCAAATCAAAGCAAAGCTGCACTAGTGTTCAATCCTGCCAATGCAACTTCGCTAGAGTTCTTGGGCTCAGGCTAATTTGCATACGGCGGGCAATTTAAAGTGGAATGGAGCTATTTATGTTACATGGTGCATCTAATATATTACATTTACACTGATAACTAGACATGACAAGGAAACCTTAATAAAGTCAATAGAGTTGTTTTTATGCCCTACACATAAGCCCTTATTTAAATAATGTGCCATATGGTAGAAAATGTATGGGGGACACTGCATACCCTGAAAAAAAAGTTATGTCTTTTGCAGCCTAACACCCTGAAAAATTGAAAAGACACGTTTTTTGTACTTAGAAGATATTACAGTCAAAAATTATGATGTAAGTAACTGAAGATTGAGGCTGTTCTATGCACTTCACCAGGTCAGAGCTGGTGAAGGCAAGTTTGGTGAAAGAGGTAACGTTATGTAAAATCTGCAACTTAGTGCGGGGATACGTCCATTCGCCAGAGAGAAAATTTGCCTGGCGTTAGAGTGCGAACTCCTTCGCTGGCGACGGGGCGCCTACACTCATTAGTATATCAGTGAAGATGATGCTAGCGTTAGTCACTTTGCCCTTTAGTGAATCTGCCCGTATGCATGATCCTCAATACTTTTGGATTGGCATCCTCAGCTCTAATAATGACAGGTATGTCTGTTAACATTACAGACTTAGCTTATGAGTTGGGCATTTTGAAGTTTATGAAGTGTAGTAGCCTACCAATCTATATAGTGGTAGTGGTGGAGCAGTTTTGTTCACTTTGCTTGTATCTGACAGCAAACATTCCAGTAGCAATCTGAATATAGATTACTAGAAAACTGCCATTAGGATTTGTGGGCTCAGATTATTATAAGGAAGTCTAATGGGTTCAGACCACAGCAGTTGTTTCCCCGAGGACAACCCGGAGGTAAGTTCCACCTCCAGCCATATAATATAGGTCCATTAAAAGTTATTACGACAAGTTTGTAATATGCATCAAAATTCATCAAAAACAATATGGTTTTTTTTTAGATAGGACAGACAGACTTTGATTTTACAATTTTCTGGGAGCTGCAAAAGCTGTAACTGTAAAAATTATTATGGTACTGAACACTTTGTACTGCAAGGTTGTCTTGAAAGAAATACAGTGATATTTTCATTATTTTAAATCAAATGTAATAATCTGAACGTAAAACAGAAGAAAAGAATATAGTTTTGTGGTACATGTAGACCAGTGATCCCCAACAGTAGCTCATGAGCAACATGTTGCTCTCCAACCCCTTGGATGTTTCTCCCATTGGATCAAAGCAGGTGCATATTTTTGAATTCCAGGCTTGGGGGCAAGTCTTGGTTTTATAAAAGCCAGGTACAATGCCAAATAGAGCCTCAATATATGAATATATGTTGACAATATACATAGGGGCTACCAAATGGGCAATCACAGCATAAGAACATTTGTTATGCATGTGTTGCTTCACAACTCCTTTTTCGTCGGAATGTTGCTCACAGGTTGAAAAGGTTGGGAATCCCTGATGTAGACTGAATAGCATGTGGTGTTTTTATCTGGTGCATGTATGGAAGTGCTGGAGAGCCTGTCCTATTTGCTTAAACTGGAGCACAGGGCTCTGTAATGCAAATCAGGTGCATTGTGTCCCTTCCCAAGTTCTAAATATGGCAATATAAATTGAGTTTCCAAACTGGGGGTTCTTTTTTTAGTACTGGGGCCCCTGCATCCTTATACAGTACCTGTAATTCTTATTTGAATGTGAAATCTAAGACTGCTGATAGCTATAACCATGTTGTGTACAGCACGGATTGAAAGCACGTTTATGCATAGAATCATTTACAAAACAGGTGGTTACCTTTTTATGCGATAATTAGTTGTTTCAGTGGCACATTTACTACTTGATTATAATGCAGCAGTGAGTTTGGTCGTAAATTACTTCTAAGCTTTGGTCATTTACTACTTCTTCTGCATTAGTAAAATATATAGCACATTATATACAATCAGGGAGGAGGCTTAGAAGACCTCCCAGCTTTATAAATCATGTCCATTTACATGAGAGCAATCAGAATTCCAGTTCTTACTGTACAGAAACTTGCACAGATATTACCATACATAATAAATATCAGCAGTGATTGAGTTTATGTTAGTAAAGCCATGTTAAGTGATGTGCAAGACCTGCTTGTGTTGTTTTGTCACTTTTGTGATTAGTGTCTTGTCATAGAATATAGTACAGTAACATATGTTGGGAAGGGAATAAACTAATCCTGTTGTAAAATAAAAGAATATAACACTGTAAGTCAAAAAGCAAATTAGGTGTCAACAATAATGCACCTCCTGTTGTAAAGTGCAGGGACATTAGGAGTCAGCAAGGAGTTATGTGACAGTATGTACTGGGCACTGAACTCTAATAAATCTGACATCTAATGCTCTTTTCTATTTTACAGTAGAGAGTAGAGTATTTCTTAGCTCACACAAGTTTAAGTTTCCATCATACTTGTACCTAGGTGTGTTTTCCCTGAACATTCCAGAGTGGAACTGAGTCATCACATGCAAGTCACACCACTAAGGACTAAATATGTACTTACATGATTTTGCACAAAATATGGCATTTCTACATACAATCATGTGGTTTTTATAAACGAATCAATATCCAAGTAGGCTTGGTAATATCAGTGTAGCATACAATTACGTTAATCAGTTCATTCACATGACTGAATAGATTCTTCTCACAGGTGCCCAACCTCTTTCAAACTGGCTTTCACTAAAGTGGTTTAAAGTGATCCTCTCTATCCCCTCTATCCTCCTCCTCTGAACCACAAATTGTTCAGTAACTACTTTACTCCTAATCCTCAATCACTAAATTGAGCTATAACAGGACTACTCTTCCTATTAGCTAATAATGGTTCCTTCTCGACTCTTCTCTATACTGAGGCTTCTTGGACAGCACCACACACATTCCACCCAAAAAGATCTAACAAGTATACCCTTAAACTTTTCGAAAACTGACATTTCTTACTTGTTCTACTGGGGCCTGTAGGAAGTGTCCACATTCCTAAAGGAACCTTTTCATCATAGGGTAACCCTTTCACACCAAGACCTAACTTACCCTGCACATTAGTTAGTGCTTTTCCTACTCAGGGCCGCCTTCTAAACTTATAGTGCCCCATACACTCATCTGGGCATGCCCAGTTACACCTACACCCATATCCTTGATCTGCCCACACCTATTACTTAGCAAGTTCTGCCTCTTTTACATAAATCCAGGCTCCCACTGTCTGCCCAGTGGTAGCATTGGTCAAACATATTAAACTTATTCATAGGTTGTGACTTTTCAAAAGGTGCCCTTTTACTTTGTTCTATGCTTATTTTGTCTAAAGAATATTTCTCCTCTTCATGTTGCTTTCCCTTTTCCTTCTAATTAAAAGTCATTACAAAGTGTCCCCATAAATCTATCCTCTGCCATGACTGAACAAGAGGTAGGATTCAGTACCCAGGCAGGACAATAGCAAAGTGTACTGGATATCAGTAATTACTGCAGCCATTGTGTGGTGAAATAACAACTGTTGCCAAATGTCTTTGTAACGCCCCCCCACAAAGTGCCATTCTCTATATCCTGAGAAGATATTTCTTACACAATTGCTTAAGAGAAAAGAAAATGACTTCTACATTACTGAAGCCCAGAGTGTGACAGCATTACCAAGAGCTCTGTATCCACCATTTTGTGGTCCTTTCTATAGAGGCTCAGATTAATAGAGCTGTTGTCTGGAGCAATGACTGAAGTAACTGTTGTGGTTGGAGTCTGAATTTTACCTCTTGTATTTACAGTGCTTCTTTGTTTGGTCTCTGGGGATCACAAACCCAGAAAGCTATTAACCAGCCTCCCAGGCCCAAGAGCATGCAGAGCTGCATTTGTGTATTAAACATTTCAGCATTAGGACACAGACTGTGTTGAGCTCTTATAATAAGGCATGTTATCACAGCTGCTCCTTTCACACTATTAACCAATGTAGAGGCCTTAATAATATGTTTATTGCACAGCCCAGTGGCAGCACATTGTATTTATAGAACTACTCCAATAATAAGAAACACAGCTATTTTCAAACAGTTTTTCTTCTTTTGAGAACAAAGTTTGGTTTGTGCAACAAATAAACCCTAATGAATTTGTATTGTCCCTCAGAGGTTATCATTATTATTATGAAAGCAATGGAAAAGTACAAACACAAGCAGGCCTAATTAAAAATATGAACTCTTCTGAAAATAATATATTACACAGAATTCATATGTTTTAAGTTGAAGTTTGTCAGAAGAAAAAAACCCTTTGATAGATGTTCTAAAGAAAAATGTTTGATAGATGTTTTACTACCGCCACCAATTTTCATTTCTTCTATAGAATGCAAAAGAACTCAGCCACTGGCCACCTATCATTATCTATTCAAAAACTTGTGAAAAAAATATAGTTAATATTCATCATATTCAACATTACCTCCAGCATCACTGACCCACATTGGGGGGGGGGGGGGATAAGGTTTGTATTAGATTTTTTTGGGAAAATCTTCCATTAGGATTTGGTTTTTGGTGAAATCCAAAAATGACGGATTCAGTGGGTCCCTGTTTCTGGATAATGTAAGCTAAGTGGGTTTTTTCTCCAGCAAGATAAATGTGCACCTTTGTAGATAATGCTCAGGGGAGAGATTTTTTTTTAATGTTTGGTTCAAAGAGAGCCTCCTGGGTCAGTTTTTGACCCTTCAACTCACTTTCCTGTGGTGTGTAATTGCTGTTGAAAAGATGCCTAAATTGTGTATGAAATGTTATTTATGATCTTAGCCAGCTTCATTCAACTGATGTTTGCCATATGAGATCAGCATGGTTCATGGTCTATATGACCTAAAATAGTGGCAGAAAATTAATTATATATACATTTTCTATATGATATTGGGGGTTACTTTTTTTAAAAAAAATTTAGGTGTTTTATATTAAACTTCTGATTGGATGCAACTGCTATTTAATGTCTGACCCTGCTTCCTGTGTCTATCCTGACGATGGCTCCATGTGGGCCGAAACGCGTTGATACACCATGTATGAATAAACACACTTTGCTACACAGCTGATGGACTATGCCGTGAGTGCTTTCTTTGGACTTATATATTATATATATATATATATATATATATATAAATATATATATATATATATACACAGTCCCAAAGGTGCACACCATTTACAGGATAGAGTACCTGGGTGCCCAAGCCAGCAGGGTAAATGTATAGGTGAAGAATGGCGGCACTCACAGGCTTTTCAGGCAAAATAAAGAAAAACTTTTTATTTAACTCGACGTTTCGATCCCTCACAGGGATCTTTCTCAAGAGTATACAAACATGCCTATGTTTGTATACTCTTGAGAAAGATCCCTGTGAGGGATCGAAACGTCGAGTTAAATAAAAAGTTTTTCTTTATTTTGCCTGAAAAGCCTGTGAGTGCCGCCATTCTTCACCTATATATATATATATATATATATGCCTCAGCTATATACACTTTAATGTTTTACAGCTCAAAACCTCACTGGTTTATGGGGTTAAACCTAAATCTGCAGAGATGTGTACACCAATATCTTAATTATTATAAAGCTTGAATTCCTAGCTGATTGAGCTGGCTTGGGGAGAAGGGGAGGCGAGGCAGGTTTGCACTCTGAGCCTAATTTTCAAAACACAAGTAGAGACACCCAGAGGATAAAATGAGGATTGATGTTGTGCTCAGAGGTTTAATAGCATTGGGACGCAGAATTCTACAATATGCCTCTTTTTGTCTTGTCTGACATCTATTGTTTTCCTTAACCGTCTATTTGACATCACTAAGACTCAGGCTTTTGTACAGGTATCAGATGAAGTCACCTGTGAATCAAACAGACTTTCCTTTCTCTTGTGAAGTAATATATGCAGTTTATTTTCCTATATTGCAGATGCATTTTGCGTATACAATGTAAGGCACAAATGTATCCATATGATTCGTATTTCATTTAACAGACTTAACCAAGTTAACAATATTAGACAAAACAATATTAGGATAATGCATCATGTTATTGTCTGTTCCCCTAAATATTTACATACTGCATAATTTGCTTGGGAAAAGTAGAAATCGTTTATGGGACTAGAAAACAGGTAAATCAAGTGGGTTGAGTTGTCCCTCCCTTCACTGGTCTTCTGCAAATGCAATATGATTGTATGTATGTAAAGTATGTATACAGGGGCTGGAATATAGAGGAATCAGTGTGGGGGGGGGTGTTTCTGGCTAAGGAGCCACCTGAGATAGATCCTTCAATGGCGTCTCCCTAGCATTTACCTTTTCCTGTGCCTAGGGGGATCCAAGGGGTGCTGCATCACTAGTGCGGAGAGCGCAATTGCACTCAAACTAGAAGAGCTTTTTGCCGCCTCAGGTAACCGGATGGTAGGCAGAGACATTTTTCTCTGTAATATGAAAACAATACCATGTATTGGATCCCAACTAAGATATAATTAATCCTTATTGTAGGCAAATCATTCCTACCAGGTTTGATAAATGTTTAAATAATATTTTTGAAGGCATGGAGATCCAAATTACAGAAAGACGACTTATCAAGAAAACCCCAGTCCCGAGGTCCCTTATCTAGGATGTACCCCTTTTCTATAGTATGTCAGGTAATTGTCAGAAGCAGGTAGGGTTGCCACCTTTTCAAGAAAAAAATACCAGCCTTCCTATATATTTAACTTTTTTTCCCTATTAATAAGATTGGGGTCAACCATCATTTTTACAGGCCAGGCCGGTAAAATACTGGCAAGGTGGCAACCCTAGAAGCAGGCCATGCAGATCAACAGGGGACCTATATGCAAAGCATTAATTGCCCAGGTGATTTCCAGATGATCTTCATTTTTCACATCAGTCCCTAATTCAACAGAGCTTGCAACTACACTAGGGTTAGTCTTGTCTAAAGCAAGCTAACCTTCCTGGGTTTTGGATTGTGGGAGAAAACCAGAGTACATGGATGAAACCCAAAAACACAGTAGAAGAGCATAGACAATCCTTGCAGATAGTGCCAATAGTTTTGTACAGCAGTTCAGGCCAGCTAAACCAGCTTAACTCTGCCCATGCCTACCCTGTAGCATATCCCTAGTTGCTATTATTATACTTGCACCTGCTTGGGCAGTAGGGTTGCCACCTTTCCCTGTAGCTGAAGCCGGACAGGGGGACAGGCCCGTGACGTCAGTGGGCGGGGCCGTGACGTCGGTGGGTGGGCCCGTGACATCACGGGGCAGAGCTATGATGACGCGATCACCGATTGGCCGATCGCGGCGTCAATCAAGTTAATCCCGCCCGGTTTTCCTTATTTGGAAAACCGGGCAGGAAGCATTGACCCGGGCAGCCCTTCAAAATACCGGGCTGTCCGGGTCAAAACCAGACAGGTGGCAACCGTATTGGGCAGTGGAAATACTGGCTTGCTTAGCAGGCAATACTTATTGTTCTGCTACCAAACATAATTGTTTGTTACGTGTAAACTAGTGTAAAATCATTCTCTCTGCTTATACTGTATGTCTGCTTATCTTGCTTCACTTATGAACAGATGATACTGACCACAAAGTCTTGGTTTAGTGCATCATATGGAATCCAGGAGAAGTCCATGAACACCTGTAGTAGAAGTAGTAGCAGCACATTTCTTTTTTTTTTTTTTTTTTT
>CM044431.1:62622139-62664176 GCA_024363595.1 Xenopus borealis
CGCCTGTCTTCCATAGATAAAGCCAACTTGGTCAGTGTTAATAAGCTTGGGCATGAGAGGGCCCAGTCTATTTGCCAATAGTTTAGTGAACACCTTGAGGTCGGAATTCAAAAGAGCTATTGGTCTATAGCTGCTGCATAGACCTGGGTTTTTCCCTTCTTTATGTAGTAAGGTTATATATGAGGATAGCATGGATTGGGGGATTGGTTGTTCTGACATAAAAGAGTTAAACAGTTTTGTTAAATGAGGTACTAGTAGCTCGTGGAATTTTTTGTAGTAGGCATAGGAGAAGCCCTGGGGCTTTGGAGGAGGGGAGTGACTTAATTATGTTTTTAACTTCCTCATCTGTAACTGGTTTATTGAGGACTTCTAAATCCATTGGAGTGATGGTTTTGTATACATTTTCTTCCAAAAAGATTTGTCTAGGGGTTGGTGTGTTGTTATGTGTTGGGGGCTGCATATTGGGGAGCAATCCCTTTGGGTGAAAAAGTTATTTCACCATTTGACTTATTTAGTAGCAGCACATTTCTATTGCTGAAAGGTTTAAGCTATGCAGGTGCTATAAATCTTTTATTACTGCTTTTCAGCAGACCATTGCAATTAAACCAAAGTAAATTCATAATTGTGGCTGCTTGTCATTAATATCGGTGTGAACTTTGTGCCAAATAGCCTCTCCAGATTCCCTCCCTTGTTTGTGTAGTGCGGTGTGTGGAGCATATGGGTTCAGCTGAGTTTGTATTCCTTACAACTTACATACTGCACATTAAAGGGATACTGTCATGGGTGAACAGATTTCTTTTGATATTTCATTTTGAAATCTGACATGGGACTAGACATATTATAAATTTCCCAGCTGCCCCGAGTCATGTGACTTGTGCTCTGATAAACTTCAATCACTCTCTACTGCTGTACTGCAAGTTGGAGTGATATCACCCCCCCCCCACAGCAACCTTACAACAGAACAATGGGAAGGTAACCAGATAACAGCTCTAAGATAACAGATAACACAAGATAACAGATCTAAGAACAGCACTCAATAGTAGAAACCCATGCCCCACTGTGTACTATTCAGTTACATTGAGAAGAAAAAACAACAGCCTGCCAGAAAGCAGTTCCCTCCTAAAGTGCTGGCACAAGTCACATGACCAGGGGCAGTTGGGAAATTGACAAAATGTCTAGCTCCATGTCAGATTTCAAAACTGAATATAAAAAAATCTGTTTGCTCTTTTGAGTAATGGATTTCAGTGCAGAAGTCTACTGGAGCAGCACTATTAACTGATGCATTTTGAAAAAAACATGTTTTCCCATAACAGTATCCCTTTAAGTTCTGGACCATTGGGCTTCCCCAAAAAGGGAGATTGGACCCTCACTTTCTTTGATTATTCTTAAACATATATATAATGCAGTTATTTAATAGAACTTACAGTAAATTAAATTGTTAACTTGCTGCAAGAAGTTTTCTTTCCTGAGAAGTATAGTTTGAAAGAACTTCACTTTGCTTCTGTAATTCAGCATGGGAACCTCTTGTATACATACCTCATTAAGCAGCTCCTTACTGTGAGCCCCTTCTGCTACAAGGCAGCAAAATACAAAATTGCTTGCATTACACATAAAAATGCATTGTGATGATGTAATAAAAGTCACAAGAGTTGAACCAGTCACCAGATCTAATAACGCATAGCAACCAATGAAAGCAAACTTCTGGTGGTTGCTATTGGTATTAGATCTAGATCCAACTTTGTGACTTTTATTACATCACCGGATATACTTTAGTCATAAGTACTATGACATATTTATATGTTATACACAAGAGCCGTAAATATCCTGGAAATGATATCCTTATAAATGGTGCTTAGTGATGTCATTGGTTATAATCTGAGCTTAGTGATGTCACCTCTGTCACATGACTCACTGAAACTTGTGTATTAGAAAAAATAAAGTACCCCCTGTTGCAAAATATAAGGATATTAGAAGTCAACTCGGAGTCCCATGACCTGGCCTTCAGCTTTGTGTGCTTTTATATGGTCATGGAAGTCCTCTGTAACATATAATATTCTTATATTTTACAGTAGGGGACACTTTATTCACTAGATATACCACAGACCAAGGATACATATAGGTGTAGAGGAGAAATCATGAGAAAAGGTAGTAGTAGGGTATAATTTATACTCATACAGGAAAACTATTATTATGTTAATTTCCACTGCACACACAGTAGAAAAAAATATGAAGGAGCAGTTTAGTGGTAGTTACCATCCTAATTCAAATGCCCAAATGTAAACTATAGGACTAATGTATGCATGACTTCCTCCCCCAGCAGGGTTTGGTGCTGTTTATAAGACCCAGGATATACCCACGTGCAGGTTTGGACTTGGAATCAAAATAGGCCCTGGCATTTCAGGTACACAGAGGCCCAAACAGCCGCCATCAGCCCAATAATGTCTGTATATGGCAACTTACCGCAGCCCCTCTGGCCTTTGCCAGAACCCACAGATTGCCAGTCCGGGCCTGCCCACATGCCCTCAGAAAGCAGACCTGCACTGGTGTGGGGCAGAAATATTCTGAAACAGCTGCACTTCTCTCCTGTGTATTCTCTCATGCTGCTGTTGGACTACAAATGCAAATGAAATTGTTTGATATATGATAATAGAAAAGCAAGTGAGGCTGTAATGAGCAGGACCTAAATGAGGCTGCTTCTGGTGGGTATACTGGGTAATATTGCCTATTAACAGATAACTACTGCATTTTTCCTGAATGGGATTTAATATGAAATTAGTGGTGGGGGGAGGTTAAGTCAATGTTCTTCACAGCAAGGCCAGATAATGGATTTCATTAAGTTGCCACAGCTGCCAAATATCTACTATATTAATGAAACAGCCTTACTGCTTTTTCAGTATTGCACAGAAGAATATTCTATGGTGCAAATTCACTAAAGCGCCAAGCGTATAACGCTAGCACTAATTCGCCAGCGTGATGTCAATTCTCAACTTAGCCGATTCACTAACAGTGTCCCTGGTGAAAATTCGCTAGCGAAGGACATCGGCTTGGCGTAAGGGTGCGAAGTTGCGAGCTGATGAAGGGACGTAACTACGCTAATTCACTAAGATGAAAATTTTTTTGAACGTCACCTCTTACGCCAGATGTTACTTCGCCATGTCAGACCTGGCGAAGTTCAATACAATAGACAGGAGTTTCAAAAAAAATGCTGGCGTCTTTTACCTTTTGTTGGGTGATAGTCTGAAAAAGAGCAAAATTCTTTTTTGGGTTACCATCATTACCCCCTACATTTCCTAACATATGGCAACTATACAATGGGCACATGTTTAGGGCAATACGACCACTTTATTTTATTTATTAAAGGTTTCCTGGGCTTGTGTAGTGGAATGTAGTGGCTGTAACATACACCTCTATTATACACTTAAGTTCGCACCATATGCAAATTAGGTATCGCTAGCTTAAATGCATTTTGCCTGGCGAAATAACGGTAGCGCTACTTCGCTAACATTCGCCGCCCTGAGCGCAAATTTGCATCTTAGTGAATCTGTGTAGTGCTAGCGAAAATTCACAGAGCGAAGTGTGGCGAACGTCGGCGAAGGCAACACTAGCGCATTTCCGTGCTTTAGTGAATTTGCCCTTATGTCTCTCTGGCTGTACTCAAGATTGTTTTTGTAGTTCAGGGACGGCTGGAATACTGCAGTATTATTGCATGAAAATCTAATTTATGCTCTTTCTAGTATTATTGGATGAAAATCTAGTTTATGCTCTTTTCATGGTAAAACTGTCCCATTTTGATCATGACAGTCCTGCTTCTGACAGCTCAGCCAGCAGTCCCACATTTGTACTGAAATGACCCAACTTTCAATTTAATTTCCTGCAATGAACAGCTAGAAAAAGATACAATGCTTCTAACTTAATTGACTTTTGGCAGAGAGCCCATAACAGATACTTAGATACTTTTGTAACAGTTCTCCTGGGAGACTCACAAGGGCAATTTGCCTTCATTAGCACAGCTTTAATGACACATACAACCAAAAAAATGTGTTCAAACTTATATAACCTGCCAAATTTCGTAAAATGGACATGGTAATTAGGGGGTGTGGCCACAAAAATGGGCATGGTCAAAAAATTGACACTCCTTTTGATGTTGCACTTTATTGTATAAGGGGGTTGAAGGCAGAGAGAAGTTACTGAAGTTTCCCTTGAGATAAATAGGCTGAAGTGCCAGCTAGTGCCACTACAAGCGTCAGATATAACCAGTAGATATATCAACCCTACAAAAAATATCTGGGCACAGAAGAATAGAGCCCGGCCTAAGTGATCCCCACTGATTTCTGTGTCACCTAAGATTAGAGTGCCACCTACTGGGCTATTGCAAAGAAAAAGCATGTTAATCATTTTGGATAAGACATAAGTATTGAGGAACATTAGGTTCAACTGTAAAGGGGGCTGGTTAAGAAATTGACAGAAGTGTTCAGTTGACTTACTGTATATAGAAAATGTATCTGTCCTGTAGTTCTGCAGCTATTGTCTTGTTGCATCTCTCAACATACTCTGACAACCTTGTAGTTCCACAACACTTGGAGGCCTACAGGTTGGCCAATGCTTGAACACAGCTCAGTTCAGTTATAGGTACGTACTCTTCCAGCACTGAAGTAATGCTGAAGCAAGAGTGCTTTTAGAAATGAGGGCTTCTTCACAAAGCTCTTTATATCAGCCACCTCACTTGTGTCCACTGACAGCAGTGCGGTTTTGACAGGCAGACATGCAGTGTTACCGTCTAATACTGCATCTAACTCCTGTGCAAAGCCTCCTGATGCATCAGATGGGTCACATGCAAAAGACTTGTCACATCAGCTTCTTCTTCTAGTTTGTCAGCAGCAGCAGCAGCAGGAGCCCATCTCTCAGAACAGCTAACTACATCTTCCATTGTTTAAATAACCAGATAAGATTTAATTAGCAGTTTAGCTCATCTCTACAAGAAGAGATTATGTTTAATATTCTTCTGGAAACATCTTAATGGAGGAAAGGGCGTTTGCTGATTGAAGAACTACAAATCCCAGTATCCGCTTTTGACCTTTTCAGTGTGAGAATGCTGGGAAGTTCATGCAAGGGCTACAGAACTGACATACCAGAGATTGGCCATAAAGACGTTGTAACCTGAATATTCTGTGTTTACGTGACATTTAACTCTCTGAGATTCTAATATCCTAGTGAGGCCATTGTGTACTACATATAAGCCCATCTATCAAAGACACAGTTATCTGTAATGGCTTCTAATTTTCATCTGACATATGAATCTGAATTGTTGGCTTGAGCTGGCCAAGTTCACAGTGATTGATATATGCATTTGTTTCTTGTTCTGGAGAGGATAAAACAGAAAGCAGCTGTAAAAAAAGCCATGCTGGTGGGCAAGTAGAAAGCACAGCTAGCACAACAGATGTCCATACTATATAGTGACTGATAGGCCTCATGTACAGGCAAGGCTCAGTTGCAGAGCACATCACATACCTATCCCCTATGGATTTAGATGAAAGCTGCATGCTAATTGGTTTCCATGTGACCAGCCTGACACAATATCCCTATAAAAATGGATCTGGTTGTGTTTTATGAAAACTGCAGATGGCACATGCAGTGAGAGGTTACATTTACCAATGTAGCTTATATCAGAGTGAAACTAGCTTTGCTTAGGCACCTTAAAGGGGTGATTATCCTTAGTTTGCATTAGAATGGCCAATTTTAAGCAACCTTTCAAATGGTTGTCATTATTTATTTTTTGTTTTTAAATTCCTTCTTTTTTGTATATCATAGTTTTTTATTGATAGAAACCTCATAGACAATAAATCGGGGTACAGAAGAATAAAAAAGGGAGGGGGAAAGGTATTGCTCTGTGCCAGTCTCATGTTACATACATCTAATAAAAGCGACTATGGGTGTACATAGAAACCAATGTTCCACTTCATGCCAACTCCCTTTTGTCAAATTGCTTTATGAATCTAGTATCCATTTATATTCTACCGTTTCTCTAAAGAGGAACCATCGAAGCCACATATCCCTAAAGTTTGTTTGTTTCTGAGCATTGAAAGAGGAAAGCTCCTCAAAACTAGCTATTTCATCTACCAGTCCTTAGGCATAGGAGGGGAGGTAGAGTTCCACCTGAGTGGAATTTGTAGTTTTGCCGCATCCATCAAATGCCTTTCTAGGGTCCTATCAGATATGTTTTCTCCTTCCTCTATATCCCAAAATAATAATACCTGGGCTGGTGAATCTGTGAGTTTGTGCCCCAATATTCCCTTACAAAGCTGCAAAATCATTGTCCAGTAAGGTTTAATTTTATCACAATCCCAGAAAATTTGCAGCAAGTTACCCATGTTTAATTGGCAGCACCAGCAAATGTTGCTCGCCTGGGGGAAGATCTGTTTCAGTACCATCTGGTAAGAATCTTATAGTCCATTTCCTGAATTCTACAGTACCTAGAGTTGATAAGTGATAAGGGTGCGCAAGCCTTTCAGTATAGTTTCCTCCCAGAGATCTAACTCCAGGTCTCTTTTCCATGACCTTATATATGGCAATTGCTTACTGTCTCCTACATAGGATTGAGATCATGTTTTTGGAGCTTGGGTCACTGTGCATAAAAGTTTGAATTGGGTAAGATCTCTCCCCAACCAAGCTTCTCCTCCCAGGCTTGTATAGTAGTGTCTAATCTGACAGTATTGAAACTTGGAAAGAACATTATTAGGCTTAGCCAATTGCAGTATCTCATACTCCGCCAATTTGCTCTGTGCCATCAAATGAATGAATTGCAAATGGTCATCAACTAGCCACTCCTTGAAGTTGGCCACCTGCATCGATGGGTGAGAAGCCAGGTTATTAGTAATGGGTGTAAGAGGCGAAGGGAATTTTCTAAGTTTCCCATTCCCCTTAACTATGTCCCAAATCCTTAATGTATAGTTCAGGGTGGGATGAGTTGTATGTACAATTCTTCTATGTATTTTATCTATCCATGGGAGGTGAATTAAATGTGTGCATGTAGATTGCTGCTCAATTGCAATCAATGCTTTATTATCCAGGCAGTTGGACCAGTCAATTAGCCTATTCAGGATCGAGGCCTTATGATATCGGGTGAAATCAGGGAGACCTAACCCCCCACCAGCTTTATTCCTGTGCAGGATGGCACTTCTGACTCTTGGAGGGCGGTTGCACCACACAAATTTAGTGATACATGCTTGGAAATAAGGCAATAATTGCCTTGGGTTGGTAGAGAAGTGCAAAACATAACATACAACATTTCTAGATACTTCTTTAGTTTAACTTTCCTTATCCTTTAAGACATCAAAATCCTACTTTTCGTGGCTCTCCAGAATTCCACATCTGTATGTCATTCTGTTTGTCAAAGAACAGGTGCTCCATCTGTGTACATTTCTAAAATGAAATAATTTATGATCTAATACGTAACTCCACTGTCAATTTTTTTTTGGGGGGGTGGGACTTCCTCCTGACTATGTTGAACATTTACCTACCTATGTTTCTGTACAAAATAATACAAACTGCACTACAAAACACGAAGTAAGTATTTGTGAATGTATTCAGTTTCTAGTTGAGGTTGTCCTTTAAATACTCATAGCACGTTTGTTTCATAAGTGAGATATGGAGATTAATTGGATATTAATTAGTCAACATGAATATGAGCGGCGCATTGTTGTGTCTGATAAAATCAGCTGTTGACTACAAAGGTTCTTGCAATCAGACAGCTAAATCATCAGGGACGGGGCCAATGTTTTCATTAGGATGTACAAAGAATCCTCCCCATTGAGAAGTATAGCACCTTTGCACAGCAGTGTTTCTACATCTTTCCTAGACTGAAATACATCACAGCCACCAGTGTTCCCATTCACAGGCTTGCAGTAACGCTGGCTCATAGCAGCAGTCCTATATTTGGTCTTCTAGCTCTTGACAGGCCTCGGCCCTAGGGGATGTATGTCACACAGCATCCCAATAGCCGGACAAATGAGGTTTGAGTTTCAGAGCCAGCCATCTGTCTGGCAGGGAAATGTATCCGGTGGTTGGTGCGTACATGTGAACAACTCAGAACATGTGTTTCACTTGAGCTGCCTGTGTTCCAGCTGCATCCTGTAGAAAAACTAGCACTCACTGACTGCCACCCTAAGCGACAGTATAGAACACTTGCACATGCCATTACCGTATGGTGGACTATATTTAGTATAAAGCTGCCAAATATTCATGCAAATCATTTTTACTTTCTGTAAAATATTTTACTATGTATAGTTTGATCAAAATAGAACAAAGATATTGTAAAAAAAAGAAAACAATACAAAGGTTCCCTGGCTGATTGCACGTAAAACCCAAGATTGTGTGTCCGGTATTATTTCTCTTGCAATAAGAACTTTAAAACTTAAAATCGATGCGTGTGTGGACCAAGGCTTGGGAACTGCCATTGTAAGCCATTTTACAAGAAACTTTCTGGGGAAAAAACAGCTGTGCTATATTTGTTATTATTCATCATCCTCAAAAGTCCACAGAATGTCTTCATATTGGCCCGCAATACACATGGAAGCACCTTTGCTTGCAAGCACAGACCAGGGATAACGCTGGTTGAGCTGACAAATCCACCACTGATTCCATAGGTACATTATGGCACTGTTAAGCCACCTTGGCTAGGTATTACATGTAAAGCATAATATGGGATATAATCAGGCCCAGACTGGCAATCTGTGGGTTCTGGCAAATGCCAGAGGGGCTGCTATAGGGTGCCATTGAAAATCAGTATGTAGTGGGGGGTGTTTGGGCTAGAGTCCTGCGCGGGTCCATTTTTTGGGACCCATACCCGACCCGTACCCGCAAACCGCAACCCGGACACGCGACCAGCATTCTTACCCACTTGGACCGCGACCCGAACCGTACCCGCGATCCGCAACCTGAACCCACAACCCGCTGACCATCAAGAATCAGGAAGTGCCCACGATCAGAAAAAAAGGAGTAAAACAGGAAGTGCTGTCATTGTAAACCAGATGTGACATCATCAGTAGTAGAAATGCTAAGAAAAAGGAGTAAAAATCGCTATAGCGAGGATCCGCGACCCGACCCTCAACCCGCCAACCTGCAGAACCACCGGTCTGCTTCTATACCCGCACCCAGAAATTCTACGAGCAACCCGCAGGGTACCGCAGGATTTTGCGGGTACCCGCGGGTACCCGACCCGCTGCAGGACTCTAGTTTGGGCCTTTGTGTGGGCTGATTGGGCATCTGTTTACCTGAAATGCCAGGGCCTATTTTAATGCTCAGTCCTGACCTGGATATAATTATCTATATTCACCAACAATATGTGGTCTATGGTATTTACATGACCCACCTTTGTGGGTTGGAGTGGGACCCTACAGAAGATTTCCACAGTATAATTTATTGCCTCAGTGGAGCTAAGGTCCCTATCACATTCATAGACAGTAGGACCAGTTTTCTCAAGAGTCAGTTAACCTGCCTTTATGTTTTTGTGGGAGGAATATACAAACTCCATTCAGATAGTGCCCAGGCTGGAATCAAACTCGGCACCCCTCTGTCAGTACAGAGGGAAGGGGAGAGAATTCCTAAGCCATATGAAATGATTGACCTGGTTGTTGTTACAAATGAGGAACTTCCATGCAGGGGAGCTCCGCCAATGATACAAGTTGAGAATCTCGCCTCAGACGGCAACACCCCAATAGGTACCAGGGGTGGCAAAAATTGTGTCCTGTGCTAGCGTCCTGGTCCTCTCTGCCGCCCTCATGGGGAAGGGGGGGCAGCAAGAGTAAGCTGCCTCAAGTGGCATTGGGGTCAGGATCGCCCCTGCTTCCATGAACTGATTTACTGATTTAGGGGGTTGGTAAGAAACCCTCATACATGGGCAAATGATTTGGTAATATCATACAACCATAGAAGAGATTAGGTCCAACCAGGGTGTTCTGAATATATTTGCATATGCTCATCCCTCCCTTTTAACTTAAAGGAATTGTTCAGTATAAAAATAAAAACTTGGTAAATAGATAAGCAGTGTAAAATAAAAAATGTTTCTAATATACTTAGTTAGCCAAAAATGTAATGTATAAAGTCTGAAGTGAGTGGATGTGTAACATAAAAGCCAGAATCCAACTTCCTGCTTTTCAGCTCTCTTGTTTTCCACTGACTGGTTACGCTGGTGACCAGGCAGTAACCAATCAGTGACTTGATGGAGGGCCACATTGGCCATAACTGTTGCTTTTGAATCTGAGCTGAGGACCAATTGCAAACTCACTGAACAGTTATGTCCCATGTGGCCCCTGACTAACTCAAAGTTTCAGAGCTGAAAAGCAGGAAGTTGGATTCTGGCTATAATATTGGACATCCAGTCACTCCAGCCTTTATAGTTTGCATTTTTCCCTGACTAACTATATTAGAAACATATTTTATTTTGCACAGCCTATCTATTTATCCAGTGTAAAAATAAAAACTGGGTAAATACATAGGCTTTGCAAAATAAAAAATGTTTCTAATATAGTCAGCCAAATATGTAATGTATAATATAAAAACTGGAGTGCCTGGATGTCTATATTCACATAACGCTACTTCCTGCTTTTCAGCTCTCTTTGTTTCCACTGATTGGTTACCAGGCAGGAACCAGTCAGTGAATGAGGGGCCTACATGGGCCATAAATGTTTGTATTTGAATCTGAGCTGAATGCTGAGGATCAATTGCAAACTCACTGAACAGTTATGTCCCATGTGGTCCCCCTTAAAGTCACTGACTAACTCAGAGTTAGAGAGCTGAAAAGAGTTCTGTTATGTTATACATTCAGTTACTCCAGCCTTTATACATTACATTTTTGGCTGATTAACTATATTGATACATTTTTTTTAATGTACACAGCCTATCTATTTACCTAGTTTATTTTTATACTGAACTGTAACGTTTATTTGTAACATTGTTACAAATAAAATCTCATTACCCATCTCTTTCCACCCCACTTTAGTGGAACCAACCCAAACAGTTATACACATAGACTTGTAACAGCTTATGACACTTTACTAAATTCACGTGAATAGATCGAAGTTCGATCGAATTCCGATCGTAGGATTAATTCGATTGGTTGAATATGCAAATTAGGCATATTCAATCATTGAAAATCGAATGCTAATCGAATATCGAGTAAAAACTAATATTTTTTGGGGAATAATAGTAAATTTGCCCATTGGGGTTGGCTTATCAGCAAAAGAGCTGTTTTCTCCCAAACTGGCACAAGACTTCTCAGGTCTCCCTAGAATGGGGGCTACTGTAAGTTTTGCAGATGCCTCTTCCCCCTGTGGCTCTGAGACAGAGTTAGTCACATCATGTGCTAGCACTATGCGGAGAACTAAGAACAATTAGAACCTGAACATGAACCACGTGCCGTATAAGTAAGTTTTTGTCTTGGGAGGCTGTCATTCACCAGTTTCTTCCAGAATTTCTGTTGTGGAGCCTCGACAGCCTTCCAGGTCATTAGTATGTTTTTTTAGCATAGTGCAAGCAGAGTGTTTTACTTGACTTTAGCATTAGTGCTTCCAAGTGGCCCACTAAGCAAAGTTCCGGAGTTTGTATGGCCAGGAGGCCTACGTTGGTATCTATGACCCTTAAACCTCAGTCCAAAAGCGCTGTATTTTGGGACAGTCCCAGAATACGTGGAGGTAAGTACCTCCATCCTGGTTGCATTTCATACAGATATCTGGGTACCCTGGGTATATCTGTGCCAGTCTATGTGGAGTCAAATAGACTCTATTAAGCAATTAAGTTTGGATATATCTGTAACCTGTGAATGTTTAGTAGGAAATTTCTTATATAGGGTACAGTTATATAATGTGGGGGGTAGATTAGGTTGTGACGGCTCATATACAGCAATTGCTGTACTTCTGTATAGTCACAAAAGCATTTGGTCAGTATGTTGTTTTGATGTTTTGTTGTTTCAATGAGAACACATCTTAGTGGTTCAGTAGTCTAAAACTTATAGTTCCAACTTCAGGTCGTTTGATTCATGTGTTTTAAACTACTTTACAAAAACAATGGATTGCAATCACTAAGGGGCAGATTTACTAAATTCACATGTATTCGCATGAAGGATTCGTATATTCGATCGAATTTTCTAAAAGATTTGAATTTCGAATATAGAAATTAGGCAAATTCGACCAAATTCGACCATCGAATATTTGAATTCGCATGATTCGAATATTCAAATTTTATTTTATTTGAATATTCGAAAATTCGATGGTCGAATACTTCCCCCTTTAAATTTAAATTTGATCATCTACTTCGCCAGATTAAACCTACCGAAATGAGGGTCATTCCCTAAGATCGAATAAGGAAAATTCGATCGATCGTTTAAAAATCATTCGAAAATTCGATTCGTATTCTTTTAAATTCCCCACTATTCCCTGGTCGAATTTCGAATTTTTTTGGTATTCGAAATTCGACCCTTAGTAAATCTGCCCCTAAATGTAACAGTCATTGGACACCATTATTCAATTTGTGTCCAATGTGTGTCTACAGAATTAGATACAGGCTATCCAGCCACTTTTGGGCCTTTTGTTGTAGTGTAAATTAATGTGTTTTATCAGCACTGTGTACTATTGTTATAGCATAGTATATAGAAATTTTTTTTTGCCATTTAAAGGGGTTGTTTACCTTTGTATTAACTTTTAGTATGATGCAGAGAGTGATATTCTGACACAATTTAATTAGTTTTATTTTTTTATTATTTTTAGTGTTAGACTTATTCAGCAGCTCTCCGGTTTGCAATGTCAGCAATCTGTTTGCTAGGGTACAAATTACCCTAGCAACCATGCACTAATATGAATAAGGAGAGGCCCTCAAAAGAAAGATGAGTAATATAAAGCATCAATAACAATAAATGGGGTCAGTGACCCACATTTGATTGCTGGAAAGTCAGAAGAAGAAGGCAAATAATTAAAACCCTATACAAAATAAACAATGAAGACCAAATAAAATATTGCTTAAAACTGGCCATTCTATAACATGATAAGAGGCTACAAATGTCTGATTGGATCCAATGTGCCTGCCCAACATCAAGATTGGGGGAAAGGAGGCAAATTCCCTTCTGTCTACTCAGCATATTGCTAATACCAGTCATTTGAATTTCTAGGTCATCTACTTTGTCAAGTTTGCAGTGTTGGTTGTACCTCCTACACTCTACCCTAGAGGGGTCTGCTCTGATCTTTAATATTGCTAATATGCTGCTCCATTGTTGTAGTCAGCATGGGCTGTGTGCCAGTATTAATTTAATTTGTTTTATATCATCATAGAATGGGCAGGTAAGGTAACGGGAGGTTAGAGGACTCTTACATTTCACATTTTAAAAAAACAAAAAAAATGAGTTCTCTGCTCTGAAGTGATAATGTATTCAGGCAAATAATGAAGCCTACGCTGACTCACTGTTTCCATTTTCTTTACTTGCATCCAAGTGGTGATACAGAGCGTGACTCATGTGAATTTGCCGGGACATTGCTGTGTGCTAAGCAGCCTGCATGTCTCCATTTACCCTTCATTCTCTTTCAGTCTCACCATCTTTTTAAGCTCACAAAGTTGTTGTGCTTTATGTAATTGTTGCATCGGTGAATACATGTAATTTTCTTTCTTCTTTTCCAATGATCTGTGTATATTGTGAGAATAAGAAGACTTTATGGTGTTGTCACATGCATCAGACTTTTTGGGTTTTGTCACTGCAAATTCCCGTTGCGAGTCTCAGTGGTCCCTTATAATCAGATGGGATTCCCCATGGGTAGGGCACACAGGGATTGTCATTTTAAGGCAATTCAGTGCCTGTGTGGCTTATTCCCATTATTTATAATGGGAAGTAGTCTAAAACCCTTCTACCTGTACTTGTAAGAAAATACTTAAAAGAGAAGGAAAGGTTAAAAAGGTTAAAAAAAAGAAAATGTTAAAGTAAGCCTTATCAGAAATGTCTTCTGATATCGGTCGTTTAGCTTATCTCCCAAGTATGGGGGCTTCCGAGGGGTATTCCCGACTGATATCTGGGCACGATATTGATCGGAAAGGTTGGATTTTCTTCCGACCGACCCATTGGAAGTCCATTGTGCTTCTCGTAATCCGATCTTTCGACCATAGTGACGAACATTCGGATTACCCCGATATAGCCCTGCCAGTGCGACATCGCCCAACGAGCGGATCTTTGCATCTATGGCCATTTCTCTCTGAGTCCTCTGTGAAATGAAACACAGCATTTCTGTTCTTCTATTGTGTACACATGGGCTTCTGTATCAAACTTCCTGTTTTCAGCTTAAACCTACAGGACACGACATGAGCATGCTCAATTTACTCCTGTACCCCTCCCTCCTCCCCTTCCTGCTGTAATCTGAGCTCACAACTATGAATGAGCAGGGAGAGACTCAGACAGGAAGTGATGTCACAGCAAGCTAATATGGCAGCTGCTATCCTACACAAACAGAGAAAGTTTGCCCAGGCATGGAAAAACATTCTAAAGAATAAAAATGGTGTTCTAGCTTGCACTGTTTTGTCTAATCTATTTGTAATCTTCTTTAAAGACAAATCATGCACATGCACCAATGGCGAAACATTACACACCTCAGACCCCCACACCTCCGGGGGCAGATCCAATAGTGGGTCTGGACAGGGCCGTTTAAGTCTGCAATGCTGACTGAGGCGGTGTTTGAAATGCCGCCACCATCTACCCATTACGATTGCTGTCGGTGGGGGGGCATCGCTAGCACAGAGAGCGAAATTGCACTCTCTGCGCTAGAAAAGCCGAATTTCTGGTTTAATAACTGGAAATTCGGCTTTTAAAGTTACCCTGGTAACTTCTGGGGAGATGCTGCCTGAGGCAAAGAACTCACCTTGGCTCATGGCAGAAACGCCCCAGCAAGTTTTTTTCCTGTGTCCCACGACCCAGATTATGCATCATACACAAACTTTAAAGGCCGAAGTAAGTGTAATACATTGGGGAAGGTGGATATTTATTAGGCACCCCCTCAGTGAATAAAACCTTAGACCACTGACTGTTACAGATGTACAGTGTAGCAGTGTAGGAAAAGTACGCTGGGCAGGAAGGACTTTTTTTAGTGCAAGAGGAGCACCAGTATGAAAACTATGGTTAGCTATTGTATGCACTGAGAGGGGCCTAACTATTTGGCACCTCCCCCTTGAATTATACTTTGCTTATCCTTTATTATTGATATTATTTGATAATTATCGATAACTAATCAGAATATATATATATATATATTTCTGTATGTCTGGGTTACTGCTGCTTGTGCAATTCAGAGGCATTTATCCCTCTAAAACCCATGCAAATCTGCAGCCATGGCACACTTGTAAAAAAATATGGAATAAAAGTAAAAGCATTGTGTAAAAGTTTTGGCAGTCTATAAATGTCACTGGATTATTTCTGTAAATCAATCAGTTACAGTCAGGCCCGGACTGGCCATTTGTGAGTTAGGGCAAATGCCAGAGGGGCTGCTATAAGGTCCCATAGAAAGTCAGTGTTTAGAGGGCTGGTGGGGGCTGTTTGGGCCTCTATGTGGGCTGATGGGCCTCTTGTGTACCTGAAATGCCAGGGCCTATTTTAATTCTCAATCCAGTCCTGGTTACAGTATATATGTTATTTGCTTATTGTCCTATGGTACACAGAGCATATGCATTACTGCTAGTGGCAGGACTGAACAAAATGAGACAGCTCCAAGCAGGATTTTCAATTTAAAAAGCCTTTATTTCAATGTGACAATGTGAAGTTTTGGACTTACTCGCAGCCCTTTTTCCATTTGAAAAAGGGCTGCGAGTAAGTCCGAAACGTCACATTGTTGCAGATCCATAAGGCCACATGAAATAAAGGCTTTTTAAATCGAAAATCCTGCTTGGAGCTGTGTCATATCTCACATTGTCTACAAAATCGGTGAGTTTGTGGGCCACCGGACACGTGCACTGCTTGAGAAGAAACAGGTTGATAGTGGGTGAGTGCTTTTTTAGGACTGAACGAAATGACAGGCCGCATGGCACATTCAGGTGTTTCTATTCTGGCTAAAAAGGATGTATTCTGTATGCCATAGTCCTTGACGTGAAATAAATCATAGAATCTACAGTACAGACACAGAAGTGAGAGTATCGCTGATGTGAAATTTACACTATTGCGCTGGATTTGCTATCCCGGAAAGTCCCTGGTTTAGGTTTCCCAAGATATTTGGAACTTGATAAGGTCTCAGAATGTAGAGAGACACAGATCTGTGGGCCGGCTGTAATCTGCAGGGTACAGTAAAGCTGCTATTGATACCATTCCACCATAGTGTTAATAACAGAAAACACACAACTATATCGTTATATAGTCACTGCTTATTCTCGAAGACCACCGTAGTAAAGCATCTTATTGACAGTAATAATCATTTTTGCCAGTTCAACACTGTTATGGAGAAAAGCTAACGCATTGCTATTTAGTTACAATATGACTGTTTATTGCTGCTGTCTAGGGGATGTAATATTAGGTTATCCTGTATTTGTTACCTACATTAGAAACTTTGCTTCCCGACTTGGAAAATGTTCTGTCCAAGTGAAAAATAAGAATACTGTATTTATAGAACTGATGGTTAGCACAGAACTCCTGTTACAAGCAGAAGGTGCTTTTTTTCAGGAATACATATTCATATCAATCTTGACATAGTGACCTGTGACCTTGACATAGTTCAGTGTGGAATTAAAATCAGGTCTAACACACAAGCGTGTACTTTTAGCATGTAGACACAAAACGGAACCAGCTTTACCCAAGGTTAGATATTCATTTATGTATGGAGAATATTCTCGACATTTTTTAGCAACCCTTTTACAGATATTTCTCTTTTATATCCTGCACGCTGCAATTAAAATCTCCATAAGGACTTTTTGTGCATCAAGAGCACCATGTTTTTACATTATCATTTAAAAGAACAATTTTCTCCCAAAATAGGTTACTGCATGTGACAAGACAATTGGTGCAAGTGCAAGAGATCTGAACAATAGCCCTTATGCTTTTTGTATCATACACACTGAATGCATGTTTTGTTTCTGGCCCTATCTAGGTCAGGAGAAAACATCCATTACAACCTATGCAGTGTGCACTAATGTCCCATCCCTGACAATCACTCCACTGTAAAGACACAGCAAGAGCAAACTGCACTTCTCCATCCTTTCCCCTGGAGAGCCGATCCAAAGAGAAAGAATGACGCACATCAGACCTCTCCAGGCCACTCAGGAGCACATCTGTAGGATAAGTCAGCTCTGCAATCTTAAATCACATAATAAATATTCTCTTTCAGAACCTACTGCAAATCAAAAAAAAAAACCCCAATGCCTCTTGTTGTTTTTTAATGCAGCCCAGTCCCTTGCTGTTCATAATTGATGGCCAAAGTCCAGCTAGTAGTTCCTTAGTAACTAAATGCAGACCTGCACATAAGCACAGCCCTGTTCTCTTACACGTTATTCTCTCTCTCTCTCTCTCTGAAGGTCACTGGACCACATTATAACGCAGCACATTTCTTATCTATGTAAAATCACTAGCATTAATATACTCCATTTAAGTTAAATTAAGAAGGTACTGTCTGTACTTGTATTGTGTGTGTGTGCCTATAAATCCTGCCCAGCAGAGAAATCAGATGTGTTTCGGAGAAGGATGAGTTTCTTAATTTTCCTTCTGAACAGTCACATAAATATTTATGCATTAATATGATAATATATATATACTGCTAGTATATTTGTAATAGAGACTCGTGTGGCACCCACAAGCCATTTACTTCTTTAGGATTAAGGGGGAATAAGCAGGATGGGATTGGCCCCAGCAATAATGACTGTCGCCCACTTGTCACATGATTAAAGAAGGGTTTATACTGCGAGTCCCCTGTTCCCAGGCCCAGTATTACTCTGACCACCCACTTTGCCTCCAGTCTTAGAAAAACAAGAAGAAGAGAATATTCTGCTGTGATGTACTGGCCTCTGTTTATGCGTGGGATCCCAAACTCAGAGAAAACACAGCACTGTAGGATTAATCAAAGTCACTGAGGAAAAATACACATACAGTCATACACATACATATACACTCTGCCTTGCCATCTTCTACAGTACTAAAATGCTTTTAACCAGGAATGGTCTCCTCTTGCAACCACCAGCATCCCTGTGTTACACTCAATGATAAGACAGAGCCTATCAGTGAGCTCTATATTATATATGTGCATTATATGCCTCAGAATGTTCGGCTGGCCTGTCTAAGACAGGGCCACGAAACGCATGGGGCCCACGAAGATGTGTAAATTTTAATTTCTACAAATAAATATTATTTTTACTTTATTTCATAGCAGGGTCATGTGGGGGTATGTAATCAGCACAGTCCATATACAGTAAATCCGTTTAGTTACAGAGTAAACTCTTATTTGTTGTGTTGTAATTCTAAAGATTCTGATTTCTGGTTTTATTAAGATAATGTGCAATTCTTAGATCTGATAAACATGGCTGCCTGCTAGCTCTCGTGCCATTAAGTGCACACCTTATTTCCAACAATGCTGTAAAACAAAATCCTATATACTATAAGCTCTGCCAGTGAAGTGGAGTTTATCAGAAGCCCTTCCTGAAGGTCACTTTGCAGTGGTTCTTTGTTTTGGAATTTTGAACAACAGTGCAAGGCTGCAAAGATTTCAGTCTGATAGAATTTAAAGGAAATACAGTGTGACTATACTAGCCTGGGGCCAAATCAGGGATGTCCAACCTGCAGACTTCACATCCAGCTGATGGGAGTTATTATTATTATTATTATTAATAATTACATGTATTTTTAGATTGCCAGCTATAGTGCAGCACTGTATAATAAATGTGCTTATACAAAGAAATTACAAAAACATACAGACTTCCATACATAACAACCAGTACTGGTATAAGAGGTGTAGAAGGCCTGTGCAAAAGAGGGCCAGCAGTTGGACCCAAAAAAGACAATAAAATAATGTTAATGTGAGTGTTCCTTGGTCCAGTAAGCTTTAATGGACAAGCACTAGCCCAGGGGTCCCCAACCTTTTTTGCTGGAGAGCAACACAAGCATGAAAAAGTCCATATGTGGATGTCATATAAGAGCTCTGATTGGCTTTTTGGTAACCCCTATATGGACTGGCAGCCTACAGGAGAGAATGTTTGGCAGGACATCTGTTTTTTATGCAACCAAAACTTGCCTCTAAGCCAGTAATTCAAAAATAAGCATCTGCTTTGAGGCCACTGGGAGCAACATCCACGGGGTTGGAGAGCAACATGTTGCTCGCGAGCTACTGGTTGGGGATCACTGCACTAGCCTAATGAGTGCCGTGCAGCAGGTCAGGACTGAGAATTAAAATAGGCCCTGACATTTCAGGTCCCCAGAGGCCTAATCAGCCCACATAGAGGCCCAAACAGCCCCCACCAGCCCACTAAATACTGACTTTCTATGGCACTTTATAGCAGCCCCTCTGGCATTTGCCAGAACCCACAGATTGCCAGTCTGGGTCTGCCATGCAGTATACCTATGTATTTGTCATAAGATAACAGCAACATAGAAGAGACAAGTTGCACAAAAAGGGTTCTTGCTGCTAATGGCTTTCAGGACTCCTGGTTCATATACTGATGTTTGCAAGCTCATGTAACCAGCATAGCAAGGTGCATATGGCCGCACAACAGTTGTTTCCTTGGACAAAGCCTCTAACAGAGCTCCCCACTGCAGACCATATGGCCAGGTACACTACACTGAAAAGGCTCAGCAAGGTGCGGAGGATGATGTCACTTCACGCCACGTCCAGAAGCCGACTGTTTTCTGCTGTTGTTTTCTTGTAGCTTGGCTGCAGCAAGGGGCCTCCTTTTGGCAGGAGGGTGATGTTTTGTCTATAAATGGAAGCAGTTGGCTTTTGTCCCAGTTCTAGTACCAGTGCGACTCGTGTGCACAAGCCACACAGATCTGAAATTAACCCTGTGGATCCAGGCTGCTACAGAAAAGCTGCGGAAGAAAGCTGTGCCTGTGCTCCCTTTGCCCATACACTCAGTGCTTGTATATTATTTTATTTTTATTCATGTGAAACATGAACTCGCTATGTGAGACTAGTGCTGGGGAAGGTGTTTACCAAAGATGTTGATTTCAAGTTAGGGCAAAAGGCAAAGAGGGATGTATCCTGGGCCCCCAGCAAAGAGTTTAGGCTAATTAAAGGTCGCTATACACATAAAGATCTTTCCCCGATATGCCCACATTGAGGTGGGCGATTATTAGGCTGATCCGATCATGGGCCCTAATGCCCAAAGATTGGCTCATACTGTCCGCATTCCAACGGGACCACATCAGATATTGATCGGGGAAGACAGTTGGTCTGTCCGCAGCTTTTATCGGTCCTTGTATGACTGCCTTCAGTTATCATCAAGTCAGGCTGGTCTGGACTGAGAATCAAAATAGACTCTGGCATTTCAGGTACACAGAGGCCAAAACAGCCCCCACCAGCCCACTAAATACTGACTTTCTATGGCACCTTATAGCAGCCCCTCTGGTATTTGCCAGAACCCACATATTGCCAGTGTGAGCCTGGTCAGGCCTGTAAGCTGCACAAACATTACACTCTAAAATGTTTTTACTTAATAGTGATGTATTCAAAGTAATACCTAAAGTATTCAAAGTTGTAAGGTATTTCTCTATGGGGTACAAATAAAGCTTATTTTCTCCTGCTGTTCCTGTTCTGTCATGTCTTTGCTATGTTTGACTGTGCTGTGCGACCATGATTCAAAACCAGCGATCCCCAACCAGTGACTCTTGGGCAACATGTTGCTCACAAACCCAGTGGATGTTGCTCCCAGTGGCCTCAAAACAGGTGCTTATTTTTTTCATTCCTGGCTTGTAGGCAAGTTTTAAAGACATAAAAAACAGGCCTCCTGTAGACTACCAGTGCACATAGGGGCTACCAAATAGGCAATCATAGTATGTATTTTTCCCCCTAAGGAAATTTTTTTATGTATGGGTTGCTCCACAACTCTAATGGCCAGGGCATATTCTAATCTAAATCATGTGCCCTGGCCATTAGGCAATACACTTATTGTGGGTTCATTAAAGGGGCAGGAGGACTGTGGGAAGAGATAGTGAAGATATCAGTTACATGGTACAAAACTTTAAAAAGAAAAGCAAGGGAAAAATCAACACTTTTCAAGGATAAACAACTTGGCTTTGAGGTTTGTCTCATTTGTTTCTATATATTACGTAATTTATCTATTCATTATACTTCAATAAATCACTTTTTTTAAAAACCACATGGGAACTGTATTTTGTTTTTGTCCTCAGAAGTCATCAAAAGTCATAATGGTAACCAACTGGATACGGTAAAGGAAATGACTAGATTAGGGTATATGCAATGCTCAGCACTTCTGAGTGTGCGCCCATTGTTGTGGCCACACCCCCTAATTACCATATTCATTTAACAAAATCTGGCAGGTAATGAAAGTTTGAACACATTTCTGTGGCTTTTATTACATTTTTGCTAATGAAGGTGAATTGCCCCAAAAGACCTGCTTATCTTAAATTGTTAAAAAAATTCTTTGCTTATCTTTAATTGTAACAAATTTATCTAAGTGCACCTGCCACGTATTCTGGGCTCTCTCCTAAAAGCCCATTAAGTTAGAAACTTTGTATCTTTTTTTGGCTGTTCAGTGCAGGTGATCAAAGAGAAATTCAGGCATGCCAGTGACAATCCTGGACTGTGGTTTGAGCTGTCAGAATCGGGATTGTCCAGTTGTAAGGTATGCTGTATGTGTGCAAAACACAGGATTTTTACATGGGTTTGGAGATAGGGAATCCTTACAAAGATTTACTGTATATGTTGGGCCCTGTAGATTCTAGTGTGGGCCAGGCTGATCCCAAGTGGTTTTGTTGGCTGTTTCTTAAATGTTGGCAAATTAGTGCATGCATATTTCTAGGCACATACACATGTAAAAATCCCCATAGCAATACAGCTGTGTCTGATGTAGGTCAAATGAATTTCAAAGAAAAAAAAAAGGCCACAGTTCAAACTGTGTTTTTGGAAGTATAGAATGCACCTTTAAGTATAGACTGTATGACTGTATATATATAGAGAGAGAGAGAGAGAGAGAGAGAGAGAGAGAGAGAGGCAGCAGGTTCTGCCTTGGGACAGCTACCTATGAATAATTAATGGAGATATGCAGACTCTACATCTTAATTCACGCCTCATCACCAGGTTAAAACCTGTATAATTCTCTTCTTGGGGAATATAGGAATCAGTTGCTGTCATACAGGTAGCACGGAAATGAGCCTACACTTAATGGCACCTCAGTGCTATTTGCACTAGTTAGTGAAGCAAAGACGAAATGATGATGGGCAACATTAACATTCTGCTTGCAATGGGCCTTTTGTGGCAACATTTATTACAATCCTGCTTTTTGCCCTTCGTTAGCATGTATCTAAGTGAATGAGGAATGCCACAAGATCATACTCTCTGACTAATATGAGTTAGGGATCGGCGCCTTTTATTTGTAACGTGTCTTTCCAGCTGTCGTTGGACTACAACTCCCAGCACAACCTGTCAGTCAGAGGTTTAAAAGAATATAAAGCCAAAACCCTGCTGTCCTGACATTATCAAATGTAAAATGCAGACAATGCTAACAATGTGCATGGCTCACAGTCCCACAATTAAACACGTGGCTGTCCCAGTATCACACCTGCAACTGGAAGGCCACAGCTTGTGTTAGACTCACTAATTATTAGTGCAGTACTGAGCCATTCCATCACTTCAGACAGATGTTGGTTGGCTGGTATTTGCAATATTCTTGCTCTCAGTATAATGGTACTTCTATGAATATTTTACATGTACAAACTGATGCATTACTGCTCCACAGATGGGACCCAGGTCATTTTATTCATTGTCACAGTATACTATTTCTAACATTCTACCCAATGTCAGTGTTCAGTACATCATCAGGAAAAAGGGTCTGATTCTTGAAGGCTAAGGGCTAATGATTTCACTGTAAGTAAGTACCCTACTGGCTGATATACTATCTGAAGGTTTAAGTGATAACGCACAAAATGATGCAAGGCTACAAATGGGTGCCGCTATACCGTAGCGTCTGAGAATGAAGGCCTGGCAAATATTTGTTTACTATTCATTATGATTATTTAAACTCCCAATCATACATTATTATGTAGCCTGATCAGCCCCTTTTATTTGCTTTGCCTGGTGAAGCTGGGAATTGTGTTATTCTGTATTTGTATTGTCAAGTCTCAGTGTTGTAACGGAAGTGCTCCTGCCCCCACTTTTCCTCTCCTGATCTCTCTATCTCCCCCTCCAGCCTGGCTGTGACCCTATCATTGAGCCCTCGGTGCCCCCTCCCTTCCTTCCCCAGCACAGACACAGGGCCCAGCTCCAAAGCTTCTTGCTGAACATTGAATTTACCATGTACTCTCTGCACATGTATAGTAAAGTATTGTGTGTGTCTTAAACTGAATTCAGTACTGTGGAATGGAATGCACAATTTGTGTGGAGAAGTTAGGGCAACAGCACCCGCAGTTGAAAGAAAAGGAAGATGAGGGGAGTGAACTTCTTCCTCATATTATCCTCAATCTGAGCAAACTATGTGGGGGGAGCCCTTAGGAAAGCATAAAGCGGTTGAAGGGGGCCCAGTGAATGTTAGTATTCCTGCTATAAGCTAAAGGGAGCTTTGAGCCCAGAGTCCTGAAATATGGCAGCTGCTTCCTCCCACCCAGGGCTGTGGCATTCGATAACTTCTCACTCATTATTCTGACATATTTACAAAGTGCCTTTAGCTAGAGGCGAATGCCATTGGAGACCTTAGGATGACCATAATTTGTTTGTCAAGAATCTCCTAGTAGCCTCAGAGCTGATAACCAAGGATTTAGGAGCTTTCTGTCTCTCTCTCTTTCATGAATGCCTGCATATCCAGCCTATATAGCTATAGCCAACCCAATAATGACTATATGTAGTATTTCTTCTTGCTCAGTAATTATATCCGGTATGTTTCTGTACTATAGCTCTCAGAAACACAGTTATGGCCACAGATTGCTCTTTGAAAAGTCAATGTAGATGTAGAATAGTAAAGCCCACTCACACACCCTTGCCTTCAAGGTATACACTTGGTGCTCAGTGCTTAGAGGGATCGGCACCCTCCCCAATAAACTATTCCAAGAAAGCGATGGCACTCACGGCAGTTTCAAGCAGGGTGAAACCCTTGCGTGTTTATTTGCAAAAGATGCCACGTTCCAGGGTTGCTTGACAAAGGGGTCCAGCCCCGAAATGTTGCATCATATGCAAATAAACACGCAAGGGTTTTACCCTGCTTGAAACTGCAGTGAGTTCCAGCGCTTTCTTGGAATCACAGATTGCCCGTCCCTGGATCATAGCCTTGAATCAGGAGTCTTAACCCCATAGGTGCCATTGCCTTGTTGTTGTTGGGGAATTCCCTCTCTGCTGCTCAATGATTAATTGATTCTGAAATGATTTATGTGTGTGCAAGGAATCCTCAGCAACAGCATGTTAAATCTTAAACAACCTATATTTACTCTGCAGGGAACTCCTGGCTGTTGTGTGTGTGTCAGTGCAGTGGCGTAACTACAGAGGAAGCAGACCCTGCGGCCGCAGGGGGGCCCAGGAGGTATAGGGGGCCCATGAGGCTCTCATTCATATACAATATCAATACATACTGGTTAAACAGGACAGCCATTGGATATGCTGGGGGCCCTAAAATTAATTTGCTGTGGGGCCCAGTAACATATAGTTATGCCACTGTGTCAGTGTATCAGTTTGTGTGTATCTGTGTGTCAGTGTGTGCGTGTGTGTGGCTGTGTATGAGTGCATGTGTCATAATGTTTGTGTGAGAGTGTGTGTGTGAGAGAGTGTGTGTGAGAGTGTGTGAGTGTATGTGTGTGTGAGAGAGAGCGTAAGTGTGTGTGAGAGTGTGAGTGTATGTTTGTGTGTGTGAGAGAGAGTGTGAGTGTGTGTGTGAGAGTGTGTGTGATCACTGTCCATCGCACCATCTGTTGGGTATTATGCTCTCAGTTGCCAGGCTACCTGCTCTATGCTGTCACTCTTGAGTGCTTAGCTGTAGGTTAGCAGCATTATCCCAGACGTAGTGTGTGGGGGCTGTAGGGGTGGGGAGGAACTGTAGTCACGATTAAGCCATCTGCAAGTATGGGGGAGGGAATGAAAAAGGTGGCGATGTTGAAAGGGGGGAGATAGGGAGTGAGGGAAGTGCAATCACCCAAAGAGGAGCATGTCACCTTTATCAGACTGATATCACCATCTACTGGAATAAAGAATGAATGTCACTGTTGTCCCTGCCTCTGCTGCTTTTGCCTGCCCCTGTTGTGGGACTGTGCACTTGTACAGGAATCATTATATCATTGGTATTACATTCCTCTATACTGGCATTCACCTGCCCAGGCCACTGACTTGTTTTGCCCTTCCTCACCCATTTTTTTAATCTTTAATTTAGGGTTAGTAATTGGGTTTAAATGTATCTGCCTGTGACAGGATTCAATTTCCATTCTTAGTAATCAATCAGTGGCTCTTTTGTGGCACCCCACTTCTAAGAGCAGGTTCACACCCAGCCCTTTAAAGGGACAGTAACACCAAATAATGAAAAGGTTTTGTATGAATTTACATATAACAATACTGTTGGCTACTATTTAGCAGTTCATTAGTTCTTTAGGGTCCACCACAACTACAAAACACATAACAAATAAGCTGCTTGAAACAGTTTAGCTTTGACACTTAAAGAGGTGCTGTCATGGGAATTTTTTTTTTTAAATGCATCAGTTCCAGCAGAATTCTGCACTGAAATCCATTTCTCAAAAGAGCAAACAGATTTTTTTTTTATTTCATTTTGAAATTTGACATGGGGCTAGACATATTGTCAATTTCCCAGCTTCCCCAAGTCATGTAACTTGTGCTCTGATAAACTTCAATCACTCTTTAATGCTGTACTGCAAGTTGGAGTGATATCACCTCCCCCCCACCAGCAGCCTAACAACAGAACAATGGGAAGGTAACCAGATAGCAGCTCCCTAACACAAGATAACAGCTGCCTGGTAGAACAGCACTCAATAGTAAAGCCCATGACCCACTGCGTACTATTCAGTTACATTGAGAAGGAAAAACAACAGCCTGCCAGAAAGCCTGCTGCACAATTCACATGACCATGTGCAGCTGGAAAATTGACAAAATGTCTAACCCCATGTCAGATTTCAAAACTGAATATAAAAAAATCTTTTGAGAAATGGATTTCAGTGCAGAAGTCTACTGGAGCAGCACTATTAACTGATGCGTTTTGAAAAATACATGTTTTCCCATGACAGTATCCCTTTATGTGGAGATATACAGGAGGGTCAAAAGTTATTCATGGCTTTCTACGTATCTATGTGATGGAAACATTTCTCATATAAATGATGTCTCTTACAAGTGATGTTTCCTTACAGATGCCAGAAAGGAGTAAGAGCTCATTTATAATCACTATTAACCCCTGCCAATTTAGCCCCTCTAAATGTAATATAATGTAAAGCTAAACATCCAATATCTGACCCAAATTTGGCCAGGCATCCAACAGGCATATTAGAAAATCCCATTGCACAACTTTATTGATGCAATCCTCTCCCAAAGGGTCTCCCGAGGCTCCCATTATGTTCTGATTACTGGCCTGAGAGCCAACCAATCAGATCATTCAAATTTGGCACAGTGCATTAGTGGCCAAATAAGCAAAAGATCATTTGGTGACCTTGGTAAGCAAGCAGATGTTAGAGTATGTCCAGCTTTAGGAACAGGACTGTAACCAATCAAACTGCAAAAATATCTACATGATGTTCTCAAAAAATGACCCCATAGAATGATACTTTTTAGACTGGTATAAACAATACCCATGAGACTGCAAAGACAGCAGCAAGCAGTGAAATTCAGCATGAAGATTGGATGGATTTTAGAGCTGTGCATCTGGATTCAATTCTGCAGAATGATCCATTCATTACATTTTCAGTGTAAACCAGCTTCCTGAATATAAGTAAAGTGAATGAGTAGATATAGGAGCTGCTTGTGGTTAAATTAAAAAGCTCCCAATATGCTTTAGATGTTGTGCCCTTGGGAAATTAAAGATAAGCAATTTTATAAAAGACTGGCTGTCTAGTTTCTAGATAAAAATGCATTAATGTGGCCCAGACAAAGGTCTCTTTAATTCAGCATTTCAGATTATAATCCTTTGTTACACTGGAGCTAATTTGAAGTTAGTTATCTAGCAAATTAACAATGTGTGAAGTTTAACGCTCAGAAATCTTTGCTATTATGCCACAAATAATGGACTGTATTTAGCAATCCCAATAATGGAGATGTTTCAGGAAAACGGCTGGGGAAAATGCGGATGGACAATAACAGAAGAATGTGGGTATTTTGTTTGTATTGGCTGCAGTATTACTTCTGTAACCCATGCAGTCACCTTCATAAAGCAGTGACACAAAACACAAGGAGAGTGAGCTTATGCTTTCTGATTTTTTGTAAACTTGGAAAAGTAGTTCTGCCCAAATTTAGGCAGGAACAGGGGTATAACTACAGAGGAAGCAGACCCTGTGGCTGCAAGGGAGATCAGGAGGTATATGGGCCCCAATTAATGAGTCATTTTAATATATATGGTGAAACAGGACAACCTCTGGAGAGTTTGGGGACCGTCAAATTATTTTGCTGTGGTGCCCAGTAACATCTAGTTATGCCACTGGGCATTAAGGTTCCAAAAGGAGTAGGAGTTTGGTTGTTCAATGGGTACATAACTGGGCATACCTTGGCTGAAACGTATCTAGTGTTTTTAAATGTTGAGCGGTATGGATGCATAATGCACTGTTACAGCAGCTTTCAGGATACCCTAGCTGTAAAAACAAGATGAGATTCTTATACTTTTAGAAAAGTTCTAAAACCATTTATGATAACATTAAAAAAACACACACATTAGTACACAGAGAAATACAAACAACAATATACACTTGAATAATTCCATTTGGCACAAGGAAATTGCTCATTCTGTGCCAACATTTGTCATAGGGAATAGTGTCACTTGATGCCTTGTGATTAATTGTGGGTGATTTGCTAATAAGCCAATGGTTCTGGATACATACACAGGGACATAAAGGAATAATGTTCATGTTTCTGCCATTCTATAACATAATGGTTAACTTTTATTATGTTATAGAACTACGCATTTTTATTGGCGTTCATTTTTTTTCTTTTTCATGGTTTTTTTAAATTATTTCCCTTCTCCTTCTGACTCTTTGAAGCTTTCACATGGGGGTCACTGACCCCATCTAAAAACAAATGCTCTGTAAAGCTACACATTTTTTGCAATTGCTACTTTTTATTACTCAAATTCTTTTATTCAAATCAACGCATTACGCATAAAACCACATATAATAAAATCAAGTGCAAATGGTCTCAGAATATCACTCTCTACATCATACTAAAAGTGAAATTAAAGGTGAACAGTAATGGTATGTGTGTATCATGAGGCTACAGGTATGGGTTATATTTTCTGGAATGCTTGGGACCTGGGATTCCCCAAATTTTATTATTCCAAGATCTCCAGTCTTTATGTCTACTAAAATATATTGCTTTTGCCAACATTTCATGCCTTTTGTTCCGCCAAATACAAGGTACAGATATGGGATCCATTATCTGGAAACCCGTTATCCAGAAAGTTCTTCCGTTTTGCCTTTAAATCCAGTTGTTTGCTGCTGCTTTCTAATGTGTCAGAAGAACAGTAGCTATAATATCATGTGCATATGTCTAGTCAAGGTATCAGGAAGCTGAATATAGCATGAACACAATAATTACAGTTAGCATTTCTTTTCTTGTGTGTAGGAGCAGAATGCAATTGGGATGTCAAGGCCATCTGGTCCCATGCAGCAGTCTGGTGCCACCCCTGGGGGTCCAGGATTCATGCCCAACCAGCCACAAGCTGCCATGATGAAGCAGATGCTTATAGAGCAGAGAGCCCAGCTCATGGAGCAACAGAAGCAGCAGTTTCTCAGGGAGCAGAGACAACAGCAAATACTGGCTGAGCAGGTAACAATGACATATGGTACCATGCAGCATATGGCATTATATACAAGTCAGGAAACATTATGGATCATCAATATTTATTTGCTAAATAACGCCATATTTTCTGCCTAGCAATATACACAGGCATTTGGGGCCATTTCTTGTGGATTAAATAAAATCTACCTGCCTGCCGTCGCCAGTAAATATGTGAATAAATCAGAATAAATAAGACTGTAAAAATGATTTGCCTGGAGTTTTGCAGATTTCTGGCAATGTGAGTTGTTTGTGTAATGCAGAATCGGCATTTAGCTAAAGTGAACTGTTTGCTGCTGCTCAATAACACAGGCATAGTTCTACTATGTTTTATATAACATCTTTTTTTTAGCAGCTAACAGAAAATAAGCAATAAAGTAACCCATAGCAGCGGTTATTTTAAGGGTAACAGGATGCCTGTTCTGCATATGATTCTAGGCAATTTCCTTTATGATCCACAAGAGTGTAGGCCAGCTCTTGGGCTTTTGTTAGGGCCTGGACCATGGAGACTACTAAATCTTGACTGTCATCTGCTTTAAATATAAATACATGGCTTAAATGAAAACTAAACCCCCCGAACAATATAGGTCTCTATAAAAAATTGATTGCATAAATCAGCTGAAATGTAAATAAACCATTTTCATGATAATGTACTTTTTTAGTAGTATGTGCCATTGGGTAATCCTAAATAGAAAATTGCCATTTAAAAAAAAAGTGCCATCCCCTGGGCTCCTAGGATTCACAGTGCACACACAAACAAACCAAGCATGTTAGGTCACATGAGCCAATTAACAGACAGAGTTGTGTCTTTTGCTTCCTCATTACTTCCTGTTGCAGTTAGAGTTGAAATATTTCTGGTCAGGTGATCTCTGAGGCAGCACACAGACCATCATGAAATGGTGGTTCAAGGCAAGAGGTGTAAAAGGACAATATTTACTTAAATATATATACCAGGTTGGTAAGATTCTTTAATATGCCACTTAATTATGATGTAAACTATTGCTCACATATTCTTTTTGGGTGGTTTAGTTTTCCTTTAAACTAGCCATACATTCACAAGCTCCATGGCCAAAGTAGGCTGAAACTGGGAAACAATGCATGGACTGTGTGTGCACCTGGGAACAAATAGCTTGCCGAATAGTTGGAAAGGAGGCTTTGTGCTGGGGAGAACCTTAGGGGAAAATCTACATGGTTTTCCAGTCTATTCAAGTAGAACAAGAAAATGCAATTCTTGGAGAAAACATCAGATGTTAAGCTGCAGCTCCCTCTAGCAGCCTCTTGACTTAATAACAGGTCCCAGGAAGTTGGCTCCTCAGCAGACGGCTACTTTATTAGTAAACATTTAGATTCAATTAAACAAACCATCAAATTATGTTTGTGGTTGGCTGCAGTTTTGATAATGGAATCCCTGGTCAATAGATTTTTATTCATATGTATAGAAAGAGAGAGTAAGCGGTAGATTCATCAAAGAGTGAAGTTAACAGTGAAGTTCTGCCACTAGAGGGAAATTCCGCAGCTCTCAATTCATTTCTATGGGCTTTTGAAAGGCGTATTATCAATGGGTGAAAGTGAAATTTCACCCTTTGATAAATATGCCTTCAAAAATTTCCATCTAGTGGCGGAACTTCACTCTTTGATGAACCCAAGAGTCTGAAAGGCAACACACTCACCCTCAACAAAAGGCAAAAAAGCCCAGGTGCTGCCACAAAAAGTAATATCAGCATAAAGGACACAGAGCACACGTGGGAGTTCATTTATGTGCAAAAATGTAATGGTGTAAATTAACATTTCGTTGCTACACAGATGACCTTTTTTTCTGTACTATAATACAGAAGAACTAATACATGAGAACTAATAATCCCCATTGTTTTGGCCACCATTCCCTTCTGAACAGGGTGATTATAAATGTGAAAGTCCTTACTATGTCTGGGTCACTATTAGAGTTGGAGATCAGCAAATTGGTTGAATAAACTGTCGTCTTGGTCTGCAGGGCTAAGTTGCAGATTATATTGGCATGGCCACCTTACAGCATAAGTAATATCTAGTTCCCTATCCATTTTACCACATTTGATGCTACTTTTTGACAAACTTTGTCTGTGCTTACACATCAGCAGATGCAGCAGCCTCACATGAACAGACAGCATCTCCAGCAGCAGCAACAACAACAACAGCGCAATCCATACACAGTGCAGCAAGTCAGTCAGTTCCAAGGTAAGAGCCAAGTGTCTGCTGTACTGTATGTTCCTGTCCAAACTTTGAAAAACTGCTGGGATGAGCCTCCCGAGGAGAAATACAGTGACCTTGTTATTCTAATGGACTATTGGATCAGTGTCCTAGGCCAAAAATGTGCATCGTGGAGCCTTGTGTGTGTTGTTGAATTGCATAGGACTGAGGTAGTGTAGGTTCTGTAGACTTTGTGCCTGAATACAATATATCTGTGCACAGACTAGTATAGAGTTATGTATGAATTGTAATAATTGGATCTCTCATTAATCTCTCATTAGAGAGAAAATCCCACAGTATTTTCCAAAAATCTAGGGTCACGCTTGTGTTCCTTTGCAAAGTCCAGCAATTTCAGCTTCACCTAAGTGCTTCTTTCTCTGTTGCAATCAATAAACTCCCATTGCATCTGGATTGAAAAAGTTTAAGTTTTGACTGCATATCATAAGGATAAAGTGGCATGCAATTTTCTTACCCTATTGATTTATTTTCTACCAACACCTTTTTTTCGATTGTCAACACATTTTGCTCTTAGAACTTAATGGGTATCCTTTTATTGAAAAATATATGTTGGATATTCAAGATGAGGTTATGCATGGGGCATGAGTGGTTGGAAACAACACTAATATTTGAATGGCTTTACATTTGCAAAAGAAGAAATGTTCATTTATTTTAAGTGTTCCTGAAAATTAGAAGAATCGATAACTTTTGACCCAGGCTTAATACAAAAAGAAACAGGAGATACAGAGTTTCTTTCGGGCCTCCCTGAAGCATACTGTATTTATGGTAGCAGAGTGCTGGTGCTATGGGTGTCACTACACATAATAGTACAGAAGGGATTAAAGCTGCACAGTTTAACACTGGGGATTCAGGCAGCAGAAAAAGCAAATTCTACACATTTCAGTCCCTTCAGGTACAGGAAACAGACAAAATATTTAAGGTATGGTAAAACTGGGGTCTCCAATACAAAAAAGTATGCCCATGGGGGGCACACATTAAGGGCATAGTCAAAGGTTTTCTAAATCAGCAGAAATGCACTTATTTTTGTCCCAAGTCCCCGAAATGGTGTTTTAGATCCTGACCCCTCACTGTGGAAACCTATGGTGACATCCCTTCAATGCTAGTATCACTTTTTTTGCCCCTTTAGTCTAATTATCAGTTCTTTTTCCCTTTTCATGCATTTTTCTTCTGTCTTCCTACCCCATACTACATAACTTCATTAGGTAAAGCACAGCCATAGTAGGGATATAGTATAGTGATCTCTACTAAACAGGTTTCTTATTCCCAGGAGATACAAATCCAATATTCCATTTGTACTCTAAACATTAATTGGGTTTCTGATGATAACTGTGCTCAGGAGCCACTGCTATTTAAGAAGGCCCAGATATGAAAATCCTGAAGTGGCCAAGGGAGAAAGGTCATGTTGCTAGGATATAGGATATACTTTAGGTTAGCTGCCACAAGATCCTTCCATTACCTAGTGGGCCAGTCTAGCTCTGCTTAATTCATGGCTGACCTATCTAACTGTGCATTTAGCAGGGGAGCCACCTCTTGGTTGTTAATTCATGTTAAACAACTGTTTCTTCCAAACCTCTTTTGATACAAAGTAAGGGAATATGGATTTGTAGGGTATCTTTTTCTAAATTGTAACCATATTCATCCCAATCAGTAAGATGTCGGCTTTGTTCTAATCTCAATAGAATAGTAAAATGTAAATACTGTTTGACTGTGATGGGTGAAAAAAGCAGGAATAAGTGTTGTTATAAAAATTGTTAAATTGTGGCCTTGGTGTTATCTATATGGCAACAGTTGCTGATGTTCCAGAGAAATTAAATTGTGGCCTTGGTGTTAACTATATGGCAACAGTTGCTGATGTGCCAGAGCAATGCAGCAGCATTGAGGACTTAAACCATATTTATTTCTGGCATCTCAGAGATATTTATACTTAAGACCTCAAATATCTTTGTTATAAAAGTTAATAAAGAATGAATAGTTTAATGTGTTTTTATTTCAATCTACAGGTGATATAGCAAGAAACCAAGCAGCTCTTCAGAATATGCGAACATCACGGATTATGGCCCAAAATGCAGGAATGATGCCCATGGGCCCATCCCAAAACCCAGGAGCTGTAGCTGCTTCTTCTCTACAACCTGAGATGGGCATGGCGCCTTACAGCAACACATCAAACAACCAACCAGCAATGTACAACATGAATACCGGGGTAAACCAAATGATGCAGCACCCAAACCAAAACAGCATAAATATGGGTCACAGTGCAATGCAAGGTTCAAGACAGCCTTCTTCTGGACAGCCATTGGGGCTTGTGGGGGGCTTTGGACAAAACATACTAGTTAATCCTGTTATGTCTCAACAACATCAGCAAATGAAAGGACCTGTAGGCCAGCCCATGAACAGGACCCAGGCACCAAGACTTCAAAACATGATGACATCTTTACCACAAGGAGCACAAGGATGGGCACAACGTGGGCTACAAGGGATGTCTGTAAGAACTAGTGGAGACATTGGGGCATATAACAATGGATCTATGTATCCAATGCAGTCTGGGCAGCCAAGGATGCCCAAACAACATTTCCAACAAGGGCACACTCAGAGTATTGTAGACAGTTCTGGAACTGTAAGGGCTCTAAACCCAGCAATGGGAAGGCAAATGATACAATCAATACCTGGACAACAACTAAACAACCAGCCCAGACAAATCATGCCTGGAATGAACTCTGTGGTTCCCAGTATGCCAAGTTTTAATCCATCACCGTCACAGCAAATGCCAGGAGGTGGCTTTTCTCAAAACAACCAGGGACAAGTCTATGACAGGAACCCCAGTCAGGATATTGGGTACAGTTACACAGATGTTGGGGCTGGTTCTTTTCCAGGCATTGCAGATGGTGTGGACCTTGTGGACTCTATTATGAACAGAACACCAGGAGATGAATGGATGCAAGAACTTGATGAGTTATTTGGGAATCCATAATGAGTGTACGTGGACAATTATTTAAAATATATATACACTGTGCTTAATGAAAAAAGATGGTTCTCCATCTGTGTTTGCTCTGTATAGCTGAGCCAAACAGCAAGCAGTCACAGGTCACCTGGTAATGAATGGCGGTGCCGTGTACTATGGGAGAGACGCTACAAATAGAAAATAATTTGTATCTGTAGTCGGTAGCCTAAGATGGTACATGTAAAGGTGGTAAGAAGAGAGACAGATGTGAGTAGAAAAAGAGGCCCCCAGACATCCAATGGAGTAGGGCGATTTGGAAGGAAAGGCTTATGGGTAATAGGAATCCTTTCCTAGCATTATACTCAGAAGAGTGGGCAGGAATCAGCTGCTATCAATATCAACATTTGTACTCAGAGCCTGTAAGGAAAGGATGGCAGGCGAGGGAGAGTTCTGGGATTGTTAGCGCAGCCCTTCTTGTCAGAGAACACTAAAGAGAATTCCTTTTATTCAAGGCAGACATTGTTGATAATTAGGACCAACATAGCACCTCAATGGATCATTTCTTTAAAAAAATCAAGTTAAAATGTGCTCATGTTTCCCTATATGCGCGGAGGCAAGTTCTTCCAGACCACGATTTTGCTAAGACACAGCTGGATTCTGTGCTAAAATGAAAGAAATGGCACCAATTCTCCTCCAATATTGTCCAGAGAAACCACTAAAATGCGCATCCCAACTTTATTTTTACTATATCCTTTTTATTTCAACCTCCAGTAGATAATGTCTGTAGATACAACGATCAAGGGCATCTGTAGAAAAAATACAAAAAAGGAAAAAAAATGACACGGGTAATTAACATAGAATGTACTTGTCCAATGCTGTCGGTTTCTGTATGTTTTCCTAAATGTAATGTCGCTTTCTCTGTCCCAATCAAATGGAGGCAGAATTCAGTGCCAAAACCGCTGGCATCATATTCTGGGTTTTATATATGTGTGAATTTTTACCGGAAAAAAAAAAAAAAAAAAAGATAATTTGTGACTGGATTTGAATTCATTTGTTTCTGACCCTTTTTTTAAAAAATGTTATTAGAATTTGTAATGCATTAACATGGCTGCTTTCAAGATTACAAAGCTTCTGGTCTTCATAATGTTTAATATATTTATTTCTTAGTTATGTGTTGTGGGCTGGCATGTTTACACTCAGCTATGTAATGTTATGAATGTGATGCTCATCTCCTGTTATTTAATCCTGTATGTCGCCGACAAAAAGCATCCGATCCTTGTTTTCATTGACTCGTGTTACGCAAGGAATTGTTACATGTATGGTTAAAAGTACTCTGTGCCCGCATCTACTTGCCCTTTTTTTTTTTTTAAAGGGTCTCCTTTTCCTATTTGTTTTTATAGATCAATGCTTGAAGGAATGCAAGCTTGTAATTATTGTAAATGAAATATACAAAGCAATATGCATAATCTGGTGGTTGCCATGTTCTTGTATACTACTTTGAAATACTGGATCATTATATTGCCCAAAATATCATGTCCTAGACCTTCAGTAAGGGAAGCTCTTAGAGTTCTGCAATGCTACACCACTTAGAAATGCCCATTAAACTGACCTTCTTAGCAATATATATCATATGCTTGGGTTGCATTCTCTTGCATGTATTCCAGTTCAGACCATCGAATCTCCTTCATTGAACGTCTCCTACATTGTCCTGTGTCCTTTGGCTGAAACTCAAGATTGTGCCGGTCTATCAGAAAAATCTAAATTTGTATTTCAAATATACTGAAATTAGTAGGAATCATAGGACTTGAAGATGACTGGATATGATATAACAGTATATATATATATATTTACAGGTTAATGAACAGGGTTGTTACTTGCCTGGTATTTCCCTGGCTGAGCTGTAAAATATCAGCTGAGGCCGGTGCCAGTATTACACTTTTATTGCCAATATAATAATTCCTAGTGCATCTGTAATGCCTAGTTGTGTCATTTCCGTCTTGTCCACTCCATTTCCCTCCCCCAGTTTCCTTTCTATCCCTGCTGGCTGCTCCATCCTCTTCCCTATCCAAAACATTTTCAGCCAGTTGCAGGTAAAACATTGAATGCAACAATTTGATTGGTTGTCATGGGTTACTGCCCATGGGCAAATTTGCCCAGTGTTGAAAAATGACCCCCACAGTTTGTTTAGGGGCAGCCCTGGTCATTCCCAGATTCTAAATGATCCCAGTAAATGTTCTTCTCTTTTACCATTGAATAGAAAGGATTATCTAAGAATGGATTAGATATTTGAATACAGTGATTACGTATTTCCTAGGTTCAAGCCCTTCTGACTTCCAGCCATTTTTTTTACTGGACAACCCCCCAAAGCCATAACAATGTTCTGGGTATATAAAGTCATTAACAGTCATTCATTTTTCTGTAGTTTCAGGGTATCTGACATAGTAAAAAACAAAAATTCAACCAAATAATACTATAATAGTCTTTTAGCTGCCTCCTTCCAGGTCCTCGGTGTAAACAAGCCCCTCATTTAGGGAACTGTTGATGATCTAATGATTTTGCTGAAAAAAGGAACCTTGATGGAAGTTAACATGGCCCTGGTGAAACTCCCCATTACTATCATTGTGCTAAATAATGGCTAATTAAAGGGATTCTGTCATGATTGTTATGGCTTACATTTTATTTCTAACTTACACTGTTTACACTGCAAATAATTCACTCTGCTATTTAAAATTTGTAATATTTCTTTTAGCTGTAATATTGGTGTGGAGGCAGCCATCTCTGTGCTTTGTGCCTGATTTTCAGCTTTGAGAAGAGGCCAACACTTCAGAATGGAACTGCTTTGACACAGCTGTTGTTTCTTCCCTTCCGGTTGAAGTATAGAATGACTTAGGTTGGGCTCCCTAGCTAAAATTGCTCCCTAGTGGTAGACATGAGAATAGCACCCAAGCAGGAAAAAAGCAGAGGTTTTGGTGCTATTCTCATGTTTATCACTAGGTGGGGCTAATGCAATTTTAGCAATGCAACAAATTATTCAGCAGAGGTGTCAGATAGCTGCTATCTGGTTAGCTGCCCATTGTTCTGTTGATAGGCTGCCGAAGGGCTGCTGGGGGGAGGGAGTGGTTAATATCACTCCAACTTGCAGTGTAGCAGTAAAGAGTACATGACCTGAGGGCTCCTGGGAAACTAACAATATGTCTAGCCCCATGTCAAATTTCAAAATTAAAGGGATACTGTCATGGGAAAAAAAATTTTTTTCCAAATGCATCAGTTAATAGTGCTGTTTCATAAGAATTCTGCATTGAAATCCATTTCTCAAAAGAGCAAACCGATTTTTTTATATTTCATTTTGAAATCTGACATGGGGCTAGACATATTATCAGGTGCTTAGTTTTGAATTCCAGGCTTGAAAACAAATTTTGGTTGCATAAAAACCAGGTGTACTGCCAAACAGAGCCTCCTGTAGGCTACCAGTCCATATAGGGGCTACCAAACAGCCAATCACAGCTCTTATTTGATATCCCCATGGACTTTTTCATGCTTGTGTTTGTCTCCAACTCTTTTTTTTACATTTATAATATGGCTCATGAGTAAAAAAAGGTTGGGGACCCCTACTCTACATCATCCTAAAGGTTGTGAATAACCCCTTTAAGGGAAACTGTCATGCGATATTGGAACACATCAGTTAATAGTGCTACTCCAGCAGAATTCTGCACTGAAATCCATTTCTCAAAAGAACAAACAGATTTTTTTTTATATTTTAATTTTGAAATCTGACATGGGGATATTTTGTCAATTTCTCAGCTGCCCCAAGTCATGTGCCTTGTGTCTGCACTTCAGGATGGAACTGCTTTCTGGCAGGCTGTTGTTTTTCCTTCTCAATGTAACTGAATAGTACGCAGTGGGACATGGGTTTTACTATTGAGTGCTGTTCTTAGATCTACCAGGCAGCTGTTATCTTGTGTTAGGGAGCTGTTATCTGGTTACCTTCCCATTGTTCTGTTGTTAGTAGCAGGGCCGGAACTAGGGGTAGGCAGAGTAGGCACGTGCCTAGGGCGCAAAGTTTGGGGGGCGCCAGGCACGTACCTTTTACTGCTGCCTACCCCCAGTCCAGGCTTCAGAATCCGGCGACGAGTCGTGGTATGCGTGTGCACTTAAAGGTGCGCATGCGCGCACTCACGTAAGCGTGCATGCGCGCTCTTGCGTACTGGCGCAGCGGGGGGCGATGGGATCGGGTGGGTTGCCTGGGGCGCCCATCGGGTCTGGCCCGGCCCTGGTTAGTAGGGATGCACCGAATCCAGGATTCGGTTCGGGATTCGGCCAGGATTCAGCCTTTTTCAGCAGGATTCGGATTTGGACGAATCCTTCTCCCTGGCCTAACCGAATCCGATTCGAGGCAGGAAAATCACGTGACTTTTTGGCACAGAACAAGGAAGCAAAAAATGTTTTTCCTTTCCCACCCATAATTTGCATATGCAAATTAAGGTTCGGATTCGGTTCGGTATTTGGGGGTTCAGCCGAATCCAAAATAGTGGATTCGGTGCATCCCTAGTTGTTAGGCTGCTGGGGGGGGGGGGTGATATCACTCCAATTTGCAGTACAACAGTAAAGTGTGACTGAAGTTTATCAGAGCACAAGTCACATGACTGGGGGCAGCTGGGAAATTGACAATATGTCTAGCCCCATGTCAGATTCCAAAATCAAATATAAAATAATCTGTTTGCTTTTTTGAGAAATGGATTTCAGTACAGAATTCTGCTGGAGCACTATTAACTGATGCATTTAAAACTAAAAAAATTGTCATGACAGTATCCCTTTAAGTTACCTGCAGCAAGTGATTTACTTTTTTGGAGAATAATTGCTACTTCCAAATGTAATGTCATGTCAGTGGGAAATGGTCTGTAGCACTTGTTCATCAACAGACTACTGTCAAATATAGTTTCAGTCCAACAAAAGTCGATGTGGTGAATATATAAGATTATATTTTCATAGCAAATGGCCTCCTTAACAATGCATGAGATACATTTTACACTATGGGACAAGAAGTAGACTGAACAACATCAATGCTACTTGGCCTCCTCACTGCCCTTCCAGTGTTTTCTCTAAATCAACCATTTTGGGACCAAGTAGTATAGACATATTCTTTTTTTCTTTTTAATTATGGTGCTGATATAAATATTCGCAAATGGTTGTCTGTAAATATCTTTTTACATTAATACAGATATCACTGGGCCGCCTGTCTGTACAATATATACATATATATGTACAGTATATATATATGAGTATATCATATACATGAGTATATATATATATATATATATACTGTTTGTTTAAAAATAGAGTATTTTTATTTCTTTCTTTTATTTTCCATCAATGCAGTGGTATTGCAGATTGCTTGTAACTTAAAAAATATGGTATTGTATAATTTGCAGAAATCTGCACCATATGGGATCATTTTTTTTTTTTCAAGGTATTTTTTTATTGGGTTCTTTTTGAAACGGTAGATTCATGGCGTGTAGAAAAAGTGATATTGGCATACCACTTTCAGTATAAAAAAAGGCAATTAAAATGGTTTTAAACAATCACTGTGTGTGTGGACTCACTGAATGAACCCTATATATGTAACTTTTTTATGGAGCTGCCTCCCGTATTCATAAATACAAATACAGATGAAAAATGCTCTCTCTGTACCAAACCATTTCTGTTTGCCTTTATATTTCCCCGAACAGCTGACAGTTGCTCCACATATCAGCTCATGGGGATCATTAACAAAGGGCAAGGTGCAAGGCAAACCTAGCAGTGATTAGTGGTGCAAGGGAGTCGTATCATTTTTGCCTGGAACATGTATTAATCACAAAGTTCTGCATGTTGCTGCTGGCATAACTGACACATGGACCTCTGGTATGTCACACAAAGACCCATATTGGCAGCTAAAGGTAACCCACATGAATGCTACTTTCAATGCAAACACAGGTTGCTCCTCATAGCAGCTATTTGCTGTCAGACACAACTCTAGACGTCAAGGTAACTTTTTAGGGAAAAAAAAAACTTATGTAGCCTGGAGATTGTTCCATGTTACGCTGCTTTTATCTTTTGTTGAAGAAAGCAGAAATGAAGTAACTACGGGTGTCTATACACAGTCAGCAGTTTATTGGTCCGTGTAAGGGGCCTGCTCAACCAGTTTCTTCTGAAAAACTGCCAAATATTTATCAGGAGGGAGAATTCAGCCCTTCAGGAATAAAACTCATGCCCCCCAGCCCACTAGGGTTGCCACCTTTTCTGGAAAAAATACAAACATTCCTATATATTTTTTTCCCCTATTAATAACATTGGGGTCAACCCTAATTTTTAATAAAATGCCGGCCAGGTGGCAATCCTACACCCCACGTAGACCCCCCCTCCCTACTCCCCTAAGTCTAACTGTCCCCCCCCCCCCCGGGAAATGCCCCTAACTTTTTACTTACCCCTCAGCGCAGATTCAGGCATCGGAGTTCCACGCAGCCATCTTCCGGGGTATTTGGTAAGCTGAGATGGAGGCGTATCGGCACACGTGCAGTTGGAGCAATTTACCGGTTTGCAACAATTGCAGATGCACAAAATGGACAGGAAAGTGCTGGAATAAGACACAAATACCTGGAAGATGGCTGTGTGGAACTCCAATCCCCTAGTCTGCGCTAAGGGGTAAGTAGAAACTTAGGGGCATTTCCCCAGGGCGCAGTTAGGCGGGGGAGGGAGGGGAGTCTACATGGGTGGGTAAGAATTCTGCTGGGGCAAGGACCACACACAAGGAGGTGACCACAAGGCCTCACATTCTCCTTCAGCACAAGGAGGTCTTCAAGGAGCTACAGGCTCTTTTCCAGGGATGGGCTGCACCTCAATGATGATGGTGCCGCTGCTTTGGGCGAGAAGATGGCTAGATGGTTGGAGGATATTTTAAACTAGGTGTGGGAGGGGGAGGATGAAATAAAGGTTTCCAATGAAGATAGTTGAGATGAGGTAGCAGGGATATGTTTGGTTGTACTGTTAAGGGCAGGGTGGACCTTATGTAAAATATGCAATATGGTATCAGTATTAAATGTATGTTTACAAATGCAAGGGGTCTGACTGGTAAAATTGGAGAGCTGGAGGTGCTGGAGGGAAAATGTGATGTGATTGGTGTGGCCGAAACATGGCTGAATGAGTCGCATGACTGGGCAGTTAATATCAGCGGTTATACTTTGTTTCGGAGGGACAGAGGCAATAGAAAAGGAGGAGGGGTATGTCTGTATGTTACACAGGGTTTAAATGCTAATATAAAAGAGGAGGTGATGTTAGAAAATGAGGGAGCAGAAATGTTATGGGTGGAGTGTTTCACTGATTGTAGAGAGCCCAGAAAATGAATTATAGGAGTATAGACCCCTAATGTAAGTGAGGAGGTGGAGGCTAAGCTCCGGATGCAAATGGAAAATATACTAATTTGAGGAAAGTAATGATAATGGGGGATTTTAATTACCCAGATATTGACTGGAGCAACGGTACTGCAAGGGGTGTTAGTGGGAGCAGGTTTATAAAGGCAGGTTTATTCCATGAACATTTTATAGCACAGGTTGTTGAGGATCCAACCAGGAAAAAAATGCTATAATAGATCTAGTGATCTCTAATGACCCATAATGTATAGTGAATGTGAAAATAATTGAACCCCTGGGTAATCGTGACCATAATGTTATATCATTTAATGACTGGTGCAAAAAAAAAAAAAAAA
>CM044431.1:62664536-62682333 GCA_024363595.1 Xenopus borealis
ACCTCCTTGGACCGCACACTTATTAGGTTATTTCACAAATTCACGAGTTGGGTGCAGCGCATGGTTGCAATATCCATATGAACAGAAATATGCGCGCACACCAGCCATAAAGCAAGTCCTTCTTTATTGTTGCATTGTGATACTATTCACATGACGTTTCGGTTCTCAAATGGTGCTCACTGGACCTAATGGTGTTGGTCATCGAGGTAGTCGCTGTGGAACTGACAAAGGCACGCAAAAATCTGGCAGCGTTTGAACTCGAACACGGAGCTGCTTTGTCCTCTGAAACCTCCAGGGATGTGATCGCTGTGAGTAGTGCACAGGTTGCCAAGTATAAAACTGATTTGCTACGCTTTAAATATGAAAAATTAAGGAAAGTGAATGAAGACTATTCAACACACAAGGTCTACCGCTGGCTAACTGGTGAAAGGACTTACACAACAAGAGCTCCTTACCGACGCACGAATTATAAACGCTACACTGGTAAACCACTACACACTGTGGACACAAGCTCAGGTGAATCTGACCCTGATGAGAGCGGCGGTATAAGTCTCCAGGATCCACAGAATGCGGCAGATAGGGAGGTATAAACAAACACACAAGCTGATTTTTTAGAGGAAGGAACTCTAACCACCAAACCTCCACTGCCAACAGACCGCGGAAAAGGTACCCCACGAGGAGGGGGACGAAGAGGAAGACCCCGACGAAATTAATCACACCTGTGTTTAACCTTTCATCACATTCTCTGACTGACTCTGAACAATCATTACTACAAAAAGGTCTGTCTTTTGTGCCATCGGCACCATTTAATCGATTTGAATGGGACATTGATACGTTTAAATTTATTAGGTTATTGAATCTTTAAGATATATATAGTGGAAGTAGCCTGCCTAATATATCCACTTCTGGTGACCTTAAGCTCAAAAGCCAATTTTGTCCCCCTAGACAGAATACAGCTATTAAATTGTTTAAAAGTGCCATGGATCTTGAAACAAATAAATTATGTGCACAGCGGCAGGATTGCCGTAGAAATTTAACTTACGCTGAACGACAAGCAATTGATACTTTGGGCAATGATCCATCATTGGTGATTCGCCCGGCTGACAAGGGGGGCGGCATAGTGTTGCTAAACTATGCTGATTATAGAGCTGAAGTGCTTACACAATTGGCAGACACCAAGGTGTATAAAATATTAGATGGTGATCCTGTATGGAGATTCAAAGGGAAGGTAGATAAACTGCTAAATATGGCACTCACTAATCATTGGATTACACAGTCCCTCTTTGATTATTTACAACAAATACACCCGAAATGCCCCATACTGTACACACTTCCTAAAGTGCACAAGAGCCTGACAGCCCCACCTGGCAGACCTATAGTGTCTGCCAGGGATGGCTTACTACATCCCTTGGGCATCTATTTGGATCAACTTTTACAGCCAGTAGTTCAGTCTACACCCACCTACCTGAGGGACACACCTGATTTCCTGAAGTATATCCAAAAACTTACCTTGTGATGAGCCACTAGTCTTGGCCACGATAGACGTAGTGAGTTTATATATGAGTATCCCACACACTGACGGCTTGGGTGCCATTGAGAAAACTTTACTTGAGTGCGATTCTTATACTGGCCCCCCCATACAATTTGTGTTATCATTGATGGAGTTATGTTTACAATTAAATTATTTTCGTTTTGAAAACATTTTTTATCAACAGATAGCGGGCACGGCCTTGGGGGCACCCATGGCGCCCGCATACGCAAATATTTTTATGCATCAATTTGAGATTGCACATATCACTTCGGTATATGCACATAAACTTCTAATGTTCAAGAGATTCATCGATGACATATTTATTGTGTGGAGGGGTACCAAGAACGAATTCTTACAGATGGTAGAAGCACTCAATCTTGTGTCAGATAACATTAAATTTACGGCAAAGTGTGACAGTGGAATTGAGTTTCTTGATTTGTCATTAAAAGTCAATGGAACAAAAATTGATTACACATTATATAGGAAGGCAACAGATAGGAATACACTGTTGCATGCGGCAAGTTATCATGCCCCATCCTTGAGACGCTCACTTCCACTGTCGCAATTTTGCCGAGTATTGAGAAACAACTCAGATTCAGCCAAATGTGAACAACAACTTGCTGAAATGAGAGACAGATTTACCAGACGTGGCTATAAACATATGGTGCTTGATGCAGCATTATCTAAAGCCAGAAAAACGGTAACACAAGAGAGGGTCAAAAAAGACACAAATTTGGTATTATCCACCTGCTATACGAATCTCTCAACTACCTTGAATCAGGCTGTTAGATCTAACTGGAAAATTATACAGGCTGATGAGACCCTAGGGCGAATCTGTCCAACTCCTCCTATATTTGGCTATCGCCGTGGGCGAAACTTACGTGACATGCTGGCCATTAATAATCCCATTAATTGTTATGGACGTGAATCTAAACTAGAAACTTGGTTACCATCTCAAAAAACAGGTTGTTTTAAATGTCCAACTTGCACCTCTTGTCGGTACATGACTCCAGGCACAAGTTTTGTGCATCCACACACTGGTAAAAGGCTTCAAATACATCACATCACATGTACTACAACATTTGTGGTGTACTTGATAACATGTCCCTGTGGCCTCTCATATGTTGGTAAAACAGATTTGACGTTGCGCCAGCGTATGGACGGCCACAGGTCAGCCATTAACATAGCATTTCGTGATAATAAGACAAATAAGCCAGTGGCCAAACACTTTTTAGATCTTGGGCATAGACTACCGACTTTTAAATATATCGCCATTGATCACATACCTATGCCAAGGCGAGGAGGAGATAGATCACGATTACTCTTACAGCGTGAATGCTTTTGGATTAAAAAGTTGGACACATTGTCACCAAGGGGACTCAACGAATATTGCTCACTAAATTGTTTCCTGGATACAATACAAAAATATATAGGAATATCTATTGGCCTGACTCCCCCATCTCCCGAGACATTTGGTTGTCATGACAGCCTGAACGCCTTGGGGCATGGGGGAAGTGAGGTCAAAATTGCACATGGTGGGAGGGGCTTTATGTTTTAAATTTGATTGTAACTTTGTAACTTTGTGCTATTGGTGAACATTTTGAGAAAGGTTCTAGACCAGAACCGAAACGTCATGTGAATAGTATAGCAATGCAACAATAAAGAAGGACTTGCTTTATGGCTGGTGTGCGCGCATATTTCTGTTCATATATATATATATATACACACTGGGGCAAAAAAGACCATAGATTGGGGCATTGTGTTTTCTGATAAAAACACAGAACAATGATTGGCATTTAAAATTATATTAAATTGTTGCTGTTCTCAGTTTATTCCCTTAAGAAGTGAATGTAGACGCACAAAGAAACGCCTTATATGGCTTAATATAGAAGTAAAGAACTTAATAGGAATAATGAGAAAGCCATTTAAAAACTACAAGTCTGTGGGGACAGAAGCTGCATTTAATGAATATAAGCAATACAATAAATGTTGTAAATCAGGAAGACAAAGATAGGAAATGAGGAGTTTTTTAAGTATATTAGTAAAAATATGCATGTTGAGAGTGTTGCCCCTTTTATAATGGTACCGTTATGGTGGCAACTGTTACAGAAAAGACACGTGAGTAAGAGTTTCAAGAACTGCCTCTTAGCTAAACTGTTGGCCAAGCTCATTCTAGTCAGTGGCTGACTAAGGATATGATTAATAAAGCTTTACTAAAAATGGTACATTCTCTCCTTGGAGTAAGGTTCTTAGTAGGATCCCTCAGGGCTTTGTATTGGGCCCATTTTTCTAGTTCATGACTTAAATAGTTACATTGTTAAATCGGGTTGAAAAAAGTCCAAGTTCAACCCCTCCAAATGAAACCCAGCATCCATACAAACACATACACTGATACTCTCCATACGCTCATATAGATTATTATGCAGTCCTGTTGGCCTGGGTGGAGTTCATGATAAATCCATAGATCCACAGCAAAGAAGGAATCTGCACTCTCAGGACTGAAAGGAGAATTCAACCTGTAAGTGAAAAAACCACACACAACCATTAGTGCAGTGATTGGCGTAATTGCTAATGTCTGAATGACGTGCAAGCCCTATCCTCAGATAATTGGTGCAGGCTGTTGTGGGAACCCTGGAACTACTGCCTGGTTCAGAGGTGGTGGTAACTCCAAGTTCCCCAAGCATCAAGGGTTTTTTTTTTTTTTTTTAAACTGACTGCTGGGAAATTTGTTTGATCACAACTATTCTTGCAGTCATAATGACCCCTTAAAATTACCTCCTTGGGGCTATAAATGAATAAATGCTAAAGAGCAAACTAAGGACAGACATTCTACTTCAGACCATGAAGCATATATCACAGTTCTCACACTGGTCACATTCTGGCAGCAAGAAAATCAGTAGGTTTTTTTTGGATATTTTTATTGGATATTTAATTATGTGAAAATATGGCTAGGTGTATTTAAGCTCCAATACTAGAACTCTATGGAGACTCTACCATAAATAGATGGAAAACTAAAGAGAGAAAAGGGTAAATGTCTTATTTAATAATTTTACTTCTGAATTTAAAATGTTCAGCAATAACAAACTGTTCTTCTTGAGGGACTGCCAAGTAATTTGCTTAAAAATGTAAACGGGTGTCGACGAGGAATTCCCCTGAAAAATAATTCAATTAATCCAGCAGTATTATTTCTTAATTCAATGTTTGTCCATATACTTCATTTCAGTGGACATTGTGTGACTTGATGTAATGTGCAAAGCCAAATTAAACAGTAAGGACAAGGGAGCTACTGGGGATCTTCAAACACATGAAACAGTCTGCCCCTTTAAGAAGCCACCTTTTCAACATGAGTTCAATGAAATGTGCTTGTTTCAAAGTGCATAGTATTTGCCCAGGACTGTATCTATTGTTAGGCAGAAGAACAGAGACACATGGCTAGAGTACAGTAAGGGGGAACAGGGTAATTACCTTTCTGCCTATTGATGCCTAGTTCTTTACCTCTGGAGGCTGTCAGATTAGGGAACTGGAGAGTTAACGCACAAATTCAGTAGAGTTCTTGTGGTAGGTCAAGAGAGCTATTGTGCTCAGCCTCCACCTGTTAGCATTGGGATGCAGACAATAAATCGACTTACCTGGGATGCCTCCACCATTAGGTCCTCCACTGCCTACTGTATTAATTACAAAAAAAGCTCAGAGCATAACAGACATCATAGAACCCTACTGTTAACCAAGACTAACCAACCCAGATATAGATCGGATATAACATTTTCTACTGCAGAAATACAAAATACTAAATTTGTAGACCAGCGGCATCTGTGTTTTTGCATGATGGATTTTATTACATTTATTTTTCATAGAAAGATCTTGATTGTGGGCAAACACACATGGGCCACTTCCAGCTTGCAAGACTCCAGTTCAGATATGGGTTCCCATTTGTACAATAAGGGACCTTGAAATGAAATCTCCATTTAGGAGACAGGCTAACTGTGATTCAGTAGTTTCACAGGATTTTTTGTGCTATTCTAGCAAATGGCCATTGTTTGATCCAACTAAGTTAATGGTAGGGAGGTTGTATTATGCCTTGGGGGAAATTCACAAAGATGCAAAAATTCACTAGTGTTGACTTCGCTAACGTTCGCCGCACTTCGCCAGGCGAATTTTCGCCAGCACTACGCAAATTCACTAAGATGCGAATTTGCGCTTAGGGCGGAGAACGTTAGCGAAGTAGTGCTACCGTTAGTTCGCCAGGCAAAGCGCAATTACGCTAGCGATGCCTAATTTGCATACGGAGGGAACTTAAGCGTAAAATAGAAGTATATGTTACAGCCACTACATTCCACTACACAAGCCCAGGAAACCTTTAATAAATAAAATAAAGTTGTCCTATTGCCCTATGTTAGGAAATGTATGGGGGAAGGAGGGTAACCGCCCCCAAAAAATGATCTTTTTCAGACTATCACCCTAGAATGGTAAAACACACCAGCGTTTTTTTGGGACTTAGAAAAATTAAAGTCTAGCGTAAATGGTAACGTTCAGGAAAATGTTGAACTTAGTGAATTTGCGTAATTACGATCCTTCGTCAGTGTGCAACTTTGTCTGACGTAAGGGTGCGAAGTTGCGCAAGTCTATCTACTTCGCCAGCAAAAATTCACCAGAGTCGGTGTTAGTGAACTTGCGAAGTTGCAAAATGACGTCATTACCGAATTAGCGCTAGCGTTAGACGCTTGGCGCTTTAGTGAATTTCCCAATTGAGTTGAAGGTCTGGTAGAATTCAGCCAAAAGGTGACGGCATGAAAACCTGGTTCAAAACAATGACCTGATTCTATCTCATATGTAATTGGACTATGCTGCAGAATGATACTTATTCTCTCCCATGTATTCACCAGATAGCAATATTATCACAGCTCAGCCTCAAATACCCATATACCCATTTTACTTTATAGCCATCGTTAATAAGGAGGGGAGGTTTCCGATTGTGGTACATACATTCTCTATTTTTATTTCTCTAAAATACAACATGTGAAAAGAACAATGAACTGTAAAACCAATTTCCCTAATACAGAATGTACATATTATCGGCTTCCTCATCCAGATATTAAACGGTGCAGTCGTCCAGACAGGTTGATGTCACAGTATTTGTCTAGGAAGCTGTTGCTAAGGCCGAATAAAGCCATGACCAGTAAGCAGACCAATGACAGTTTGCATAGTGAAAATCCTGGAAGCCTGAGGAACATCAAATAAATAAATGTGTTACTTTCATATCATTTTATTCATCACAAACACAAACACACATTTGTTTTATGTGAAATTCTGTATGGCCCATGCATGCCAGTGTTTCCAGCTGCTGCTGTCTACATCTTGAGGTTCAGCTCCCTAAAGTCTATCTGGGAGTGTATCTGAGAGAGAGAGAGAGACAGAGAGAGAGAGAGAGAGAGAGAGAGAGAGAGACAGAGAGAGAAGCTGGATCATGTGTAAAAAGAGTCCAGAAACAAATGTTTATCTCTTTAACATATTCAGATTTCTTGTTATGGGTTATCAGACCTTGGCTAAACTTTGCTCCTTTTATTAGATTACCCTTTACTTCCTTACATAGAACATTTCCAGAAGTAGAAGTAGTGAAGCCATTGGCCACCTACGCAGCATGTCCCTCTGTCACTAAACGAGTCTAGAGTAGGGTAATTGGCCATGGGAGAATCTGCCGGGTCACCAAACAAGCAGCCCATTGGCTGATCTGATGTGCAGGTCATAACATGACAATGTGGCCATCTCCTGATGGAATTTTCAAACCTCCCTGATAGATATGGGGGACATTTTTGCTGATAAATGGGCAGAGAAGCAGCAACTAGGAATGAAGGGACCAAATCAGTAGATTAAATTGAGACTGTATGGCAAGCTTAATACAGATGTTTTGTAAAGAGACATGTTAGTGCAATTATCTCATTATTCCTGTGGAAACTTTAATGTATCTGAAGCCTAGAGGAAAGCAGAGAAGGGGAAGGAACAGGCAAAGTCTACCAGTACACAAGTACTGCCCGGCACAGAGACAGAGTCGTGGAAGCAAAAGTACTGTTAAGAAGGATGTAGACATAGAAATGTGGCAGTAAATACATGTACGGCTCAATATGGTGATAGAGATGATGCTATGGAAGCAAATGTGGTGAGAGAGACCTGTATTTATGTAAATGTATTTATCCTTCTACACAGACACAGAGCTGAACACACACACATGTTCTATTTAACTACAGTTGGAGCTTTGTTTCAGGCAAATGAATAAAAGTTATATAAGATAATATACATAATAGGTGATTTTACCTTCCTTTAGCTGATTCCACATAGCCATGAAAGTATAAATGGCGCCCATAAATGTATATGAATCCAAATACTGCTGCTAATCCTGCGATATAAAGGTATAGGTAAACCAAATTCCATGTGTGCAGGGGTGTAACAAATGAAACACTTATAACACATTGCAATGCATATTCTTTTACAAAGGATGTTTTTTGGATAAGGGAGCTCCTCAAAGGCGAATATCCTTTTGCATTTTACCTTTGCAAAGCAATTACATAGTACAACAGATTGATAGAGATCAGGTCTAGACTAGGCTTTAAAATATACCCTGGCATTTCAAATACACAGAGGCCCAGACAGCTCTCCATCAGCCCAATAAATAGGTATTGTCTATGGCATCGTATGGCAGCCCCTCAGGAATTTGCCATAATCCACAAATTGCCAGTGGTGGAGAATATTATACACCTGAGTCTAAGGGCACTGGCGCACAAAGAGTAGCCTTTACATCTGCATTTTCTCTGCAAGTTGAGAGAAGTTTATGCTCTCCCACCATGTCTCTGAGTTTTTGCGTGATCTTGCCGATGTCCGCCTGCAGAGCAGACACATGCCAGAGCAGGGGAGAGGGGTAGCGCATCGATTTCTCCCCATCTGCAGAGAGTGAGATAGAGAGTGCGTGTCTCTGATTTTGGCTGCTATAAGAGCCATAGTCAATATTTGTTGGGCCTGTGTGGGATATTTTGGGCTTCTCTGTACTGAAATGCCAGTGCCTATTTTGAAACTCAGTCCAGTGTAACAAAAAAAATTTCCAGGCCCCACCCATGATGTGCAAAAAATTGGGGGTACCCAAAGATGCCAAAAAATAGGAGAGTCACCAGCAACACAGAGGATTCAGATCAGGGCCCCTCTGCAGATAGTAGTTACAACATTGGTCAGGCTATAACACTTCATTCATTGACTCATGGTTCTCTTCCCATTAAATTAGGTAAAATGTTTGTTGACTTAGCAAGGAATAAATTTGAACTAAGCGTCCCCAACTATATAGTACCATTATTTATTATCCAAATACAAACAAATCATTACTGTGATTTAATTACAGTACTAAAATCTATCCTGGTACACATGCAACATTCCCAGCACTCCTGCAAATTGCGACTTCTGCAAGCAGGTACAATATTTTGCACCAGACACCAGCAATGCAAATATGTGTGCAGTCTAGTACAGTGCTTGTAAATGGGCATAATATTTGCCTGCAACAATGAAACATGGGTGTACACAACCTTCAACTGGCTCAACATTGAGTGCCCATAGGTGCTATTGCAAGGGGAGCTCAGGCAAAGAATTAGGTGCAAAGGGAATTTAAGAGTTCACATTAAAGGTATTTAAAATATTGGTGAAGAAGACATACAAAATACCTTGATTAAAAAACCAGCCTGCAGCCCAAAGATCAACCAAAAATATTGCAGAAAACTCAATGCAGTTCTGCCTGGAAGAGAAAGAGTTAGGTAGTGTTAACTCAGCAAAGCAAAGTCACTGCAACAGTTATATAGGTGCCTTTTCATATGTCTTATTCCTACACTCCATTCAGTGTTTTGTCATTTAGTAAAGATTGCAAATGTAAATGTATAAAATGTATTATATCAGGTTTTAGGTTGTGAGTTAATATGTGAATAAAGGCAATTATAAACTGTAATTTTAAAAATAAGAAAGTTGATTTACTGAGAGCATCATACAGAATGTACATGTTCATTTCCCTGAAGCAGATACAATATAAGCTAACACAACTATCAGGGTCATGTAAGCAGAACTTACTGTGCTCTGAATGCTCTTTCAAACTCTGGAGGTCCAGTAACTGCAGGAGGAATGACCTTATGTTTCATTCGATATTTTCCCACAAGTTTGGCAAAGTATGCTGCAACAGAAATATGATTTAGGGCATTGACATTACAAAAATATAAAAAAAAAACTAGATGAACAGATGATAAAATAGAGCTTCCATAATTTATGTTTTTATTGTAATATTTTAGGCATATTCAACTAGACATTTCAATTGACATCTATGGGTGAACCCAAAGGTATTGACTAAATGGCCCACTATAAAGAACCAGTTGCACAGCCCAGCCCGGATTTGTGGCAAGGCCACAAAGGCCCGGGTCTAGAGCGGCAGAATTTGAGGGCCAGGCCTGGCCGCAATGTTACTAGTTACTAGCACTGTGGAGATGCACATCAGTCTCCAGTGCTGTGCCCAACAAATAAAGTTGCGTGTGAGCACATGCATGTGCAGGAAGAGACGGGTGGGCTTCTAGTAGGGGAAGGGGACAGGACAGCACCTGGCAGGGGAGGGGTTGTGGAACCGGAAGGGGACGGGTCAGCGGAGGGTGACGTAGCCGGCAGGGGAAGGGGCGAGGAGAAATGCTGGCCTAGGGGTGCCTAGTTTGTAAATCCAGGCCTGTGCACAGCACTGCCTTAATAGAAATAAACAGAGGAATAGAAGGCCAAGCTTGTAGAACTCATGTACTGTATGCCTTTAATAATGTGTAATTACCTAGGTATAAGCCACTAGCGTAGTGATTCATGTGTATAGTGTTAGAGTAGAAATATTTCCCTTGTAGGGTTGCCACCTGTCCGGTTTTGACCCGGACAGCCCAGTATTTTGAAGGGCTGCCCGGGTCAATGCTTCCTGCCCGGTTTTCCAAATATGGAAAACCGGGCAGGATTAGCTTGATTGACGCCGCGATCAGCCAATCGCGGCGTCATAGCTCTGCCCCATGACCGCCCACTGATGTCACGGGCCCGCCCACTGACTTCACGGGCCCGCCCCCCTGTCCGGCTCCAGCCACAGGGAAAGATGGCAACCCTATTCCCTTGCATGGCTTTTTCTAGCTTATAGCAGCTGGTCAACTCCAGACTGTGGGTTAGGCTCCTGAGTTAAGGGTAAGTGCACAATGGTCTTAGTAACAGGGTCGGCCTGGGCTGACAGGACACCGGGAAAAAACCGGGGGGCACTACCGGCAAATTCCCAAACCTAGCCAGCTCTCCCCAGGCCATAGATCTCCCTCCCATAAGACTAATGGTACTTTAAATTTATGAGCATTTAGGGGAGATGGGGAGGGTGGGTGGCAGCAGCCCTATAGGGAGGTTGGGCTGCTCAGCAGGGGCCTCATGCGGGGGTGTGGGTGGCACAGTGGGGCCCCATGGGGGTGTGGGTCCGCTGGGCCCTGCATCCACCATTCTGACCCTGCTTACTACTCAGTCACACTGTTTGCTGGGGGACTTGATTTTAAATGCACTGCAAACTAAGCATGCTAATGGATAGGTTAGCGCACGAGCACGAGCATGAGCTTACATATTTTGGCCAAAGTGTGGTACTAGCTAGCATTTTTTGTAACAAGTAAAGGCCAACTGTGCACTGTTGTGTTTGGTAGCCGAGGATTAGGAGAGTAGAACAGTGCTTTATTAGCAGGTTCATGCAGCCATTACATAACAGCAGTAAGTCTTACTTTCACTTTTAAGCTGTACAGAAAGTCCTGTGTATGCACAGTGCCACCTGCGGGCCATTTGTATAAACACCACATATTCCCCCTATAGTAGGAAAGCATTTGGACATTTATATAAACAGTAACAAATAAACCGTATGTATCTTAAAGCAATATATACATTCTTAGCATGACATAGTCCTTGGTCCATGCAGGTAGTTTCCTGATTCTCTCAGTATGCCTTATAGGTTCACTTTCCTCTGCCCTATTGCAGTTGGCATTAGGAGTAGGGAAACGTCCTTCATCAAATGGAACATCTCTAAAGTCATATCTAGCAGGAGCAAGACGACTTGCATTCCATATGTGTCTATCAGACAGTTCAGTTCATATGTGTATGGTCCTCGCTGGTGTCTCACTTCAAGTGGTGTAGTAAATTTAGATTGTCCTTGTTTCAGTATTCCTGGTTTCTACTGACTAAAGATCCAGGCTGAAAGTGCACTTCTGTAGCACCACGTTTTCTGTCAGTATAAGCCTTGCATTTGGCTTGGTGATGTTTCACAATGTCAGCAGTAGTTTGTAGGAATAGTCTTTGGTGGATGTTTGACATATGCAACATGTAACCTAGTGCGCATCTGTCTGCCATGTAATAATTCAGCTGGAGATGCTTGGGTTGTTGTATGGCACGTTGCTCTGTAGCTATGTACTGATTTTACATCTGATATCAACTTAACTTTGTGTACAAAGTTCTTTGCACATCCCAATGAAGTGTTGCTTTGTGGTGGCACTGGTGCTGTAGTAATGAGACCTTCAATTAATTTTTTAATGCAGCAAAGAGATCCCTTCCAAGTATAGCAGTACCTTTATTCATAATTTAAAAGTCACATTTTGCAGTATTTGATTCAAATTTTGCAGTCACTGGCAAGCACCCAAGCACAGGGATTGGATCCTTTAAGTAACTGACCAGTCTCAGGGCAGGTGCAACAAGAGTATATTTTGCAAAGTATTTCAAGAAAATATCCTTTGGTAGTATAGAAACAGCTGAACCTGTATTAAGCATCAGGTTAATGGAGTGTCCCTTGTCAGCAGTAGCAGTATTGACATTGACAGTGCATATAAACTTGTCTGGAATAAATGTACCAGCTTTATCCACACTTAATACTGTAACATTTGTAGTAGTGACTTCATGAACATCTTTAAAAGAACTACGACAGACCCCAGAAAAGTGACCTGGTTTCAAACATTTGCGGCGCTGTATAGCTTTGGCAGGACATTTAGTATAATTTGCAAGGTGTTGTGTTGAACCAAAGCGAAAGCAGTATTTTTTATTTGTAAAGGTATGGTAGGCTCACCAGGGTTTGGTAGAAAACACTACAGAGTGCATACATGACCGCAACTGTAAACTCATTCAGGCTGCCGTAGAAACCAAAGTTCTTACACTGCTTATTATACACCTATATATATTATGGAAGTCCCTTCTTCCCCAGGCCCCACATGATCTGCTTATATAGAGTTACTCCAATCCCAGGGATTGTCCCTGGTAGGTTTTGGACAAATGGAAGCAATGGAAACATATAAGGAAAATGTAAAAAAAATACATTTTTAACTCTTCCTTTAAATTACAGCAAGGACTACTATCATATCACAATGATACACTTATCATGTCTGATGTTTAGCATTATTTACTTTACATATTACATCTGCTGAGTGTGCACTGCCTTGTCCTGTCCCTGCACTATGCTGGCCTGTCTTGCAGTAGTTGCACATTTTTGTCTGTTGACTTCTATGTTGTGTGTAGCACCATGTTCGTAGAGGAACGTTGTTTCATTCCACTGTGTACTGTACAAAAGTATATAGATGAAATGACAATAAACTCACTCTTGACGTGACTTGACTTGGACTGTAAAATATCTCCCAACCTACTATTATTGTTAAACCTGTTTTGCCAGAAGTCTTACAAATGATCTCACCATCACTAAGTGAAAACAATCATCTACATACTGTAAGTAGTTCAAGCAGCAGAGAGCTAACTGTTAATAATAAACACAGCAGGACTGTTCTAATAATAAAGTCACAGATATTCAATGCACATACTGCATGGCAGCACACAGAAGTTTTGTGCAAATAATAGTCTATGTAACTTTAAGGGCAGCTTTATCAATTTCCATAAAACTTTCTTATTTTTACACAGTTTATCTAACACGAGACATCATGAACAAATAATTCATTCCTCACATTAATATTTTCTTGCCTATATTTTCTTGCAAACAAATACATGATTTGGGTGACATTTTCATAGGCTTCTACTCCCAGCATCCTCTGTTATATCCCAGAGTCTTTACACCCAAGCTGGGCCCATGCATTGGTTGAAGGAAGTGTACTGACAGCTCAATGTGTCTTATATCAATTGGGAGCAAGAGGTTCCAAAATAGTAACAAGCTATACTGAATAGCAAGGGCAGTTAATATGATAAAGGACATGCTGATAAATTTGGTCCAGTCACAATAACTTTGGCTTGTTTCAAGGGTAACTCAGTCTTAGCCTTTCTCTCAGACCCTTCTTGTGGATCTATGTTAGTATCATTTAGTTTCTTCTAGTAGGTTCCATGGAGGTAATGACCCATTACAACTCCTCAGTGAAACCTTGGTTGCTTATTCTACAAACCACCCCAAGGTTTTGTACTACTAATACACCTACATGGGAGTACTAACCTTGAACCTGGCTAAAGCTTCATTCAATGGATCCTAAACCCACACATTCATCACTGCTGTTTCTCATGCTTTACATGCTCCCACTGTGACTTAAAGTGTTTTAAAATTGTACTGTTGACCTGCACTGGTGTGCTTCAGAAACACTACTATAGTTTATATAAACAAGCCACCATGTAGCCACGGAGGAAGCCATTCAGGCTAGTAAAAGGACAAAAGGCACAGGTCAAATAGTAGATAGCAGATAAGCCCTGTAGAATACATTGGTTATCTGCTGTTTATCCTGTGCCTTTCCCCACTTTTTCCAAATTAGGGCAGGGGCACACGGGCAGATTCAGGGAAATGTATTCGCCTGGCGACTGATCACCTCTTCTACGGGGCAACAATCTCCCTGAACTGCCTTCCCCCTGCTAAAATGAAAAATCACCTACAGCAATGCACTCACGCCGCTTCGATTTCCGAAGTCACCCGAAGTTGCCTCACAATGAAACTTCGGGTGACTTCGGAAATGGAAACACCGCAAGTGCCATTGCGCTGGCGTTTTCTCATTATAGCAGGCAGAAGGCAGTTCAGGGAGATTGTCTCCCCGTAGAAGAGGCAACTAAAGTCTAAAATAGAATAATGCTAGAAATGCTGTATTTTGTATTCTACATATAAACTGAACTGACTGGAGCAGGGGGGCTCTCATCTTGTAATTTTGTCTTTGCAATATCATGACTCCGCACATGCTCAGTGTGGTCTGGGCTTCAGGTGGGAGGTTAAGCTTAGGGATCATCATAAATGATCAAAACAGCACAAGTCAAATAATTTCTGCCATAGATGCTGATACAGCAAGACTGATTAATAATCAGAATATACAGACTGCACTGGGTCTGTGGATACAAATATCTACACAGTCGCCGGCTGCTCTACAGGGAAACAAACAAATCTACTAGAGTTCTGAGAATTCAGGTTTATTATACAAACAGTACACATTTTTAAATCAAAGTATATTGGAGATAGATTTCTTTTTAATTAAAGAAAGTAAAAATTGTATTTTATTTTTATTTACTTTGCATCCCCCCACCTCTAGCTAGCCATTAGCAAAGTTCTTTAGCTCATCTTTTATGCTCCACCTAATAACAGGGAACCCAGCTGTCACACCCATGCTGCCAACAAAATTTCTCTAAGCTGCCTGGGGGTATTTCTCCTACAACATAGAAAGGAAGCATTATTAGCTGTTTGTGGGTGGATGCACAGCTGCATTTACAGTAAATGCCAAAAACAACATCATATTAAGAGCAACCTACTATGGCAGTACCACCTGCAGCATTCATATCAATGGAATATATGGCATTTACTGTACATACATACACATATACAGTACGTGTGTGTGTACAATATGTGTGTCTATAAAGGGTTGGCACCAATTTTTTACATGACCATCTCCCTTTTTAAGTAATCATAGGACATTTTTAGATTTTTTCCCCAGATTTAAAGAATGGCTAACTTCTCTACGGCGCATCGTGTGGACAACTGTGACTAAGGATTAAAGGGTGCTCTGTGATTATGATGATCTTTGAAACAATGACTCATTCCCAGAACCATGGGTGGAATTGCCTGACCTTTCCTAATGAATATTAAAGTGTATTGTATGTGCTTCAGAGTTCAGAGAGAGAATGTCTATGTGCACTCACAGTTAAAAAAAAGCAGAGAATACAAAATGTATAAGTGAAAGAATGCAGGATCCATATAAACTGCAGTTGTAAACATTGCCTACAATGCCCACAATTTCTGAGTGTCGTTTTAAATCCTGTATTTCCTGTTTCTGTGTAAAGACCAGTTGGCATTGGAACTTCTTCTCTTACCTTGTTGGCAGGCAGAAATCAAAGAAACTGTAGCAAGTAGGACAATATCCGCAGACATCTTTAACAGGAGTGAAAAAACGTGAATGAGAAAGTCAGAGAGAAGGGCTGCGCAAAGGGTAAGCAGCTGAAGGCACACCCACCACATCCGTACTTCACTATAACTTTAACTATCTATGTGCTGACATAGTCTGAACTTGCCATGTACATATTACTAACTGCATGTCTCTGTAAAAAATAAAGGTATATTTTATTGTTGACCGTTTAGTATTTATGCACCTTTTCTACATAAGCCCAACTGAATGAGTTCATTTAAAAAAAGGGGATATATTTCCATTTGACCTTTTTTCTTACAGGACCAAGATTGTTTTTTTTTGCAACCCAAAAATTTAGGTACAGTATTTTATTACTGTATTTCCGGGAGGTACTAAGCGTAAGTTTTGGAGGGGGTCACTGTGCGGTGAACATACTTGGATCAGAAAAAGGGATGAAGGAATGCAGGAGCTGTTATGGTTGCAGCAATAAACAGGTCCACCCATCTTGCTGAGGATTCGGAAGCCTAGAAAATATCCAAAACAGAATGTGACTATTGCAAGAGGTGAGGTTACTGGCCCCTAGCATCAATCATTTACAGAGAGAACTGACTAGCTTCCTTAGGCCATAATTTTAATACCTTTTAATAAATAAAAGTACTCAGCATAATTATGTGTTAAAAACAATATATGTGCACAAGCACATGTGTGTATATATATATATATATATATATATATACACACACACACACACACATACACATGAATAAATGTACAAGTCATAGTAGACAGTAAGCTTTTTGGGGCAGTGACATCTTTCCAACAGTTGTCCTACAACTCCGAGCACTTATGTATTTATTCTGCTTATATTAATATTAAAGGGCAGATTTATTAAGGGTCGATTAGTAAAATAAAAATTTCTGTTTTTTTTTCAGTCAAAACTCTCAAATTGGGAATAATCAAAACTCGATTCAAATTTTAATTCGCCTTCAAAAATCAAGATTTTTCAAACCTTGACCCGTGGAACAATATGACTATTCACCACCTACTGTTCCTGTTCGATTCGAGTTTATTCAAACCTGATTCGGGTTTTCGAGTCGTTATATTAGTTTGAGTTTTAGATGTTCAAATTTTTTCTTAAATTACTTTAAATAATCGAATTTTGAGCATATATGAATTTATTAGAGATAAAAAATTCAAATTAATTCGAAATTCGATCTTTGATAAATGGGCCTCCTTTGGTTAAACTTTGTAAAGCTACTGGAGAGTTGTTTCTTATGCGTTGGGACACAATGAACATGCATAGCTAGGGCCCCCTCAGATACATTATTTCACACTAACACAGATCATTCTTCTGGATGAAAAATGAAACAAAACCAGTCACAGCCCGTCCTCACATCCACAGGGCCCAGCTTCAAATGATGCAGTTTTAATTTGTTATAATGCGATTTTCATGCGGTTAGCCACAATCATGGAAAAAATGTCTTTCTTATACTCAAAAATAAAACTTTTAACGTATTTTAAATCAACATGAATTAGTGTGTTTCAACACTGTACATCAGCTGTTTACTCTCAACACAAATTACAATTGAGATATGCCAAACAGATATGTTTATATGAAATTAATATAAATGCATACCCTCATATGATATTCACACTAGAAAAGCATTCAGACATGTACAATACCTTCCCAATTATTATACCATCTTATGCATTTTTTTAAAAATATTAAGGTCCAGATATTTCCTTAAAAGACTGTCTGTGATGCCAATGGCCGCCACAAGAAGCAGCAAAAACAGCATTGCCAAACCCATCAGAAATCCAGGAACCCTAAAGAAAAGGAGAAACATGAATTAAATGTCTAGAGCCATCCATCCATATCTATCTATCTATCTATCTATCTATCTATCTATCTATCTATCTATCT
>CM044431.1:62693781-62731996 GCA_024363595.1 Xenopus borealis
CTTTAAATTTTTATTCAACTGCCTACTTCGCCAGATTGAACCTACTGAATTGCAATAGAAACCTATTTTTGTTTCCGTACGATCGAACGCTTCGAATGGTCGAATATTTTATTCAATTTTGACAAATATTTATTTGCCAAATATTCGCCAGTCGAATTCGAGGGCTAAAAGCGCATGACAATTTGATCCTTAGTAAATCTGCCCCTAAGAACGGATTTTAGTTACTGAACAGTTTTGTTATAGTTACAATGTATCTTGTTTTTAATTTATTACTATTTTGTCATAATGATTGTTATTTTGTGTATTGTTGTAGTTGAACTATTTACTTATTTATTTACTTTTTTTATTGTATAAATTAGGGTGGATACTTTAAGTATAGGGATTGTATGATGTTCATAGGTCACAGTGATATGCTAATTGATAATTACCTGTTTCCAGTGATTTGACATGACATCATATCCACTGTTTCTCCCATCACGGCATAGATTTAAAGCATGATGTACAGACAATTTGTGAGTGGTTTTGGTGAGGTTTTAAAGGGTGTCTTCAGTTATGTGTTACTTTCCATCAGAGGATGGGACAGGGGCCTCCCACAATGTTTATGCTGGTTAACTCAAAATAAAAAAGTACAATTCTAACTGATTTCTGCAGCTCAGTTACCATCAGTCACAAACTGATGTGAAAAAGAAAAATCATTTAAGGAAAATTGTATTATTTACTTAAAAATGACTCTATAGGAGCTGGTATGATCTTTCCGAATTACAGGTTTCCGACTAGGGGATACCTGAGAGACATCAAGTGACTCTTCTTTGATCACTAACTTTATTTTCTAAGCAAAGCAACATCACAAGAAAGTTACTTTACTCATGAACTTAATTTTCAGCCCAACTGAATGACTAGGAGATGGTGCTGTAGTTTTACATTCATTATATTAGTAGTGTGGTAGAGTGACTGGGAAAAGGTGGAAAAAGGTCACTCTAGCCTTTAATTTCTCCCCATTTGCTAAGATAGACTCCAGGAAGGGAGCTGTCTGTAAACAGAGAACAGATTCTCTGTGTAAGTTTGGTAGCCAGGTACTCCATTCCACAGAGCCAGTCCGGAGATTGGAGCTCACCTTCCACAGGAAAGCTGTCCTGTGGAAAGGCTATTTAAAGTTAATTGGAATGGGATAGTGTGTCTCTCAGCAGGGCACAGCAGGTAGGAGACCTGGCTGTGTTAGGAACTCCCAGAGGAGCTGGGGCTGTGAGTTACAGCCAGATATTGTTGTCTGTGTGGGACACTGAGGAATAGCCAGGAGGCTGAGAAATTCCTGTAAAAACTGTGAGTACAGGGGTGACCCAACCTATGTTTTTCTGGTAGTCCACAAGGGGCCCAGTATAGTGAGGGAATACTTCAAAGTGAAGGTAGCGCCCAGTGGGCAAGGCTTTATTTTTATGTTTTGTTTTATAAATGCTGAAATGGTCACCTCTGTTTGTGAATGACTTACTGGTAAATAAACCAATGTTTCTTTGAAGAGCCTGTGTGTCCCTGTCTTTATGCTCCTTTTCCTATGCTGCCTGCCCTACCATTTGCTAATTTCCCCCAAATTTAAGTGTTCAAGCCACCAGGCTGTCACAGTAGTTTAAAAACATTGAAAACTAAAACAATAATTTATATACATTCTAAGTGCTTATAAGTGTACTGTGAGCAATTTTATATAATTTTATTGATTGTTCCTTATATAAATATTACTCACACAGTAGGGAAAGAGACACAGGGAAGTACAGTACCATGCAATATCACCAAACTGTCCTTTTCATCCATATGGTAATATACGGGTATCACCTATATCCAAGTACACATATTCCTCTATCCTATTATTACCTTGATGAAAGTAAAGGCCGGCAGTCCACAGCAGTACCAAGAATATTGGCATGAACTCCACATAATTTTGTCTGAAAGAGACATACGTAATTAATAGACAATTTAGTTATTGTCCTTTTATGTTCACAGTGCACATATAGGGATTAAAAGTTAGAACTTTCTGTAATGGGCTAGGACCTGAAGTCACAGAAATACATTCCCTTCCTAACCATGGCAAATGTTTTGGTTGGGAATGTAATGAAACAAAGAAACAATGACATGTTTGCATAAATACCTTATAGGCCCAGAATGCATAATGTATATTTGTGTTGTTTTTCAAAATTATTGTAAATAAAGCTTGGGGCCAGTTTCATTTTGCAAGTTAAAAGAAAAAATGTCTTTGGGCGGGACACTTTACCAGGGGGTGGCCCTTAGTATACTGTATTAAAAACAGAGGAGTCAGTGTCTGAGTCGGAGGTACTATAACTTGAGCAGTCAGAGTCAAATTATTTATGTACCGACCCAAAGGTGCCAGGTACCCAGCAGTATTATAACATAGGATCTGCTCCATCTGCTCCTTTTAAATGAGCAAGCGTAAAAAAAAGAAAAACTCAGTAACCTCTGGCATTCTGTTATTTTATGCTGGGGTCAATACTAATAATGGTGCAACAGTTGATTACACTTTTATATATACTGTACTTTTATATTCTGCTGTTGAAGAAACAGTACTGCACAGTAATTGAACTTAAACTTTTTATGAAGCACAATACTTCCTGCTAGAACGATGATTTACAACAAGGCTACACTATTTTTATTGCAGAACATTCCAGTGGAGGTTTTGGTTTTAATGGGCCAAGCAGTATGCTAAGTTTTTAAAGAAACCCTTTCCCACATATAAAAGTAAACCTCCAATATGACACCATCACTATCAGGTTGGACATTGCTGTAATAACCAATATCTGACAGCACAATGTGGTCGCAGTCAGCTACTAGATAAGTAGACATTGCAAGCTCAGAGCTAGCATTAGAGATAGTCAAGAACCATGTGTCTCAATATAAGCAAGGGAGACTTTTGTAGGGGGCCCAGAGATTTTTAGGGTCAGGGATATATCACTCCTAATTCCTAAACAGTTTTGGCTGTCCCAGGCAAGAAATTAAATAGAAAGGCCCAGTTTTGCAGTTGGTGTAGAAATATAGGCATTTAGGTATAAGGGGGGTCCAAGATTTCTGATGGTGGTAAAAGTAAATACCAGAAATGGAGAAAAACAAGACATGCAATATAGAAATGTAGGGAAAATGTAATAATGAATTTAATAATAAATAGTAATTAATAAGTAAATTAATAAAGAAATGTAGGAAAAACAGCAGGCTATCTGATAAGTATTAATAAGCTTTCAGCCACCCAATGAAAGTCAAGTCTGAACTTACTGGGCACGCAAGGTTCTCTCAAATTCTGGTGGGCCAGTCACTGCAGGGGGATTTACTTTATGCTTCATCCTTGACTTGCCAACAAGTGCTGCATAGAGAGCTGTTATATAAAAAAAAAAGATATGTTATTCTTACACAGTAACAAACAGCCTTTTGCCTTTCACAGGGCCGGATTTACATAGCGGGTGTTCACTGCCGTTCATCGCCCCCCATACTCTTTATTTGAAAATTTTTATTATCAGGACCAGAGCAATGAGGATTGCTGCATGGGAAATTTAAAAAACGATCGTATCTCCTGCGTATCCCCAGTGTTTCTGAACCAATGTGGGTGTGGCTGGGCAGCATGTCGCCCCCTAAAATCTTGCCTTTCCACAAATCCGGGCCTGGCCTTTCATTTTCCATACTTACAGATTTTCAGCATTTTTATCCATATCATTGAGCATATTAGTAAACTGGAGCAGGAGGTTAGCTTTTACATTTTAGCAAGGTGGTACAGTGGTGATCATTGCTACCTTATGGCACTGGGGTCTTAGTTTTGCCTACAGGCAGGACAAGATCTGTAAGGACTATGTATTTTCTCCATGTGTCATGTACATAGGTTTCCTTGTGTTAAGCTCCCCATAGACGCAACGATATTTCCCTGCCGAACGACCGATCTTAGGGAAGTCCGACCAATCTGTCAAATTATCGTGCGGTTAGTGGGATACAAACGATCGTTCATCTTACGATTTTTCATCCGACATTAGTCTGATGATTGATCGGCCAGGTTAGAAAATCTTTATCGGTCCCCACGCAATCTACCTATGTTTGCAGGGCAAGCAGGCTGCGATCCTTCAGTTTTGCTGGCAATATCGCCTGAAATGGTCTTTTTAGTTGATGGACACATCAGGCATTTAAACGATCGTTTTGAGACAATCGTGGTCTCACGATAACCATTGGATCTTTCAAAAATCTTTACGTCTATGGCCAGCTTAACTCCAACCTCAACCCAAATTCCATAGAGGCAGGTTAACTGGCTCCTATTAAAAGTGACCACTGTGTGTGATATAAAATATTATAACAATAATATTGGTTCTGTTTGGGACTACAAAACAACTTATCTCTACTGTTTCATTGCTTTGATCATCCACTTAATCTTTTATTGCCCCCTCTCTTATCATTTAATCTGTTCTCTTTTTTATTTCTTCTATATTCTTCATTTCTTTTGTATCCTTTTCTTTTTTTGCCAAAGTTTTTCAGACCAGCATGAATGAGGATTATTGTATTATATGGTCACCTGTGTATAGAAGTTTTTTCCCCAAATAATTTGTATCAGAAATATGTTTTTTTGTCTTAAAGGGGTTGTTCACCTTTGAGATAACTTTTAGTATGATGCAGAGAGAGATATTGTGAGACAATTTGCAGTTCGTTTTCATTTTTTATTATTTGTGGTTTATGAGCTATTTAGCTTTTTATTTAGCAGCTCTTCAATTTGCATTTTGAATAATCAGGTAGCTAGGGTCCAAATTACCCTAGCAACCTTGCATTGATTTGAATAAGAGACTGGAATATGAATAGGAGTGGCCTGACTAGAAAGAGGAGTAATAAAATTTGCAATACCAATACATTTGTAGTCTTACAGAGCGTTTGCTTTTTAGAAGAGGTCAGCGACACCCGTTTGAAAACTGCAAAGAGTCTGAAGAAAAAGGCAAATAACTATTAAAAGATAAAAATCAAATAATCAAAACCAATTGAAAAGTTGCTTAGAATTGGTCAACCATCCCTTTAAGTTAAGAATCTCAGTGCTGCTAAAACTAAAAAATAGGCTTTTCCTTTAGATTTATATGGTATAGTCCAGGGATCCTCAACCTGGAGCAACATTCAGAATTAAAAGGAGTTGGGGAGCAACACTAACATGAAAATGTTCTTGGGGTGCCAAATAAGTGCTGTGATTGGCCAATTGGTAGCCCCTGTGTGGATTGTCAACCTACATGGAAACTCTGTTTGGCAGTGCACCTGATTTTTATACAACCAAAACTTGCCTCTTAAACATCCAAGGGGTTGTTAAAAACACTTTACATAAAAAAATATTTTTTACATTTACTCAGTGTTTTACTTGTTTTGTTAATGTGGCTTTTACACCTACATAGAGTTAGACAGAAACTTGTGCCCTGACTATAAAATGCTAATCCATATTAATATGATAATTCCCCAATGGGGCACTTGCAAGGGGTTAGTTACATACATAATGTGAAGTGAAGATTGAGTGGACCAAAGCAGAGCAAATGATTTTAGAATTTATCTGATACAGTGGTTACACTGAGTTTACTCCATTATGAAAATGTCGTTTGAAATGTCTTTTGAAAGACAAAGTCATAAAAGTCTATAAACGGTCTTTCTTTCACTAAAAGATAAAAAAGTGGCGGTTGGGTCGGAATTTAGGTGGATTTCTGTTTGTGAATATGAAGAAAGTATTTTATACCAGTTTACCACCACTTTTTCTCCAAATGGGCTTTCTCCACTTTTGTGAATTTCCCCCAATGACTTCTAACATCGCCTTAAATCTCTGCATGTTGGTACTACTATATATCTACACTCTACTATATATATGTATATATAGATTGAGATCCATCCCTATGCATTGTTGATGCCACTTGTTAAAACATTTAGGTCCAAACATTTTAAATACATAGCATGATGAATAACACAAGTATTAATATAATGCTGTTTTTACAATATTCAACTCCCTGTCTTTAATAGAGGTAAAGTTCAGCAACACACAAGTTACTGATACCTGATTAAGTAGGTACAATTTGCCTAAGCGCAAATGTCATTTTTAAGGTATACACCTGAAACATTTTGTAATAACTTAGTATATTTATGCAACTAAAATAAGGAAATGATTTTCAGAGCAGCTGAACAGAAAACTGTACCTTGTTCTCCCTGTTACAGTGCTGACTATATTCTAAGTGCGCTCAATACACTAACATGTTCCTGTACTGGAGTGGCATACAATCTGCAGACACTGTTTAAATAAAATTCTATTTCTCTTACCCAGCTGACAAGCAGAAAGAACAGAAACAGCAGCAAGAAGCACTGTATTCTCAGCCATGTTTGATCCCGTGTTTTAGAGATCCGGTCTGTGTGTGACAAATACAGAAAGTAGAAGGTGTACAAGACACGCCTCAACCAGCCTTGCTCAAACACTCACTACCTTGCCAGGGCCTGAACAGTGAGATATACCTGTGCTCTACATAGCTCTCTTTACTATATCCATGCACTTCCCAAACCAGCTGATCTGGTCAGAGGCATTTAAATTCTATATAAGTCAAAGGACAAGGGCAGCTGGAAGGAAGGGTGTGCACATACACAGATTTCTCTATTTTGGTTAATAGAAATCCCTTACTCCATCACCTCCAAATCATGTAACCTATAGTATACAGCCACAAGGAGAATAAAAAAGGCTCCACATTGGGAAAATAATACTGACAGAGGATATCGACACTCAAGGCAGTAAGTTTGACCTTTTCTTTTGGAAGTGGTACAATACTGAATTTATAGCAGCCTGAATATACTGTGTTTAGTTGCCATAGGTATCGCTTAAAGGAAAACTATACCCCAAAAATGAATACTTGAGCAACAGATAGTTTATATCAAATTAAGTGACATATTAAAGGGATACTGTCATGGGAAATTTCTTTTTTCAAAATGCATCAGTTAATAGAGTTGTTCCAGAAGAATTCTGCACTGAAATCCATTTCTCAAAAGATTTTTTTATATTTCATTTTGAAATCTGACACGGGGCTAGACATTTTGTCAATTTCCCAGCTGCCCCAAGTCATGTGACTTGTGCTCTGATAAACTTCAATCACTCTTTACTGCTGTACTGCAAGTTGGAGTGATATCACCCCCTCCCTTTGCCCCACCCAGCAACCTAACAACAGAACAATGGGAAGGTAACCAGATAACTCAATGTGATTATTAAAGCAAGAATAGGCACTTTAAAGCAGTGTAACTGCAAAAGAGACAAAGAGCCTCACAAGCTCGAAACATGTTGTGTGGCAAATAAAAGCACATTTTGCAGTAACACTGCTTTAAAGTGCCTATTCTTGCTTTAATAATCACATTGAGTCTTCTGGCACCCAAGGCGGAGGTGCAACCAAGAAATAGAGGCATTTGCAGATGCAACAGAATTTCAGGACATACACCTTTGTTATTACCAAGGTAACCAGATAACAACTCCCTAACACAAGATAACAGCTGCCTGGTAGATCTAAGAACAGCACTCAATAGTAAAACCCATGTCCCACTGCGTACTAATCAGTTTCACTGAGAAGGAAAAACAACAGCCTGCCAGAAAGCAGTTCCCTCCTAAAGTGCTGGCACGCCACATGACCAGGGGCAGCTGGGAAATTGACAAAATGGCTAGCCCAATGTCAGATTTCAAAACTGAATATAAAAAAATCTGTTTGCTCTTTTGAGAAATTGATTTCAATGCAGAAGTCTACGGGAGCAGCACTATTAACTGATGAGTTAAAAAAAAAAAAAAAACGTTTTCCCATGAAGTTTCCCTTTAAAGAATCTTACTAAACTGGTATATATATTCAATTAAATATTGTCTTGAACCACCATTTTGTCATGGTCTGTGTGGTGCCTTAGAGATTACCTGACCAGAAATATTTCAGCTCTAACTGTAACAGGAAGAAGTGTGGAAGCAAAAGACAGAACTGTCTGTTAATTGGATCATGTGACCTAACTTTATAGTTTGTTTGGTATGTTTGTGTGCACCGTTGAATCCTACGATCCCAGGAGGCTGTCCTTATTTTTTAAAATGGCAATTTTCTATTTATGATTACCCAATGGCACATGCTACTAAAAAAAGTGTATTATGAAATGGTTTATGGTTTACATGAAGCAAGGTTTTACATATGAGTTGTTTTATGCAATATCTTTTTATAGAGACCTACATTGCTCGAGGGGTATCGTTTTCCGTTAAATGCACTGTTTTTTTAACTAACAGTGATAGGTAGTGGTGGCCACATCATTCTTAGAGCTGTATGTCTTTCTGCTCACCCATGGTATATCTGGGAAAGAAGATGGACCCAGAGAAAGTCTGGTTTTGGCTCCCAAGCTACACGTAGGCAACCAGAGTTAATAAAGGACTCCCTGCCCCTAGGAGTTGAGGCCTGGAGCTCCAACTGTACAGAGAAATACACTATCTAGTGGAGAGGACTCTAAAGCAGTGATCCCCAACCAGTGGCTCATGGGCAACATGTTGCTCACCAGCCCTGTGGATGTTGCTCCCAGTGGCCTCAAATCAGGTACTTATTTTTCAATTCCTGACTACCTAATTCCAAACAGAGCCTCCTATAGGCTGCCAGTCCACATAGGGGCTACCAAATAGCCAACTGCAGCTCTTATTTGGCACCCCAGAATTATTAACATGTATTTATATGGCGCCAACTTATTTCATAGCATGAATGTTTTTCATGCTTATGTTGCTGCCCAACCCTTTTTCCTTTTGAATGTGGTTGACATGTATAAAAGGTTTGGGACTGCTCTAAAGCAACTAAAGCAACTCAAACAGTTTCAGCTAACTCCCTTCTGAATATGTTGAATGGAACTATTGTGATTGGATGTTGGTGACGGTATTGACCTTAAAATACTGGGGGGAATTCCCTAGTACTTAGTTGAACTGAAGAAACATTTTACTGTTCCCTCCCATAGATGTCCAGGAGGAGACCAGTGCCACTGTAGAGAATGTCCACTGCAGAGCTGCCTATGAACCCAGTGTGTCCCATGTGTGAGGACAGGTCTTGTGTTTGTACATGACACAGGGGAACATATATCATATCCAAGCAGAGGAACTTAGGAAAAGATATACTTAGGGAAAGAGCACTCTTTTGTCAATTGTGGGACACCGATAATTCAAGAACTGTGTTCGTTAGTCAGTCAGTCAGAGTGTTTTATCCACTAGACAGATGTGTCACAGCTGCAGGGGTGACTTAATGCATTAGATATCTATTGCATTCTTAGTTTCCATATAAATGTCATAATTGAGTCAAATCTCTGTGTATTTTATTACCTAGTTGGACTTATTGAATTGTATCCCTCAGTACCCACTAGGTGGAGGCACTGAGCTATAGTGTCCTAGTTTCCTAGTCTCTCCCAAATTTCAAGATGATTTTCCAGGTTTGCTGCATTGCCAGCCTGTAAACAGCCAGGTCTGTGAATGTGATCCTATTCTAAGGGAGAGGGTTATTTTAGCAATGAATACCTGACATTCCATATCAGAAGAATCAAATAGTATCAGGGTTTTTGGATTTTTATGGATAAAAAATGTCTAAAGCTTAATCTGGGACATTTGATAACAGACATGAACCTTTATAGAAGCTCATAAAAGGCATTATGTGCCAAAACCAAGAAAGTCTTGAACATCCTCTTGACTAAAGCACAGACAGTTTGGCAGTTCCCAAGGGCAGTGCTGTACAAATTCTGTGGTACCGATGACATTTTTCTGGCCTACTCCCTGTTTTTAAACCACACCCACTTTAAACCAGAGCCATGTTACCACAAGACTATGTGCACATTAATTGGTAGCACACCAAAAAACCAAATGGTTGGTGCTCACTGCAGGGATATAACTTATCACTCATATGTGAAAAAAGTTGTCATATTAAGAAATACCCTTACATCCATATGCCTCCTCTTGCCCTGTGGATAACACAGTACCCCCATCACATGATTAAACACCTTAGGGGCCCCTAAAAATAATTTATTTTGAAATGCTAACAAACCCCCAGAACAAATACCAAGCTTATGTTCCACAGGCAGAGCAGGGCACATACAGGTACAGTATGTCACACACAGGCACAGCATGGCACACACAGATTGACTATGATGAAGTGCCATGCTTATAGGCTTGAAACCCACACTGTTTTTAATCAAATTTGACTATGTGCCTAAATAAAGCCAAGTTGTTATTAAAGGAACAGTTCAGTGTAAAAATTAAAACTGGATAAATAGATAGGCTGTGCAAAATACAAAAAAGTTTCCAATATAGTTAGTCAAGGAAAAATGCAAACTATTAAGGCTGGAGTGACTTGATGTCTAATATAATAGCCAGAATCCAACTTCCTGCTTTTCAGCTCTTTAACTTTGAGTTAGTCAGTGACTTGAAGGGGGGCCACATAGGACATAACTGTTCAGTGAGTTTGCAATTGATCCTGAGCATTCAGCTTAGATTCAAAAGCAGCAGTTATGGCCCTTGTGGCCCTCCCTCAAGTCACTGATTGGTTGCTGCATAGTAACCAGGGTAACCAGTCAGTGGAAAACAAGAGAGCTGAAAAGCAGGAAGTTGGATTCTGGCTATTATGTTACACATCCACGCACTTCAGCCATTACACTTTTGGCTAACTAACTATATTAGAAACATTTTTTATTTGGCACAGCCTATCTATTTACCCAGTTTTTATTTTTATATTGAACAATTCCTTTAAATATACTGGACTCCTAGATGCACATTGATCAGTGCTCTGAAGTGATCCAAAAGGTCATGTTGTAGCCGGCAAGGAGTGACCGTCATATCGCGAGAGTTGCGATCAGGAAGGGGACTGGATACATTGGGTGAGCTCAGCCATTGCTGCAGCGTCCTGGTCTGTTTGCCAGAAATGCTAAAAATTGTGTTTTGTGCTTCTTTTCTAGAACAAGGCAACCACATTACTTTTGCAGATGTGCAGAATTTCACTTAATGGTTAAATATTAACAATTGTTCCAAATGTCAAGACATCCCCTGCTCTACTCTGAGGTCCCTTAGATTGTCATTTTGCCTTCAACAGATGTGGCGTAATTAGTTCATAAACAGCCAGCCGCTTAACAACAGCACTTGTATATATAAATAGAAAGGTGTATGCTTATCTCTCCGATAACAATATCAACCTTGGCCATCCCAATTTAACACCCCATTCCTGCACGCTATCTCCAGGTCTGGGGTTCATTATAGGCCCTGGCATTTCAATTACACAGAGGCCCAAACAGCCCCCACAGGTCCATTAAATAGTGAATGTCTATGGTAACTTACAACAGCCCCTCTAGCATTTGCAAAATCTACAGATTGCCAGTCTGGTCATGATGACCAGGGCTGGAAATAGGGGTAGGCAGAAGTACGTGCCTAGGGTGCAAAGCTTGGGGTCACCAGGCACATAGCTCATTTGTAGCTTAGCCCTAGTCTGGCAAGTGTTACCTCATTGAGAAGTGTGTGCGCTCTCTGGTCAAGGTGCTTTGCGTATGATCACGCACCCTGGGTTGAGCACAGCTGCGGTGGTGGCCGAAGTGGCCGGCTGGGTTGCTGGCCCAGCACTGGCTATGACTCCTTGTAACACTGTGTTGGAAGGGATTCTTACAGCAGCAAAGGTCCCTTTTGGTCACATAACTGTGGTACACTGTGAACAACACTGAGTTCTGAGTTCAACATCCAGGGTGTTGGAGAGCAGCATGTTGCTCACAAGCCACTAGTTGGGGATCACTGGTCTACATTATACACAGAGCAAGATGGCTAAATTGATAGACCAACAGCTATTCTGGAAATATAATCAGCGTTTTCATCAGATTGCACTAGGTCATTCTGAAGCGAAAAGACTAAATCTCTGAGGTCACTGGCCTCAGCCCTATGGGATAATTCAGCCTACCACATCATTACTGTAATATTGCAGTCAGTATGCTGATAAAATGCTCAGAGGACATGTCTAGTCATCTTTCTGGTAATAATGTCTGATGCCAACAAAGAAACAAACTCATCTCGTAAACTGGTGATTCACTTTAGCAGCCCAGTATTCTAGGAAATAACAATAGACACAAGGGATATTTGGCAGAGGTGATGTTAGTTCATGAACAGCTTAAAAGCTTCAGAAAATGCGAGGAGACACCACAAAGTGCCGAGTGGCGCAAACAACCAGCAACTAAAGCGCACCTCACGCTCCCGCCACTTATGCCAAATCCAAAACCGTTCAGCCACCAGTAGAGGGAGCAGGAGCGAATCAGAGGCGATGCGGGGACGCCGGGAGGAACAGAGTGTACCAATAATACTCAGCAGGGAGGGGGAGCTAGAGCTGGGAGTAACACGCACGCTGAATAACTTGCTGTCGCCTGTCACTCGCGGAGGAACAAGCCATGGACAGCGAGGATGAAACAGTGGAGGAGACTGTAGACGGTGAGTGCTATTGTGTCTGCCTTTGCAGACTGAGGCCAAGTGCGTCTATCATTGGCAAAATGGGGGCAATGCTTTAGCAAGAGGGCTGGTGTCTTTCTCCAGCTGCTAACACACAGGCGGATGAGTGTGCGACAGAAAGTAAGACAAAGGAACCATACAAATACTGTACTTATACAGGGCTGACTGTATAGGCAGGAGTTATTCCCTTCGTGGGAGGCGGAGACGGCTCTGAGAAGCCGGGCAGCTGCCATCCCTCTTCTCTCTGTATAAAGTAATGACAAGGGAGCCAGTCCATAGAAGGGAAGGGCAGGTCAAATTAGCGCCGGATAGGACAGCGCGCCGGGGGTGGGAGGGATTATACGTGTTTACTGCAAGAGCTCTTTTACCAACCTGAATGCAAAAGTGCAAATTGAAAGTAACCCATAGCAACCGGTAAGGCGTCAGACGTTTTTTGTTTGCTGGAGGTTATTGCGCTTTTTGCACGTTCTATCTACATTATGTTTGTGAGCCCCCAATCCCAGGGCCACGTGGATTGCTCGTATACACAGTAATATATGGGGAATACACGTAGGATTGGGGGGTCACTGTATAGAAATACCATGACAATCTCTATGCTGTTTGACTACATCTTATAGCGCCTGCTGACTCTCCATCTGTGCCACAAATTACAGTTCAACTACAGCTCAGAGTCTGTGCCTCTTTTGATGGCTCAACCTGCAGTCCCTCGTTTGTACTGGAAAGTCCCTATTTTCTCTGCACTGAACAGACTGAAAAAGAAACAAAGTTTCTAACTTAATTGGCTTTTGGCAGAGAGCCCAGATCAGCTAACAGGTGCAAATAAGATACGTTGTAACAATTTGAGATAAGAAAATAAGTAAGTGTAACAGTTTAGATATGGAGAAATCGCTGAAAATTGCGACTTTGAAAAGCGCGTCGCCACATGTGAATAGGCGCAGGCGACTTTACTCTTAGCGGGTGTGCACTACGAGCAAGCCATTCGAGGAGATTAGTCGCCACAAAGACGTGGCGTTTTGTCGCCAGGCGACTAATCTCCACAAAACTGCTCGTCTGGATGAGCCCTTAATTGTGTATGGAATATTTCATAAAAAGGGTAGGTTCCGCTTACAAGTTTGTTTACCTTTTCTTATCTGCAGAGTGGTAGAGTGATTGTGATTTAGATAAGGATCACGCATTATATATAATTTTCTAGAAACCTGTGAATGGCAGGGAGTAAAATAATATAAGCGCTCATGCAACTAGGAAAAGTTCTGTATATAAATCTCTCTTTTTTTTGTCAGGTGTCATTTTATTTCTTTCTCCAATGATCGTGTCTGGTTTATTACAGCTGTGGCATCATTAATAAAAGGGCTCACTGTGCTAATCATCTAACCAAAAACAAAGATGTGTCATTTTTTTTGTAACTAAAATAAAACAGGTTACATGTTCAAATATCCTTTATGGCACTGGGCTCCCAGGAAATTATGGGACCAGGGAACCGGCCTTGATTGCCCATATGGATTTGGCTTGTATTTTTGAAACAGAACTACAAAATGTGGTCACCTTTTTGTGTGCACTGCAATTAAAAAATGCCCTGCAATTCAGACTCCCATTTTATCCAAATAATCTACATTTTTAAAAATGATTTCCCTTTTCTCTGTAATAAAGATACAGTACAGGTATGGGACCTGTTATCCAGAATGATAGGGACCTGGGGCTTTCTGGATAACTGATCTTTCCATACTTTGGATCTTCATATCTTGTCCACTAGAAAATCAGGAATTTATTAAAAAGGCCCAATGGGCTGGTTCTGTTATTTATAAGGATTAATTATATCTTAGTTTGGACCAAACACAAGGTATTGTTTTAATAATACAGAGAAAAAGCAAATCATTGTTAAAAATTTGTATTATTTGGATAAAATGGAGACTATGGAAGATGGCCTTTCCGTTATTCTGAACTTTCTGGATAACCGATCCCATACCTGTACCTTGTACTTGATCCCAACTAAGATATAATGAATCCTTATTGGACTCAAAACCAGCCTATTACATGATGTTATGTAGTAGACTTGCATTAAATGAGAAGTAAACCCCTACCCCTGCTAACCCCCGCTCCCCCGGGGCAAAGGCCCCTAAGTCGCTACTTACCCCAACGTGCAGGTCCCCTCCAGCCAGGTTCCCGGGCGCCATCTTCTACAGTGAAGTCTTCTTCCATTGGCGCATGCGCAGTAGGACGCATTTGCCAGTGTGTACTACTCAGGACTGGACTGAGAATCAAAATAGGCCCTGGCATTTCAGGTACACAGAGGCCCAATCAGCCCACATAGAGGCCCCAACAGCCCCCACCAGCCCACTAAACACTGACTTTCTATGGGACCTTATAGCAGCCCATCTGGCATTTGCCCTAACCCACAGATTGCCAGTCCGGGCCTGGTACTACTGCGCATGTGCGCCGATTGAACTTCGTGAAGTTTCGGCGCATGTGCAGTAGTACAAACTGGCAAATGCGACCTACTGCGCATGTGCCGACGGAAGAAGGAAGAAGACGTTGCTGTAGAAGACGGTGCCTGAGGACCTGCGCGTTGGGGTAAGTAGCGACTTAGGGGGACCTACGGGGGTTGGGGGTTAGCGCGGGAGGGGTTGAATTCTCCTTTCAGATCCAATTTACAGAAAGATCTGTTATACAGAAAATCCCATGCCCCGAGTCCCATTACCTGTACAAATATTTTACAACAGAGTTATGCCATTTTCTATAAACACTGGGTGAATCATGTGATAAGACATCACTGATAACTCTATAAGGATACCGTTTACAGGTCATTCAAGGCTTCTGAGTATTTTAGAAATATCTTACAGTGGGTGAGTTTGCTGTACTAATGAGAAAGGAGCCAGCCCCTAATAAACATTTGTCAGTTTTGTGTCCTGTGAGGCCATTGCCTTTCACCCAGACAGTGCCTTTGCCAAACTAATCTTGTTTACTGGTAGACAAGAGAGATGTGAGAGTGCTGTGACAGCAGACAGAGATTAGACAGACAAGGGATAAAGCGGCTTACACTGGGAATATACTGCTGGAATAAACAGTCACTAAACTAAAGCAGGGCTTTGTGACCCATCCATTATAATGGAACACAGATACTCTCAATGTATCATTTCATTTAGCAGTCAATATGTGGGACAGATAGGGTTGCCACCTGGCCTGGTTTTACCGACCTGGCCAGTAAAAATGATGGTTGATCCCAATGTTATTAATAGGGAAAAGGATAAATCTATAGGAAGGCTTGTACTTTTTTCCAGAAAAGGTGGCAACCCTAGGGACAGAGGCTAATACAAATAGCATTAAAGGAATTGTTCAGTATAGAAATAACAACTGGGTAAATTAATAGCCCATGCAAAATAAAAAATGTTTCTAATATAGTTAGTTAGCCAAAAATGTAATGTATAAAGGCTGGAGTGACTGGATGTCTAACATTATAAACTCCAGGGCCGGAACTAGGGGTAGGCAGAGTAGGCATGTGCCTACTGCGCAAAGCTAGGGAGGGGGGGGGGGGGGGGGGGGGTCAGGAACGCACCTGCTCTGCCTACTACCCCCTGGAAAGGAAGTAGTGTTGCGCCTATTATATTAGACATCCAGTCACTCCAGCCTTTGTACCAGTGATCCCCAACCAGTGCTCTCCAACCCCTTGGATGTTGCTCCCAGTGGCCTCAAAACAGGTGCTTATTTTTGAATTACTGGCTTAGAGGCAAGTTTTGGTTACATAAAAAACAGATGTCCTGCCAAACATTCTCTCCTGTAGGCTGCCAGTCCATATAGGGGTTACCAAAAAGCCAATCAGAGCTTTTATTTTATATCCCCATGGACTTTTTCATGCTTGTGTTGCTCTCCAATTCTTTTTTAAATTTAAATGTGGCTCACGAGCAAAAAAGGTTGGGGACCCCTGCTTAATACATTACATTTTATGACTTAAAGTGGTGGTTCACCTTTAATTTAACTTTTAGTACATTTTAGAATGTCCAATTCTAAGCAGCTCTTCAATTGGTCTTTTATTTATTTTTTATAGTTTTTATTAATTATTTAACATTTCTTCTTTCCAGCTTTCAAATGGAGGTCACTGACCCCATCTAAAAAAACTAATTCTCTGTAAGGTTACAATTGTATTGTTATTGCTACTTTGTATTACTCCTCTTTCTATTCAAGTCCTCTCCTATTCATATTCCAGTCTCTTATTCAAATAAATTTGGTTACTATGGAAGTCTGACCCTAGCAACCAAACTGCTGGCATTGCTGAATAAAGAGCTAAATAACTGAAAAACTGCAAATAATAAAAAATGAAAACCAATTGTAAATTGTCTCAGAATATCACTCTCTTCATCATACTTAAGTTAGTTTAAAGGAGAACAGCCCCGTTCTTTTTTTTTTTACGGTAAAACTTACAGTACAATAAAAGTTGTATTGTAAAACTTTAAAACTGTCATTAAAAAAAGTGCTGAAAAATTAAAAATTGGTATCATCTTTCCAGATTGCAGGTGGTTTCGTTGTTTTGGTTTAGTAATCCCAGAGCACAAAATAGATCGGTTTCACAATGCCAGTAATGCTAAACCTATTTAGTCATTATGTTATCAGACATTACTCATAGAGAATTATACTTTACACTTGGGATTTAGTTTGGGTAAAAAAGAGATTATTGTAGTTGTACTTTCTATTCCAGCGGTGTAATGAGTTTATTTATGCATATTTGCTGATATTCACTATAAATCAGCAACATAAAATGTTTCCTATGTAGTGGGCACTTGGCTCACATACTGATTGATCAAACATGTATGGGATCCATTATCCGGAAACCCGTTATCTAGAAAGCTGCGAATTACAAAATATAAACTACATTTTATCCAAATAATCCAAATTTTTAAAGATGATTTACCTTTTCTCTGTAATAATAAAACAGTAGCTTGTACTTGATCCAAACTAAGATTTAATTAATCCTCATTGGAGCCAAAACCAGCCTATTGGGTTTATTTAAAGGAGAATTCAACCCTTAAAAAAACTGTATTAGTATGAGTAGAATTCTAGCTCTGTATCTTATTCATTGACACATATGGGGTTATTTATTAAAGGTCGAGTTGTGGTTTTACCCAAAAAATGTTTTTGAGGTAGTTTCAGTAAAAACTCAAATATTTGGGATAAAAAAACTCACATTTTTAGTGATTTCTTATGCCCTGAAGCTGCTAAAAAGCCTGAATCCGAAAATACTCCAGCTAAAACCTCTCAAAGGTCCTGTAGAAGTCAGTGGCAGAGGTCCCTTGTGCCATTTGAAGATGTTTTTAGGTTTCATGATTTTCGTTTTTTTTTTCCAATGGTTTGCGCTTAAAGGAAAAGTAAATGTTTTTCTTTCTGTAAATTTGCTCTAAACAGCCCCCCAGATTAATGTACCTTAGTCCCTGCTGCAAGTCTGCTCTGGTTTCTGTGTTATCAGCAGCTTGTTTCCCCTTCTTCCTGGTGCAGAGTGAAGCCCCGCCCCTTAGTTTACTGAGCAGTCCATTTGCTGCTGTTCCACAATAGAGAGGAAGAGGGAGCCAGTGTGTGCATTAGTAAGCTAGTTTCCCCAAGCAAAAGCTGCTGCACACACTGGTCTCTGCTATGTCATAGTATGCAAATGATCTCCAGGACTAGTCCAAGAGATAAGGTCAGCTCAGTAAGCTATGGGGCGGGGCTTCACTCTGCACCAGGAAGAAGAGGAAACAAGCTGCTGATAACACAGAAACCAGAGCAGACTTGCAGCAGGGACTAAGGTACATTAATCTGGGGGGCTGTTTAGAGCAAATTTACAGATAGAAAAAAAAAAGGTTTACTTGTTCTTAAAGAACTTGTTCAGTGCAAGGTATTCAAGGTTTTTTTTTTTCCTGCTGATAACTTGAGTATTCTAATCCCCTCCCATTGCATTCATTTGAGGTTTTCCATTTGGGTTTTGACTTTATTTGAGGTATAAAAAACCTCACAAATGCAAGCTTTGATAAATAACCCTACTCAATATGTTGGCGCTATAGAAATACATGTTAATAATAATAATAATAATAATAATAATAAAATAACCCCCTAAATCTCATCCAAGTATCCAATAGCAATCTAGTATTTGCTGTCTAGTTAATTAAGTAAATGAAACTTACTTATGATGTAGGTGCGTGTCCAGTACATTAGATTTTGTGGCTTTACCCATGTGTCTGCTATGAAAATGATTTGACTCCTTGTTACTTTTGCTACATTTTACCATTCCACCTTGCTGTATGTATTCATTCATGCACACTATTTAATCCTTTTTTATTGTTTCCGGGAAGGTCTTTTGGATGATGATGGATTACCTCACGGGTTTTGCACGGTCAACTACAGCTCCACTGATCGGTTTGAGGGGCACTTTGTCCATGGAGAAAAAAATGGACGTGGAAAATTCTACTTTTTTGATGGAAGGTACATGCATGTATTGCACATCATTACTTCAGCATGTACTGGAGCACGCTTGCATAGCAGATGTGGTTTCTTTGATTTTTCCATTTGGTACACACCAGTATTAATATATCTATAAACATATTCCGCAGAGTTGTTAATGGTGTATACATCAAACATAAAGATTATATAGTAAATACTTTACCCCTAACTGTAAAACATAAGGATGTTATTAGTCACAGAGGAGTTCCGTGACCATATAAAAGTGCAAGGCTGACGACCAAATGCTTTTATGTAGGTCATAGAACTCCAGAGTGACTTCTAATGTTCTCATAGTTAACATTAGGGGGTACATAATTTTTTTATAGTTTTAGTTAGTCATGTGACAGTAGTTACATCAATGAACACTGATTATAACTGATGGCATCACTACACACCATTTATAAGGATATAATCTACAGAATATTCTTGGTTTTGGTATAATTCATAGTGAATAATGTGCTCCCTATTGTCAAATATAGGGATATTATAAGTGAAAGAGGAGTTCCATGACCATATAAAAGCACACGACTGAAGGCAGAGTGTTTTTATACAGGTCATGGAACTCCTAGGTGACTTCTAATATCCTTATATTTTACAACAGGGTGTACTTTATTATAATACACAAGGTTTAGTGAGTCGTGACCGAAATTACATTATTAAGCACTATTTATAAGCATATCATTTATAGGATATTAATGGCTCTTGTGTGTAATATACAAATGCTAAGAAGCTTGTTAGAGCCTTCAATCTAAGAGACTTGTTTTCTGCTCTGAAACAAAATTACTTTGAGGAGATACCAAGCACTGTGCATTTGTTGTTGCTTGATGTATGTCCTCTGCTGGGTTGTTCACCATCCAACACTTTTTTCAGTTCAGTGCTTAGTTTTATTCCCTGCATTTTCTTTAAATTAACACTTGAACTGTTTAATAATAGTAGACAGTATTTTAAACTTAATAGTGCTGAAATAGGGGGTGCAAGTTTCCCTTTATAAGCTAGGAGCTTTGGGTTGGAGCCATACCAACATAAAGTACCATTCTATTATTCCGAGCGCTGCTTGTGATTTATTTTACACAATTTGCATTTTTTCCAAAGAAGCGATGAAAGCAAAGTTTTGGCAATTAGACAGTAGCATTTCAAAGTGGGTACAAGGTCTGTAAATTGCTTTGGTGCAGTGAACACTGTCTGTCATGAAGTGAGTGGGATTTAGAACACATTGGCCTAGTGCCTGTGCAGCTGAGGCTGGTGAAAGGCAAATTGTGTTTATGAAGATTCCAGAACTTGATATCCCTGAAGTCAAATATATTTTAAAAGATGTATATGTTCAGTGGAGAGTTATTTAAAGGATAAGTAACATATAGAAAAAAAGGGGGGGGGGTTATATATTTAAAATATATGTGTTTACCCTTACTGGCTAAACTGGTGTGCTCACTTCATGAAGGGATACTGCTATTATGGGGCCCATTTATAAAACCTCCATTTTTTCTTGTTGAGTTTTATTTAAGGGGGAAAACTCAAATGTTTTTTAGAGATTTATTATACCCCAAAGCTGAAACAAATATAAAAATATTCCATCTCAAACCTGTGGAGCTCATGTAGAGTCAATGGCAGATGTACTTGAAGCTGTTCTTGACATCGTGATCTGCGCTGGATTATCCAATAAAGTCGAGTTTTCGCTGGGATAATTCAATAAAATAGAGTTTTTGGAGGGTTAATCATACAGTACGATTTGACGCTCAATTTTGTAACTGCGTTTTTTCACTCCACCTTTTTCTAGAAAAATTCATGATAATTGAGTTAAATTTGTGGAGGGGAGTTTGGCTGACTTTGTTTTAATTAAAAAAAATTTTGATTAATTCAAGTTGTAGTAAATAGGTCCCTTGTTTTTCTGTAAGCATTATCACATAAAAGAGCCCATATTTGAAGCACTTTTTTCTAAAGCTTTTTTTCAATAAAAATATATTTTTCTTATAAGATTTGCCATTGGATTATTGGGATTATTTCAAAATGTATTATGTTTATTCCAACTTGGATAAGTCCCACTGATCATCTGTCAGAGTAAACAAAACCTAAAATAGTAACTTAATTTTACTCAGTCTGTTGACTTTTTGTGACGTCTGAACACAATATCCTGATCATAAGATCCTTTAACGACTTTTCTTCTTATAAACTCTAAGTCTACCAGGGAAGCCAAATAATAATGGAATGATAGAAGTTTTATGGCCCCAGGGAAATGCTTATGGAATGGAGTAGATGGATTTGATTCGCATGGGATGACTGCATATGTTTTCTCACTCTCTCTAGCACATTGGAAGGTTTTTATGTTGATGATGCACTTCAAGGTCAAGGGGTTTACACCTATGAAGATGGAGGCTCTCTTCATGGCACTTATGTGGAAGGGGAGCTAAATGGTCCAGCTCAGGAATATGACACAGACGGTAGACTCATCTTCAAAGGACAATACAAAGATAATGTCCGGCATGGAGTGTGCTGGATATATTATCCAGTATGATCAGCTTTAGCAAGTATTTCAAATCTTCAATAGTTATTTATTATATTCTTCAGCCTCTTTATTTATTTATTTTTTGGTATTAAATTAATGGAAGTTCAGCCACAAGAGAATTCCTAGGTTGGGAGCCATCAGGCCAAAAACAGTATCTCCAGCACTTTTTTTCAGTTCAGGCATTTTCAGATAGTTCACCAGAATATCAGCTACTTTCTATTTGTGGCTATTTTTATAATATTGAGGTTTATATGTGGCCCTGCTGAGTTTCATTAAGCTTTTCTAATCAATACAATAAATGATAATATTCCACAGAAATTAGAGAAATTCTAGGTTAGGAGCCATCAGGCCAAAAAACAGCATTAGTCAAAACACCCCTAACCACTTGCTCCTGCATTTCATTTCATTTTCATATGTTGCAAAGTAAGAAACAAACAAAAAATGTGTGTTCCTTTGCAGGATGGAGGTAGCCTTGTGGGTGAGGTGAATGAAGATGGAGACATGACAGGAGATAAGATTGCTTATGTCTACCCAGATGGTAGAACTGCACTTTATGGGAAGTTTATTGATGCTGAAATGCTGGAAGGGAAATTGGCAATTCTTACTTCAGCTGATGAAGGAAAGCCGTACTTTGACCTGGATCCAAGTGGTAAGTTCCTCGACCCATTCCTATATACTCAGGATGAGATTTAATAGCGTACATGCTCATATGACCTGTGAAGGTATATAGAATTCAATGTATCTGCCATCTTGCCTGCTCACATTTACCTTCTGCTCTTATTCAATCTAGGCACATACTTGGTACAGTGACCAATTAAGTTGTATTCCAAACTTGCGCTTGCCCATGGTCGTGCAAGGGATTTGATAGACAAACAAAGCAAACATGTTCTGGGCCACTGGGCCAATGCATTTAAAACAGCCATCTAATTTGACAGCCCTGTGAAACTGCGATAGCAGTAGGAAATTGATAAGGATGGTTAAACACAGCTGTGGCTTCATTTAAATATCCCTCATTTAATCATTTAAAGCCTCTAAACTTTGTAATTAAGACATTTTTCATGAAACTGCTTATCATACAGTGCTCTACAGGTGGCCCCTAGCAAATGCAGGGTCTTCTTCCTATAGTTGCAACCCTACTTCACTGTGTTTCATTGGATATGAAGTGGCTTCACAGAAAAAAATACAGTTGAATAAGTTTTACTTCTATTTCACAGGAACAGTTTATACGTTTGATAAATCAACTCCCTCCTGTATTTCTATAAATCCTCTGCTCCCAGATCCATATGAATCTGAAAGGTATAGTATTACAATCTATTTTCCCATTGATTTCTGTGTTAATTTCATTTACTTGGTAGGTATGCATGAGCATACCTGTGGACAGTTTTGGCAAGTTCTTCTATACTTATCTTTCATGCAAGTTTGCCTATGATGGTATTTCACAAATCTTGGTTTGCTTGGAGCCAGAGCATATTAAAATACACCTTATCTCATTGCTTGCAAATGAACCCTAAAGTAAGAGAGAATTGTAATAATATATTCCATGAGAGGCATAAAATTGTGGCTTCAGGTAATGGTTATGGTGATAGGTAATAAAAAAATAAGAACCATTAGGTGAAAGTGCAGTTGCCATTTAATTTTCTGCTAATAAATACTGCGTTTTCCACTTTGTCATTGCCAAATATGTTCATTTGATATCTGATAACTTTTCTGAAACCCAGTGAATGGTTTTATTCTAATTATTTATTCTTACCTAGAGTATATGTTGATGTCTCTTTGATACATAATGCTGGAGAAGGTCTCTTTGCTAAGGTTGTGTCTGCGGCTCAGACTGTAATGTCATTTTATAATGGTGTTCGAATTACACATCAAGAGGTAGGTATTTTAAAAGAAATAACAAAATAGAAAAGCAAAGCCATACCTACATATCATTTTTGCTACATATAATACATTTCAAGTCCATGCAGAAGTGTTTTAAATTGTTTAGCATTTTATAGTCAGCCACTAGAGCAGGGATCAGGAACCTTGGCTCTCCAGCTGTTAAGGAACTACAAGTCCCACAATGCATTTGCCTTTATGAATCATGACAGACTCCTTCATTGCATTCTGGGACTTGTAGTTCCTTAACAGCTGGAGAGCCAAGGATCCTGATCCCTGCACTAGAGCTACATTACTGGGGCTGCAGCTTTATTTTGGTTTGTGCTGGCCCTGAACTTGAGAATGTTTATTTATTATGCTCCGTGTCAATCTAACTTTTGCCCAGAATGTATAGAAATTTGGTCAACCAGTGGCTTCAATGGAAAATGCAAAGGGTCATTCGATAACTGTAAATGATGGGAATATGGTTGTTTTGGTTCCGAATTTTGATTGTATTCCATTATGCCAGTGATCCCCAACCAGTAGCTCGCGAGCAACATGTTGCTGTCCAACCCCTTGGATGTTGCTCCCAGTGGCCTCAAAGCAGGTGCTTATTTTTGAATTACTGGCTTAGAGGCAAGTTTTGGTTGCATAAAAAACAGATATACTGCCAAACATTCTCTCCTGTAGGCTGCCAGTCCATATAGGGGGTTACCAAAAAGCCAATCAGAGCTCTTATTTGACATCCACATGGACTTCTTCATGCTTTTGTTGCTCTCCAACTCTTTTTTTAAATTTTAATGTGGCTCACGAGCAAAAAAGGTTGGGGACCCCTGCATTATGCTATGCACTATAGGCTTATGATTTCAATCACATTTTGTCATACATGTATTAAGAAAAGTAATTTATGCGTCTATGTAGTCAACCTAAGATTTTACTGGAAAAAAAGCATAGCCAAAGATTTACTGGAAAAAAAAACAAAGCCACAACATTTGGATATTTTTCAGAAAAGCATATGGTTAAGATCTAGGCTATTAGAACACACAGAGATTTGTCGCCTGCATTTAAATTGCTAGCGCGGGTGGCAGGTCTCCCTGAAATGTTTTACCACCAGCAATAAAGTAAATGGGAGGTGGAAAAGCATACAAGGTTGTTCGTTTTCCCAACAAGGAAACTTCAGATGACTTCTGATAAAGAAGCATCTTGCGTGTTTTGCCACCAGCAATTTACTTTATTACTCATGGGAAACCACTTTGGGGAGATTTGATGACCTGCAACTTAGATGTATTTGCCTAAAGGATTTACTGTGTAATAATCTGGGATCTCCTAGGCTTTCAGATTTATATCTCTTATTGCTCAACTGAGGGCCTGATACTACTCCAAAGCATGTGAATATAAAAACAATGGAAAAAAGTAATAAAGTGTAAAATTAATATCAAATCAGTTTAACATGTCATGTTTATTCAATGAAGTAAAAAATAATTAATTGTTGTGTCACTAGGTGGATAGCAGAGAATGGGCCCTAAATGGAAACACAATCTCTTTAGATGATGAAACAGTCCTTGATGTGCCAGCACCATACAACTCAAATAACAAATATTGTGCATCTCTGGGACACAAGGCAAACCATTCCTTCGCACCCAACTGTATGTATGATACGTAAGTATCCCTTTTAGCTGCAAAGATCTTTTTTTCTGTTTGTTTTAAACTAGATAACTTTACTTTTAATTTCTACATACATGCACTGAGGTAATCAGAAGGCTACTGACCAAATCCGGTTGCCACCTTTATTGGTATATCTTTACTGAAAACCTAAAGTTTTATTAAGAATAACATGTGTAGCCATATGAGTAGTGAGGTAGTAGATAACACAATCTTGCTGTTTTATAGAAAACCCTACACCTATAAAGACACATTCATGGCAAATAATGGCATAAAGTTACAATTAAAAATACAGATATAAATATCCGACTGGGCAAGTAGAAGGGGCAGATTTATCATATTTGAACTTTAGGAGGTGGGATATATATCTACACGCACACAGGAGTCAAAAATTGAATGTGAGTAAAACAAAAGAGGAAATCAACAGTTCTCTGCTTTATTATTTCTCTGTGGCGAGATTTAATTTCACTGTTTGCAAGTACGTTCCTTTAATAGAACTGATCCAAATTAACGGATTGGCCTGTCGAATTGATTAAATATGTTTTATGTGGCCTTTGCTTCTTCCAGCTGTCATCAGTTTGGACTTATTCCACAAAACTTTCTCAGGAAACCTGTCTGTTAATATAGTTGCCATGAAGAATGGAATATTAAAGCATTTGTATCACTTTTTCTCCCGGGCAGCTGCATGTGTGCCAGTGCTTAGAAGAACAAGACCTATTCATATAACGTAGGCCCACTGCTCTCCCTCCCTCTTCCAGAAATGCATCACACATAACCACCAATAATGCCTTGTTTGCCTGAATCTGTTAATAAAATTAAAAGTAGCACAGCAGGGTTGGAAGCTTCCATTCTAGGCTTCTTGATGTCCTTTCTACAGTTCTCTGCCATTTAACAGCAACCAGGGGGCATGTGCAGCCACAATCAGGTTGGCTTCAAATTTGCATGTTTCTCTCTGGTAAAAGAACATGAACCCTGCTGTGTTACTCATTTTATTAACAGGTGCATTGGGGATCATGTGTAGTGTCCTTTGGAAGGAGGCCTATATAGAGGGCAAAATAAGTAATAAAAAGGTTTTGCTACGTATATCAGAAGTAATGCCTGTTCATCACTATATGTGATGCAGTGGTCAGGTCTTGGCCAGTTCCCTAGATATGTCTTAGTTATAGATTGTTACATATACTGTAAATAGAGTTAGGTGTTCGATTAAAACACTTCATGTTGGCTTACCAGTGTTTTGCAATTGCATTTCTGAAATTGGCTATAAAAACGGCATCTTATTGTATGCAGTTTCGTCCATCCTCGCTTTGGACCCATCAAGTGCATCCGAACTATGAAAGCTGTGGAAAAGGATGAAGAACTCACTGTGGCCTATGGATATGACCACAACATCACAGGGAAAAATGGCCCAGAGGCACCCGAATGGTACCAGCAGCAGCTGACGGCATTTCAAGCTACTCAACAAAAGTGAACAGTTGTTTGTTTCAGTACATTGAGTAATAGGATCTATGCATTACACTTCTACTGAAGACCAATGGTTCCAAGATTAACTATTTCCACAGACCTATCTCAAGGCAGAGAGATTTTCTAGACTAGAATATTAGAATAACTGTTCTTGTAGTCAGATTGTATCATAGCTTTGTGACACTGTTTTAACCTTAAAATGAAAAATGCTATTTAACAGGTAGTGTGTTCATTTCATTTTTTTTTTCCTAATCATTTTTTCCAATGCCAAACATTTAGAAGAAAATAAAAGTCATTCTGGACAAATTTTTCTTTGCTATGTATACATTTTAGGGCTCAATATACAGACCTTTTTCGTGTATACATGCCTGTTGTGATGGTTACAAGGTAACTGTACTTTGATATTCTAGATTACACTAGTAGAACTTTTGCTGTTGAGGCTTTCTTGCTGATGCAACTGATTTGATTGTTTTTTTGTTTTATTAATTCTGTGGAATTCTTTACTCATGTTGCTGGAATATTTATTTTTATTTTGTTGTGTGCCCATAAAAGTGTGTTGAGAGAAAACTTGTGAAGCATTAGAATTATCTGTATTCTTTGATCAATGTGATCTAAAATTATGATCCGATCCATGTCTGAAAAGCACAGTTTATATATATATATATATATAGATATATATATCTATATATATATATATATACAGTATATAGAGAGAGAGAGAGAGAGAATCTGATTAACAAACGTATGCCATCTTCTGATCAAAAAGAAAAACATTCCTTTTATAGAACTGTATCTGATGTATGGTTGGAGCGCTGTAGGAGTGATGCAGTTTTTACCTGAGCAAAGCTCAAAGTTTATGTAGGGAAGTGCAGTAACTTCCAAACACATGTGCTACCCATTAAAAACACACTTTGTGAATAAAGTGCGGGCTGGAACACTGTGGAGTTGGCTTATCCACTTTAGCTGCACACCAAATCAGCTTTTTCCAATCTGAAATTACAAATTCTTGTTGGCAATCTGATATATTTAGACAGAGCCGCCATCAGAAATCACGGGGCCCCGCACAACAAAATTGTCGGGGCCCCCTGGGCTCCGCCCACCCAAGCATCTAAGCCCCGCCCCAATCCCCGCCGAATCCACATCAAAGTTAAAAAGACCAAACAGACATCAGCGCTAAAAAAGTAAAGCCCCCCAGGGCTCACTTATAAGTAAAAAAAAAATTGGTGCAAGCCCCCCCCCATAAAAGCATTTTTAAAGCATTGGTGCCAGAGCCCCTCATACAAGTTTAAAAAAATTGGGGCCCCAAAAATATTTTTTTAATAAAACATTGGCGACAGGGCCCCCCTTACAAGTTAAAAAAATTGGGGCCCCAAAAAATTTTTTTTTTTTTTTTAAACATTGGTGGCAGGGCCCCCGTTAACAAGTTAAAAAAAAATTATTGGAGCCCCATAAAATAAAAAATGGGTGACAGGGGCCTATATAGTATTAAAAGAAAACATTTGAGGCCAGGGGATTAAAAAAAAAAAAAAAAACCCACATTGGTGTTGGTGGAATTGAACTCATGGCTGCAGGACTTCAGTATACTTGCTTGACTTAGGTATTTTCTTTAGTGCTGGCTCCTCGTGACTTTGGGTATTTCCGTGACTTCAGGACTTTAAGTGTCGGCTGCCTTCGCGTCTGTTCGGCACTTCCGCATCGGCACTTCAGCGATCGGCTCGGCGCTGGTAAGGGGGGCCCGGCTCTTCGGAAAATGCAGCGCTGCCGGGCCCCCCTTCAGCCCCGGGCCCGGGACACTTGTCCCCCCCTGATGGCGGCCCTGTATTTAAATGTGGCTAGAGAGAGGCAGAATGGAAAGGCGACATGTTTAAAAATCACATAAAATTGAAAAAGATCAACTGCAATGTTTTCCATAATATACTTAATAGAATTAATATTTAAGAACTCCTACTTTACATTTTTAAAGTCAGGGGCATGTTTCTGTGCCAGTATGTGTTGTCTATTTACGATCAATTTAAAGGAGTAGGAAAGGTTAAAACTAAGTAAGCTTTATCAGAAAGGTCTATATGAATACAGCAGTAAACCCTCAAAGTAATGCTGCTGAGTCCTCTGTCAAAAGAAACACAGCATTTATTAACTTTTATTGTGTATACATGGACATGATAATGACCCGTTCCTATGAAAATAGGAACGTGTTGGTATCAGTGAAGAGAGGCTGCACGCTAAATATAAGCAGCTGAAAGTCTACCAAAGCCGCCCCCCAGCCCAGTGAACCTTGTTCATGGCGACGCTGGGCTGGGTGGCTTTTGGAGACTTTCAGCTGCTTATATTTAGCGTGCAGCTCTCTTCACTGATACCAACATGTTCCTATTTTTATAGGAATGTGTCAGTATCACTTTAAACCTCCAGGAGCATGCTCAGTTTGATCCTCTCCTCCTCCCAGAGCTCAGAGCAGGGAGAGACTCAAGCTAATACGGCAGCTGCTGTCCTAAACAAATCAAGAAAGTTTCTAGAGCTGTTTATTCGGGCATGGTACAGCATTCTACAGAATAAATATAGCTTTCTAGCTTGAACTAGTGTGGTTAATCTATTGACAATAAACTGTCTTGTTGGCTTTCCTTCTCCTTTAAGAAACAATCAGTTTTATTTAATACGTCTTATGAGAAAACTTAGTGGGAAAACCTTTGAGGTGTAGTAGAATATCAGGACCCAGTGAGATCATTTAAAGGAAAACTATACCTTAATAATGAATACTTAAAATCATAATCATAAGGGACATGTTAAATAATATTACCAATGATATATATATATATATATATATATATATATATATATATATATATGGTTTGTTGTATGGTACAGTGAAGTTTTTCTATTTAGGATTGATTATACAGTGGCACATACTACTAGAATATTTTTATGAAAATGGTTTATTACATGAAGCAGAGTTTTACATATGGGCTATTGATGGTATGTGATGTATTTGTATTGGAACCCCATGCAGGGGTACAGTTTCCTTTAATGCAAGAATATAGGTCACTCTAAAGGCTTCATAGCATTCTCTCAGCAAACATTTTGTATTGCTTTGGTTGTTGTACATAGACGAAGTACAGTAACAAGTTAATTTGCATAACCCCAATTTCTTTTTCAGAGGCTGGAAGTAGAACACATTTCCAGCTACCTCTGATAGAGCATAGAAGACAGCAAGGAAAGATTTGTGTTCTTACACTACCTGTACTATATTAAAACAAACATATATCTTGTTTTATTTTTTATTTAGCTTTTAATTGTAACACAACTATTTCTTTCAGTGGAACAGATGCTTGTAAATTAGATGGGGATAAAATGTATTTCTTCAATTTTTTTTTTTAAAGAACCAGGCAGACCAGTGTGTCCTTTTTGATGTAATGTTACATTACTGAAAACTACTGTTTCATGAAGAAATGAGCAGTCTGTGACATACAATATTCCCACTTTATAGCTAAGAAAGAAACTGGAGTTAATTTACTAACATAGGTTCTTAATTGCACCAGTGAGGTTACCCTCAGCAACCAAGCTTGCTCTCTTTTTCTTACTACAGCCTGAACAAAACTACTTGCTGATATGCTTCTATGGGTAATTGTATCAGTCCAGTTTAGTGCCTATGGTGGTCAATTAGCCCTGCAGTATAAGGGGTTGTTTGCCTTTGATTAACTTTTAGTACGATGTAGAGAGTGATATTCCAATTTGCAATTGTTTAGAATTAGCAAATCTATAACATACTAAATGATAACTTACAGGTGAACCTCCCCTTTAACATGCAATGCAGTATAGGCATGGGATTCGTTATCTGGAAACCTGTTATCCAGAAAGCTCCTTATTACATAAAGGCCGTCTCCTATAAAGTCCATTTTATCCAAATAATCCAATTTTTTTTAAATGATTTCCATTTTCTCTGTAAAAATAAAACAGGACCTTGTACTTAACCGAAACTAAGATATAATCAATCCTTATTTGAAGCAAAACCATGATTTTCTAGTAGACTTAAGGTATGATGGTCCAAATCAAGGAAAGACCCGTTATCCAGAATAACCCAAGTCCTGAGCATTCTAGATAATAGGTCCCATACCTGTACTTACAAATCCTGTATTATGTAATTATCTTTCAGTTTAAGCCCCCTCCTGCACATAATCATTCTTCATTCTCTTTCTCAAACTATTGACTGGTAACTCGGGTACATTGGACCCTAGCAACCAGATAGCTATTGAATTTGGAGGACTGCTAAAGAAAGAGCTAAATACATAAAAAACACAAAAAAATGGGACCAGTTGCAAATCATCTGAGCATATGACTGTCAACATCATGATAAACATTAAGTTAAAGGTGAACTATGTCTTAATTGTCTTTTAATTGTAAAAAAAAAAGTTTGTCCTGTCATAAATGGGCCTCCAAGTTTAAAGCCATTTGAAGAATTTAAGCCACTGATCTCACTGTGAAATGATTTTATGTGCAGGAATTAATGTTAAGTGACACAAACTGGGTGCTAATTGCTTTTCATAATTGGATTTTGTTTCTGTGACTTCAGAAACAGCTGTAACTTTTAATTTTTTGAACATAAAAAAAAATTCTTCTAAATCATACTTTTCGCACAAATCAACATGATAAATGTTTTCTGAAATCAGTTTAATTGTTTCTAAATAAGGAAGCTGCAGATGTATTTCTGGCTTTCTGTATTTCTGGCTAAATCAGCTGCCTGCTGCACTCTGTATTAGTATGCTAGTTTCTTATGTGTATGGCACTATACCTGAGCAATTTATAGTAATTTTTTAGCATAAAGCTCCTAACTGCTTGCTAAAGATTATTCACTTTCTTTGTCAGTAAATTCAGAGCATTTACTGTTTGTAGGCAGAGCATTCCAGTTTTATTACTGGATATGTCTTTACTTTGTTTTATTTAACTACCTTGTTGGAATGTATTGGTTAAAGGGATACTGTCATGGGAAAACATGTGTTTTTCAAAACGTATCGGTTATTCGTGCTGCTCCAGCAGAATTCTGCAGATATCCATTTGTCAAAAGACAACAAAACTGATTTTGTTATATTTAATTTTGAAATCTTTACATGGGGCTAGACATATTGTCCGTTTCCCATCTGCCCATAGTCATGTGACCTGCTCTGATAAGCTTCAGTCACTCTTTACTGCTGTACTGCAAGTTGGAGTGATATCACCCTTTACCCCCCCCCCAGCAGCCTAACAACAGAACAATGGGAAGCTAACCAGATAGTAGCTCCCTAACACAAGATAACAGCTGCCTAGTAGATCTAAGAACAACACTCGATAGTAAAAGCCAAGTCCCACTGAGACTGATTCAGTTACATTAAGTAGGAGAAATAAAAAGTAGTTCCATCCTAAAATGCTGGCACAAGTCACATGACTGGGGCAGCTGGAAAACTGACAATATAGCTAGCCCCGTGTCAGCGTTCAAAATTGAATATAAAAAAAAAAATGGATTTCAGTGCAGAATTCTGCTGGAGCAGCACTATTAACTGATTAAAAACATGTTTTCCTAAGTTACTAGCATATATAACTACCCATTAAGATGGGATAAATTGGAGAACCCCACTTGGCGACGCCTCCCTGTGCCCACTCCATGAGAAAAAGCTCTAAATTATTGCGCATTGTATAAACCTGCACCATTCCACAGCTACTGAACAAACATCTGCATAATTTACTATGTATCTGTATTACCCTCTTTTGTTTTTTCAACCCCCCTTTTCTTTTGTATTTTAATTTTTATCTTTATTTATATTGTTTTTTCTGTTATTATTACTTACAATAAAACCAACAAAATAAAGAGTTAAAAAAAAAAAAACGTTTTCCATGACAGTATCCCTTTAAACAAGGAATTTGCAACACTGCAGCATTCAATTGTGCATGTATTAATTCAGCACTTTGTAAATGCACTTTTGTTATTACTAGTAATTATTTTCCTGCATAGAGTGTTCACTCACCACTTGCTCCCAGTAAAGCTGTATATATTTGATTGAAATGAGATCACCAGGATGCTTGAAAATAGAAATTAGGGCAGCTGCTATACAATATGTGACCAGGAAACTATTATCTTTCATGTGTGCAAATCATATATATAATTACTCGGCTGTAAATTGTGAAAATAGAGTAACATCATATAATAGGCTATGATATAAGGGGACAAACAGACTGGAATACAATTCCTGTAGAGGGATTATTGTTTTTGAAAATAGAATTTGTAGCAGTGTTGAGAGAACTGCCTTCAATGGATCCTTTATTTCAAGTAAATATTGTCTGTCTAATTATATTATTTTATCATTAATTGATACTATATTTAAGGAAAGTCCAAATGAACCAATCAGCCCTGTTCATCTAGGGCACCTTGAAAGTAAAGGATCCATTTTGGCCCACATCTGTCACTGTGTAGGAAGTAGGTGGTTGTAGAGGAGGATCCCTACTCACCGAATCCCCACCAGCATGAATACAGCACTCCTGAATGCAGGCAGCAGAGTATTCATGTGAGCAGCCACGTCTCTGTTTTCTGAAATGAAGTGGACAGGCCTCTGGCAATTCATCTAGTGTGGAAGGCAAAGTGCAAAAACATGTCTGAAAGCACCAGTTTGCTTGCACCCTTCTTTCCACATCCAAAATGACCCCTCTTGTGTGAAATAAGCCTAATATTTATCACTAGTAGGATATTTATATTTGCTTTTGTGAATAGTACTTTCAGCAATATTATGTGCACATTATAATGTACTATTTGTAGAGTATATTAATCCTACTGTAGTTGGATTGTAATAGTTTAACAAGCTTTGTGACAACAGTTAGCTGGAGAGTTTCAAGCAAGCTATTGTTTTATTATAAATACAGCTTTTATTCTTGTTTACGCTGTTCAGTAAGAGTGTTGCAAGACACCCTCAGAATAAATGTGCCTTAAATGGGGAAAAAAACAAGTGTTGTGCGGATTCTACCAAATTAGGGGTGTTAACCAGCCAACTGATATACTTATTGACATTAGTTACAAAAACCATTAAAGCACTGATCTCAATGAGTTTAACAACACAAAAAAATCAACACAATTGAGTCCTCTCCTTTATTGGCAGCAGCAGGTCTGACACACTTGTGAACCTCCAGGTATAGGTTACAACGTCTGTCATCCACATGTAGTATGTAGGTAACCTAAATGGTGAGGATTCATATCTGATATAATAGCTTTCCCTATACCATGGATAGGAACCTGGGTCCTGCAACATTTTAGTCTGCATGTTCAACATAAACATATTATCTTAGCAGAGGTGCTAAGCTATCATTAACAAGGAAATGGGTTTTCTGGAAGTCGCACCAATGTTATAATGTGAAGTTACAGGGCTGTTCAAACTTTGTGAAGACGAGCTGTTTTATAAAAATTATACTAAAACTGAAAATCATGTATGTCCCCACTTAACATTGTACCCATGGTCTTGAGTCTCATTGTGTAGAATTTTTCAGTGCTAGTCCAGGTGTATACACAACTGTTGCATCACAAGATATTTTCAAATATGGAGCACAGTGCACACAGGTGTAAATCTGGGAGTCCTAACGGGCAGGATTCTGCTGGCGAGCTGTGCAACAACAGCACATAGATTTTGTTGTGTATTGTTTTATTGTGCAGGCCTGTATAAGTTGCTTCCAGGGAATGGAATTCTGAATCAGGAAAGTGCCAGACCCCCGAACCACAGATTTAGTTACTGCTTAAGGTTGGGATCCTACAATGTTGTGTTTAGGAGCTCACATTTCTGCAAAGAGACTAAGGGAAAATAAATCCAAGTATAAACTAGACATACTGTGCAACCTTGGCAAACCTTAAACAGAGCACAAATATCTTATTTATAAAAGTATTCACTGCTATTTAAAACTGGCCTGAAATGATTTTTGTATAAAATGAAAAATGGAAGAAAATATTTTCACTTTGCGAGAAATTTTAAAGCCTGTTTTACATGTAAAGTTTTCAAAGGAAAGAGGAGAAATGTTGATATCAATTTGTAGTGAAATTAAAATGTTGTGTTTACAGAAAGAGATTTAGCATAAACCTACCTGTATTAAATAAAGTATAACTTACTATTTTCTGTTTCCTGTGCTCATTTGTGATTTGTTATTTTGATGGGCAGATTCTTACAATAAGTACTAAAACCAGTGACCACTGGCTATTATACCAGTTCTGAGATCAAGGTGGATCTCAGCAGGCCCGGACTGGCCATTTGTGGGTTAGGGCAAATGCCAGAGGGGCTGCTATAAGGTGCCATAGAAAGTCAGTGTTTAGTGGGCTGGTGGGGGCTGTTTGGGCCTCTATGTGGGCTGATGGGCCTCTTGTGTACCTGAAATGCCAGGGCCTATTTTAATTCTCAGTCCAGTCCTGGATCTCAGGTGCTAATATAGCCCGTAATCTGGTTGGGGGGTAGCAGTAGTTTTATATTTTAGTTGGCCCCGTCAGCACTAGGACACTTGCACCGGAAGGGAGCTCCTGATGCGAGCGGCCGTGTTGTACATGTGCATGCACATAATGCGCTTCTGACGTGACACTCATGCGCATAATGCCACAACTTGCTCATTATGTACTCGTGTGCGCCCCAACATGGCCTCCTTCTTTCACCTGACAACTTCCTTGACTACTTGGTGGTCAGAAAATGACCAGCAGGTAGCGGTGCTGTAACAAAATTAATTCAAGTCATCAGTACATGAATCTAATATCTTGGAATTAAAAAAAAAATAATGAATATACATTGCAAAAATGTTTAGATTAGCACTCTCATCAATTTTACATTCACTTATTTTTAAGGTTTACTTATCCTTTAATGGTGCCTTCATTTATATGAAAACTACCTGGTGTCCAGGATTTCCAAAAAAAGAATTTCAGATTTTGATTTGTCGGACTACTGGACAGTTCCCCACTTTGCCTCAGCCCATGAGTGCCAGACCAGAGAAGGCACCTCTGTTTCTTCTTTGCATGGTAGAGTTTTTACTTGCATTTGTGGATGCAGTGGTGAACTGTGTTCAAAGTCAATAATTGTGGCTAGTGTTCCTGAGTCCATGCAGTGATTTCCACAACTGAATTGCCTCTGTTTTTAATGCAGTGCCATAATGACCATCCATACTGGCTTCTGGCCTTGTCCCTTCCATACAGAGATTTCTCCAGATTCTTTGAATCTTTTCTAGTGATTCTGTCATGATTTTTATGATGTAGTTTTTATTTCTACTATATAGCATTTCATTCCTGAACTAGCAAGTGTATTGTTTTTTAGTTATAATATTGGTGTGTAAGCAGCCATCTCAGATCATTTTGCCTGGTCATGTGCTTTTAGAAAGAGCCAGCACTTTAGAATGGAACTGTTTTCTGACAGGCTGTTGTTTCTCCTACTCAATGTAACTGAATGTGTCTCAGTGGGACCTGGATTTTAGTAATTAGTGCTGTTCTTAGATCTACCAGGGAGCTTTTATCTTGTGTTCGAGATCTACTATCTGGTTACCTGCCCATTGTTCTGTTGTTAGGCTGCTGGGGGGGGTCGTGATATCACTCCAACTTGCAGTACAGCAATAAAGAGTGACTGAAGTTTACCAAAGCACATGACTTGGGGCAGCTGGGAAACTGTCAATCATATGACAATATGTTTAGCCCCATGTCACCTCACAAAGAGGCTTTAACTCAAAAAGTGAGCAAATGCTTTTTTTTGTACTACACCAGTTATTCATTGTTATCACTTACTACAAAAGGGCACCTATTCTAATAAATAAACATACAAGCAGCATAAAGGGCTGGATAAAACCCTGTGCCTTGTGTCTCAACCCCTTTCCCTTTTAGATTGTAAGCTCTTTTGTGCTTTATCTCTTGTATCAGTTTTTGGTTGTATAGCACACCTGTCAATGGACCTAAGATATGTGCTTGAATAGTGTAACTTGCTGCCAGTGTACCCCGGAAACCCTTTGGCTATAGGCAACTCCTGCAGGGTGTAATGGACCTTTAAGTACCTTACCCGCTGGTTAATACTGCTTGTCTCCTGGTGCACTGATCAACCAGGTTAGAATTAAGTACAGACATATTACTTCTTCAAACAGTGAACTGGTTTATTGAACAAGGCAGTAAATCTTGGTCACAGCATTAAGGCAATATAGATCTTCAGATTACTCATTGGAAAACCTTCACGCTACTGTATGATATTTCACATATGCCCCTCTTAGGGAGTAGTGCAGCCTGTCTTGGTGATTTTACCCAGCACTAGGAATCCCATGGGGTATCTTGCTCCTTGGCACATTCCCTGCTCCAGAGCTCACACACTCATTTCCCTGTTGGGCAGCTTGATCACCCCAAGGGTGCTGACTATTCTCCTTGTTTAAGCTAGAAAGCTGCTCACTAGATACACTGTGACTACCTTTCACTGCTAGAGCAACTATAAAACTTTTTACACTAAATAAAACTTTCCCTAACCAGGGTCTGTCACCAGCTCAGACCCAGTCCTGTACTGACTTCCCCACATAGTGGGGTCCAGGAAAAGAGCCCTGAGCATGAGTACTGTCTCTCTCTGCCAACTATTGGGCAAGCAATGAACCAGATCAGATTACATATAACATTCAGGAAAGGGTCTTACACCCAGGGCTCACAAAGGACCACTTTAGGTGTCCAAACTACAGGGGGAAACTGCCTGTGGAGATGCTTAACCCTTGGGGTTTCTAGTGTACAATATAGGTATGTAATAATGTGTATTCAGTGTATACAACCATTAATTGTACAGCACTGTGGAATGTATTGATGCTCCTCTGTTCTGAAGATCAGTGCTCTACCTTCTTCATGCCTCAAAGAACCTGAGGGGTAATAGCCCAGCTTCCAATTACAGACATTTTGGGACTTGTATGACAGCATTCCACAAAGGAAGAAACCTACTGAGAGAGCAACGGGTGATTCTAGGCCGTTAAATATTTTGGCAGACCATCATTCTGCTTAGTTACACTTGAGTTAGGCAAAGTACAGTGTAATATACATATATAGAGAGCAACAGACCCCTTCTTCCCTATAAAGGCAGAGAGTGCACAGATTTGCCCAATTCTAATAGCTGTCTGTAAGCAGAGAATTCCTGGTTTTCTCTTTGTGTGCAGTCAGCTGCCTGGGTGCATGTCATTCACTTACATTGTATTATACATAGTAATTAAGGATTAAAAATGATATACATCCATCAAATTCAAGTCATTGAGTACTAGTTTATCTAGTAAAATGCATAGACTTGGAAGAACTGGACTAAATGGGATATACCAAAAATACAATTGCTGATAAATCTGATCAATATTAGAACAGGACGACCTGAAGGAGCAGACAGTAGAATCAATACTATTTGTATTAAAACAGTGCAACATATTGTAATATCAACTCTACTTTATTTTTACTAAGGTTTGCTACACGGGTTTAAACAACGGCTGTTTGGTGACTTGCATGGTGAAATGGGTAGATAAGGGATTGTATTCTTATTCAGGAAACAATGTACAGTCAAACCTGCACTTCATAAATGCACCCTATGGTCTTCAGAGAATTTATTGTAAAACCATACCTCCCAACTGTCCTGTTTTTTACAGGACAGTTGTGTTGTTGACAGCTCAACCCTCAGTCCCGAGTTTGTTGCTGAAATGTCCAGACATTCTCTTTGATCTCCTGCACTTTACAGTTTCTAACGTAATTGGCTTTGGGCAGAGAGCACAGAATATATACTAAGGCTTGAACTCAGGGCCGCCATTAGAAATCACGGGGCCCCGCACAACAAAATTTTTGGGGCCCCCTG
>CM044431.1:62745803-62770424 GCA_024363595.1 Xenopus borealis
AGCTTTAAAAAGTCTGGAAAAATTATTCTGACTTTAGATACATAGCCTGTAGTACTGGTATGGGACCTGGTATCTATAATGCTGGCCCCTGTGGATTTCCAGATAAGAGATCTTTTTATAACTTTGGGTCATCTTACTTTAAATCCACTAAATCGTAAAAACCTTTTCATATTGTTGCACAAACGCCAGTGTTAAAGATACCAGAAACCTCAAACCACAAATCCTAGAAACATCTTCTACTTGTAAAAGGGACATCTATTATTGACTTTTACATGATTTCAACAGGCTTTAGCTGGAGTAATTGTTGCAGTTTTTTCACATAAATCCTGAAAAAGTCATGCTTTTTCCCAATAAAAAGCCTGACCTCAAAGTCGTTGCTTAAAAAATCAGCCATTAAATAACCCAGCAGGATTGCTTTGCCTCCAACAATGATTAATTCTTAGTTGGGATAAAATACACGGTACTGTTTTATTATAACCGATATAATTGTTTTTTTTAATAAGGTGAATTTGATTAAAGTGGACTCTATGGGAGACCTCCACATAATTTTGGCACTTTCTGGATAATGGATTTCCAGAATAAAGAACCCATACCTGTACCTACAGTGAATAGTCGGTTCTGTCTAACTAGAAGCTGAGTTTCTGCTGCTCTGTCACTTAAGCACTGCTTGTCTCTTTGCAGGATTGGTTACACCCCGAGGATGAGCAGCCTCAGACTGTTGAACTTGTTTGCACTTTCAGAGGTGAGCTTTAAAATTCTTAGAAGTCAGGACCTGATGCAAAATAGATCATATAATTCTTAAGGGAAAATTAAAAGTTAACCATGGCTGTGGAGGTGGTACATAAATCCTTTGACTCTGACTCCTCCGTTTGTGGTACCTCCGACAGAGGGTGTATCAAAGTAACTAAAATATAATGTACTGTTGCTCTGCACTGGTACATGCTAACACTACATTGTATTAATGACACTGGAACACTTTCTTTTTTTGTGTTTTCTACTGTTCCTTTAATATACGGTTATTTCCATGAAAGTACACAACATACAAGGCATGTTATCACTGCCAAAGTTCAAAAATATGATCATTCTAAACCAACCATCAGTTAGTTTTTGAATGTTCTCTGATAAAAAGATCCTGAGTGTATAAGCCAATGTGCATTTTTCAGTTGTGTTTGCCATGCAGTGGATCTTTTGGAGAAAAACTAGTCCTGAAATTAAACTAGGGGCAGTGTGATATTTCCACAGGTAAATAAAAACAGTAGTCCAGCCTATTATCATGCTGAATCCAGTCCCATGTGACTCACACAAGCAGCTCTCTGGGACCAACCGTTATGTTGGAATGTCACCTGATGTATACTGGCAGGGCCAGGTCGGGGCACATTTCTGCACACACATTTGCGATCTTTATACGCAATGCACTTGTTTTGTCATAAAATCTGCTCAGTCAGTTGGCATTTATACTTGGCATTGTTCCTGCAAAATACAAAGTGAACAATGGTTGCACTGTGTACAGAAAATGCTATGGACATTACTGTGTAAGGCACGACGCAGACTTGTGTTGGCTCAAGCCACTAAAAGAATTCTTGTGTATATTGGTTTAACGTAGTTTGTCCCAAATCCTTGGAGATGTCACTCTTGCATTTCTTTAACTTAGGTGGGGATGAACGGATCTTCAACTCTGCCTCCCAGTTTACAGACTGCAGCGTGGAAACAGAAGAAGAGTTCTCTCGGCCTCCGCCATATATCAGATTTTCATGAACTCGTTTCTTTTTAAAGCATTTTAAATCTTGGACACAAAATGAATGAATTGGCCACTTTCTAAAGGGACTACTGGGCATTGTCACTTTTTTTGGAACAAGGTCTCCTGTCTGACCTTCCACGTTTAGAAGGGACCATTTTTTACTATATTTGCATACAGATTTTTTTTTTTTTTTTTTTTTTTTTAAACTTGATTTGCAAAAGAGTGGACTTGTCGGTTTGAATCACCTTTTCTGTCCTCTTGCATTCTAGGACTCTAGTAAATGCCCAGGCCATAACTTGATAGAATTGTTAAAGCATATGTTATCACTGGTCTTTTGGGTCCAGTATTGTGTGTTGTAGCAAACCTTCCTCTGTTGTTCTCTGTCCTGCAAATTCTCTGCCTGCAAGTACTGTGCTACATGACATTGTCCTTTTTTAAAGGGTTACATTTAGGTCCGTTAATGGACTGTGCTCTGACATTTCTGTAGGATGAGCTGACATCTTAATATTTGGGCAGATGGATATGAGAATCGTCCCAAATGAAATATTGCACATTTTCCATACACTTTTTTTTAAAGTGTCATTTAAACATTGAAGTGAAGTTCCGCCACTAGATTCATTTCTATGGGATTTTTAAAGGCGTATTCATCAAAGGGTGAACTTTCACTTCACCCATTGATGAATACGCCTTGCAAAATCCCATAGAAATTAATTGAGCTGTGAAATTTCCCTCTAGTGGCGTAATTCACTCTTTGATAACACAACTCCTCTACCTCTTTCACAAGCTTGATGACTCCATAAAAAGGCTTAGTAGACATTATATGGACCTGTATTTCTGCATCCTCCCACACCCACAGACCCGGCTTTAGCCAAATACAGCACATATTTGATGTACAGGATAAAAAAATCATTTTAAAGTTTTTATTTTATTGTTTTAAATCCAATAAAATTTCTTTTTTTAAAAAGCGTCTTTTATTTATGTTTCCAGCTGAAATCTAGAAAGGAAGCTAAACCAGAGTTTGTGTAGGGCTGTGGATCTGTCACTTGTATCTCTGTAGAGCAAGATCATTATCATTAAGCTGGCCATTTATTTGTTGTACCTTAGTTGCATTAAAACTTGCAACCGATATCCTATCTCAAACTAACATTCAGATTAGGGCTTAGTCCAGACGGGGAGATTCGGGGGCGATCTGTCGCCTGGCGATTTCTTGCCGCGACGGATCGTCCCCGAATAGCTAGGCACTGCTGCGCACCGGCATAGCTTAAAAACGCCGGCGCGTGTTCACACGGAGCGGCGCTATTTTTAAAATCGCTCCAAATTGCCTGGCGAGGCAATTTGGAGCGATTTTAAAAATTGCGCCGCTCCGTGTGAATAAGCGCAGGCGTTTTTAAGCCTCGCTGGTGCGCAGCGGTGCCTAGCTGTTCGGGGCGATTCGTCGCGGCAAGAAGTCGCCAGGCGACAGATCGCCCCCGAATCTCCCCGTCTGGACTAAGCCTAGAAGGTAGGATTTTAAGGTAGGAAAAATAACAAATTGTAAGATGTTTATCCATTAATTGACAGACTGCAATTGTTATGAAAGTTATGTCCTGGAAAGATTAGTCTCCCATGGATGTCATCTGATGGCAAACAAATTATTGCTATCCAATACAAATTTTCTAGCCTTCTCAATCACCATGGTACGAAAATTGTTGGGGTGATTATTCAGAGACCACACATGGTCTGAAAATCATATGAAACTTTGTTTTATACAATTCTGTATATTGGTGGTGTATGGCCAGATCAGTTTCCAGCCTACATATTGAATCCATATCTGAACATATTAAAGCCACACCCTTACTCAGGATAATTATCCTGGCAACAGACATTTTTTCTCCAAAAATGATCTTTTAAAAATAATTACATAAAATTGCATTTTTATGAGTTACCCCTTAAAGTGGACCTGTCACCCCAAAAAAATATTCAAAATCATATTTTATCACAGTAGTCAAGCAAAATGAACATTAATTACACTATATAAATTATTTTAATCTTGTTTCCTTCAGTCTGGGAATTCATAATGACATCTAGGGAGTGCTGAATGGAAAGTGAAAGTAATTATCTGCCCCGCCTCTATGCCTAAGGCATAGAGGAGTGGCAGACAATATTTGATTGACAGCTGAGATTTTTAAATGAGCTTAAAACAGCTATGAATGGTTTAAGTAAAATTTGACATTGGATTTCATGTTTAATTTGAAAGGGACTTTTATTATACAGATTTTTGTCCATTTTTGGTCCACTTTAACATTCTCTTAGAGGCCTACAAAACACATGAGCACAGCTGTAATCAGAACAGGACCAAAGTGGTACATTACAAAGCCAAATTACTCTGTACTCTTATGAATATATTGATAACCTTAAAGGGGTTGTTCACCTTCAAACACCTATCTATTTTCAGATTGTTCACCAGAAATAACTTTTACCATTTTTCTAATATTTTAGTGTAAAGTGTCATTTTTCTAAAGCCGCTCTGGAAGGGGGGGGTCACGACTCTCTAAACTGTACTAAGTCGATACATTTTTTATCTTTTTCCCTCCTGAGCAGAATCCCTGGATTTCATTACAGGCAGCTGTTAGAACAGATACAGTTGCTAATACTCCAGAGTTGCAGCTGAGAAATGTATTCAATAAATGTTGCAAAATTGTCTGCACCTGAATTACAGAGCTGCCAGACTGAAACACACAACCATTCAACTCTAAACTTCGATTTTGAAAAACGTTAAAAAAGAAATAATGGAAAGTCTTTATTCCTGGGGAACAATCTGAAAAAAAATGTTTGGAAGGTGAACCCCTTTAATGGAGAACTAAAGCCTAAAAATTAATATGGATAAAAATGCCATATTTTATATACAGAACTGATTGCACTAGCCTGAAGTTTCAGCTTGTCAATAGCAGCAATGACCCAGGACTTCAAACTTGTCACAGGGGGTCACCATCTTGCAAAACTCACATGCTCAGTGGGCTCTGAGCAGCTGTTGAGAAGCTAAGCTTAGGGGTCGTCATTAATTATCCAGCAGAAAATGAGGTTTGTCTATATATATATATAAGCTGATGCTACTGTGCTGATTAAATTCTGATGCTGATTGCAGTGGTTTCTGTGCTGCCATGTAGTAATTATCAGTATTAATGACTAATCAGCCTTCTTTTGTGACATTTCTATTCTATGTGTACTGTATATTGTAAGTGACAGCAGCACAGAGCATGTGAATCAATGAATCAGCAGAAATAAAAGATGGGGAGCTACTGGGGCATCTTTGGAGACACAGATCTTTACTGCTAAAGGACTGTGGTTGCCTTGGGCTGGAACAGAAGCCCAAAACATAATGTACAATATTTCTAGCTACTTATTTAGTTAAGCTTTAGTTCTCCTTTAAAGGAGACTTCAACCCTTAATTAAAAAAACACTACCCCCTAACCCTACATAGACCCCCCTCCCTGCTCCCCTCCAGCCTAGCTGCTACCCCTGGTAAATTCCCCTAACTCTTTACTTACCCCTTGGTGCAGATTCAGGGCATCAGAGTTGACAAGCCCTATCTTCATTCTCATTCCGATGATTTCAGAAGAGAAGGAGTGTTGGCGCATCCGCAGTTGGAGCAATCTTTCGTTTAATGACAACTGTGCATGCTTTGAAGTCACGGACATTGCAGAAGTGAAGGAAGACCCGAAAAATTACCAAAGAGCCAGAAGATGGTACCCATGAACTCCGATGCCCTGAATCAGTACCAAGGGGTAAGTAAACAGGGGCATTTACCAGGGGGAGCAGGAAGGGGGGTCTATGTAGGGTAGGGTTTTAAATTAAGGGTTGAATTCTCCTTTAAGACAGTTTCTACTTCAGCCACTTGAATCAAGTCTCAGCCTAAAACCAGTTAGTCAAAGATTTGAATGGGTGATTAATACTCTTCAATGCCCAGCATGAAGATTCATTATAGTGAGATTTAAGTTGCATCAGGTCAGGTACGCACAGAATTAGGTTATGGGGAAAAAGTCCCCATTTCCCTGACCATGTAGGTGGTCTGTGGGTACTTGGGTGGACTGCGGGGTCACAAAACTCCCACCACCATACATGAAAACGTACTCCACCTCAGAAAGATGTCACTTCTTGGCAACTGTGATGTCACTTCCGTTTTTCTTGGATCCCTGGTAGACTGCCCAACCAAACCAACACAGATGGCAAGCGCATACAGTTGTGCTCATACGTGTATATACCCCAGCAGAATTTATGATTTCTTAACCATTTTTTAGAGAATATGAATGGTAACACAAAAACTTTTTCTTTCACCCATGATTAGTGGTTGGCTGAAGCCATTTATTGTCAAGTTGTGTGCATGTTATCAGGCCAAATCACTCGGGTATGTTAACTTTTGATCACGGTCATTGGGGTAGTTTGTGTAGTGCCAACCACTAACCATGAGTGAAAGAAAAGTTTTTGTGTTATTCATATTCTCTGAAAAATCAATGATTAAAAAATTATACATTCTGCTAGGGTAAGTGTCTGTAGGTGTGTGCACAGGAGTTGTGCTGTGCATACACAGTGCTTTCAGTGCTGTTTAAAGTGTTAGAGTTGAAGTTACTGTTGTGTAAAGGCTGAATGAACCTGCTAATAAAGCACTGTTATGCTCTACTCATCCTTGGCTACCAAAACATGACAAATTGGCAACAAGATGTCTCTTCTACCTCTGCCGGAGCCTGCAGCTTTTCTCCCAAACCCTGGTGAGACTACCATACCTTTTACTGCTTGTATCAGTATGTTTGAAAATTGCATTATTACTGCTGACAAAGGGAATATTACTGAAACAGCAGTGGCAGTAGCAGAGGCTAAAACTCTGTCAGGGAACTACTGGGAATTCAGCACTGGGACCTAATAATACACAGTCACAGGCAAAATACAGTGCTAAGGAAAGGGATTCACCTACACTGCAAAATCATGCAGCAAATACAGATAAATAAAATTCTGCTTCCACTGTAGTTCAACACAACACTCTGCAAATTATGCTACATGTCCTGCAAAAGCTGTACAGTGCCACAAATGCAAAAAATAAAGTAGGACATTTTGCTAAAGATGTTCATTAAGTCACTGCTTCAAATGTTACAGTATTAAGTGTGGCTAAAGCTGATACCAGATTATTCCAGACAAGTTTATTAGCACTGTCAATGTCACTACTGCCTCTGCTGACAAGTGACACCCCATTGACATGATGCTTGATACAGGTTCAGCTGTTTCTAAAGTACCAAAGGATACTTTTCTACTCCTGATGCCAACTGCAAATGGCCTGAAGAGAGTGACCCTATAAGGCATACAGAGAGAATCAGAAAACTACCTGCAGGGACTAAGGACAATGTGTTGTGAAAATGCATAATATTGCTTTAAGATGCATTCAATTTGTCCATACTCCCAAAACTATTATATTTATTTGAGACCATTCCAGTCCAAATTCCCCAAGCACAGTTGGGCCATATTCAGAAGCTGATTTTCAAGTACATATGGGGCACTACTAAATCTAGGATACCACGCTCAGTTCTCTTAGCAGGGAGGAGTCAGGGAGGCCTCGCTGTTCCAGACATAAGACGATATTACGTGGCTTCTCACCTGCGCCAAACTTCAGCTTGGCTACAGCCTCAAGCGCCAACTAGGTGGGCACTTTTAGAAGCTACTTGGTTATACCCATACCATATCAGTACTTTGATATTGATAAACCATCCCAAAGTACAACTCTCAGTCTCAGCCCCAAAGCCTATGAAATTTACCCTCTCAATATGGAAGCTGTGTCAGAGAAAATATCAAATCAGTAAATACCCATCAGCCTTGATATCGCTCTCTGGTAATCCAGAATTTAAGCCAGGCCAGGGGAAAGCATATCACCTAGATTGGGCAGCTAATGCTTTCCATAGGATCCATGATTTTATAAACCCATTGCGACAACGGCTGTATACATATGACGAAATTGCACAGAAATGTAACTGGAGTACTGAAAAAAGGTTGGAATATCTTCAGGTTATGCATTATATCACGACATTATATGGACAGCAATCCCAGATACTGTTATCTCCATTCGAGAGACTTCTAGGTAGCAGCTTTCCATGTAAAGGTCTTATATCGCAACTATATAGCCTATTAAATGCCTTACCGGTTGAGCCATTCCCTAAACATGCCTATATGCAATATTGGGAAAATGCTTGGGGGAAGGAACTTACCCAATTCCAATGGGGAAAAATGTGGGAAAATGCTCGTAGAATGACTGTATGTACCCTACAGAAAGAAAGTGTGTATAAAGTCATGATGAAGTGGTACCTCACCCCGGATAGGCTTTCCAAAATTTTCCCGCAAAGCAGCCCTCTCTGCTGGAGAGGTTGCCAGCATAGGGGTACATTATCTCACATTTTATGGGATTGCCCGAAACTGACCTGCTTTTGGAAGGCAATTGTTGATTTAATAGCAGCGGTCTTTAGAACCTCTTTGATTATAGAGATGCCTCATATGCTGCTAGCCCTCCCTATTACAGGACTCCAGAACGCTGCCCAAAAATGGGTTAACCAGGTAGCGACGGCAGCGCGCTTGGCAATCACCTCCAAATGGAAGTCTTCGGACATCCCATCACTTACAGAGGTTACATTCAGGCTTGAAAACAATAGGAGATTTGAGGAAATGACTGCTCGAATAAGTAATACACTACCACTACACGATAAAATCTGGGGTAACTGGGTTTTCTATATCACAACCAACAGAGTGGAGAGTGATTCGGCCTAAAATTTAGAAGTTGCAGGGGTGGGCCACTTATCTCACCTTTCTCATGTGTGCCTTATTTCTTTTTGTTTTTTTCAGATACGTGTTGCGTTCTTTTGTATAATTGTTTTGTTTTGTTTGTGTGACAGACTTGTTTATATGTAAAATACTATGGCTAGTATTGTGCAATCTTACGCAAATGTGGGTCACTAACCCGATTGGACATGTCTGTATTATATTTTTATTTTATTTTTCTTCAGAAAACCAATAAAAAATAAGTTACAAAAAAAAAAAAGATGCATTCAATTTTATTTTGTGGTTTATTACATTTGTCCAAATGCTTTCCTACTATGAGGGAATAAGTGTTGTTTGTGCAAGGTGCCTGTAGGTGTCGCTGTGCATAGGAGTTGTGCTGTGCATACAAAGTGCTTTCTATGCTAAGTGTTTTAGAGTTTTAAAGTTCCTGTTGATGTGTAATGGTTGCATGAACCAGATAATAAAGCACTATTATACTCAACTCATCCTCAGCTACCAAAACATAACAACTATGGCAGTGTTTCAGCAGCAGTAGGCAGTGCTACAGAATCAGTGGTGTCAGGCCAATTAGCCGGAAATCTACCAAACGGACCTATGTAGTCATTCTGCATGCCCAACATACAGTGCTACTAAATATGTTGGTGCTAAATACATAATAATAATAATAATAAGTTGAATGTGAAAAATAGCTAAGTTGAGCAGTTTGTGTGTAGGAAGCATTATAACTCCCATCATCTATGTCCTGGTTGGGTTGTTTAGTTTCCAGGAGAAAATAGTGGCAATGAAAACCGGTGCTTGTTATTCCTGTAAATATCTAATGTCCTACAAAACATGAATGTTAATCAGTGATCAACGAACACACAACACAAGAAATCAAATTGTATATTTCTTAAAACGTAAATTTAGTAGAATACAATACAACTGAAATGAATGAGGTAATTGTTCAGAACAAAGACTGTAGAATAAAGCAGGAAATGTTAACAATGTGTAAGTCTTCATTTATAGGGCAGCATGATTAAATAAAGTGTGAGGCCTAATAACGTCATCGACAGGGATTCTGGATATATGAATCATTGTCAGTACATTTGCAAGAGACAAAGTTTTCACTTCTCCAAAACAGTTTTTCTTAAAACCATGAAAACAGTTTAATATTTTTCGGTCAGTCTGATTTTTAAGGTTTAAAAAGTATGTGTTGCCCTTTCTAGGGTTTTTGCATGTCCCCATGTGCTTGAACACATTGTATTCTAGCATGGGCAATTCTACTTTGTGCTACTCACGTGACATTTCAGTGTAGCTGATAAACAGCAAAATCCTATTCTGCTTTAGACCAATGACATCTGGGGGTCAATATGCCTCTTTACATGTAATATATACCTGTAAGGCTCCTGGCTCCTCTCCACCTGTTAAAAAGCTGAAAATGCAATTGGAAGAGAAGTTCCCACTGGCCTAAAGGCAGATATTTGTATGAAAACATGCACCAAATTTTCATTAACACTGACAGGCTCCTCAGCAGGATTTGGGTCTTCTCTGCCTTATGCCATGAATTGAATGTAATCCCTGGGAGACCGAAGAAGATGGCAGCATGGCACTACAGCAGTACCCCAAACTGGCGTCTCAGCATACAGGAGAACAGGTCCAGGTCTCAGGTAAGCAATTATACACACTAAAGGGTGTCTAACAAATTGGCACCACCCAGGAAATCCTTCATAGAATATCCTTCATATTTACATTTTCAAAAACCGAGAACCTGCTTAGGATTTCAAGAGAATTCTTTTTATACTGGCACTATGTCAAAGTTTCTGCTATGCCAACCCCATGACCGGATATAGTGATGGCACTTTTTCCATAATGCCCTATATTTTGGTTGCTACTACAGAACATTCAAAGTCAAGCGACTGGGGAAATGCCCCACTGCCAGTATATAGTAGTACATGGGATAGTATAGTAGAGAGGCAAGTCTGTCTGTAAGCAGGCAGGGATTTGAATGACAAACTATAAAATAATAATAAAGGATTTCAATACAATGAGTGACAACAGCTGGATAATATAAAAATATACACCGGCTCAGAAAGCCCCCATACATGGGCCAATCGTCTTCCAGCTCTATCCTCACCCTACAAGTCTCAGTAGGTCCACAGTAACTATCTCTGGGCCATTGATTGGATCAGTGCATGGATGGGCAAATGGGCCAAAGCCCTACTTGTATACTGATCTGTATTACTGTATTACTCATCTTTTTATTCAGGCCCTCTCCTATTCATATTCCAATCTTGTATCAAATCAATCAATTGCAAATCAATGTGGGCCCTAGCAGCCTTATTGCAGAAATTGGAAACAGGAGAGCTGCTGAATAAAAAGCTAAATAATTCAAAAACCACAAATAAAAAAAAATGAAACCCTATTGCATATTGTTTCAGAATATCACTCTCATATTAAAAGTTATTTTAAAGGTGAACAACTCCTTTACTATAAAATATTTCCTTAACTGTTCTGCTTGGCTTGCAAGGTCTTTTAATATGTCACAAAATGTCCACTTAAGAATTCGCAAGCTAAAAGGTAAATATCAGTGTCACTCGGCTCAGGCTTTTACCCAACATGCTTGAGTTAAGACAATGCCGGCATAATACAAAGATTTTTAAGGCAGCATGGAGCTAAAGCTTTTCTATCAATATGAACCCCACAATTGTTCACCAATAAACAGTCAATCCTTTTTGACTCTCCCCAAAAAAAACAAAAAAAATAGTAACATTTTTTTCTACTCATGTCACCTCCATTTTGCTGGGTTCCCTAACTCAGCCAATTTGAAAGTATGATTAATATAAATAAGAATTAAAAAATGCTCCCAATAGTTGATGGTTCTTTATTGTGCTAATATTTGAATGCTCTGATTGCCTGAGACATTCCAATATTCTTGACCAGAGCTTGATCCTGACCCTGAGTAAACACCAACAAGTTCCCAGTTAAACTCTCCTAAAATATAATGTGATTTTGCCCAGCACTGATAAACTCAACCAGTACATGTTTCTGAACTTAAAATAAAAACTGATCTGGATCAAAACAAAAAGGAAATTGCAGACGTTAGATGTAGCATACAAGTGCACCATTAGTTTTTCTTACATAAATACAGATTGAAAGAATGTCCAACTGCAGCATGTAATCCTTATTAGAGGAGCACCTGTAAAACTAGCAGACTGCTAGGCCAAGCATTACTTTATAGTATAGAAACCAATACAATTTTGAGATTAGTAAGCATGGCAGCAGATATATGTTAAAAGGGTGAGATGGCATCTAAATATTAGTTGTACTACAACTCCCATGAATCCATCACCATCTGAGGGGGGTTTCACCACAGCTGCACATCTAGACTCTGCTGCTTTAACACATACAACTTAATCTTGGAGTGTGAAGGGTGTCTATGCATTGAAAATATTTTATACACAGCTTAATCTAATGAGTCACAAAAAAAAGCATTAATGTTTTATACACATATAGTATGTTGAGTACAAGCCAAAATTAATAGCAGTGGACACAATGAAAAGGAAGATTGGCATATACATGTAAGAGTCCATCTATCATGAAGATCCCATCAATAAAAATCAATATTGAAACTATCAAATTGTAAGCCATGTGAAGAAAGCATACTGCGGATGTATAATTACTTCCCTTTCTTGAATTATTAAAATTGGGCTCTCTGAGTAAGCAAAACCTTTTAGCATAGGACACATCTGCATCCAAGTGGAAACTATTACACACTGCTGAGTTATCAGATGTACAATGCAAGCAATCCGGTGCTCAGCTGCTACAAGAGGTAGCAATGCTAAAAATGAAATCATGCAGATAAGGAAAACACCCATGATTTTAAAAGCCTAGGGCAATTATCACAGAATCCATGCACTCCATAGAACCAGAACTTAAAGACCAGTCTAAAAAGTTCCAATGTGGTTCAATGTCAGTGATAAATCCTATAAAAGTAATAAACCCTAGCAGCCACATGGAAACAAAGTCTTTGGACCTGAATTCAACTCTACTGTACTATCAGGAGGCTGGCTCAAAATCAATGGCTTGTGGCTTTTGAGTTTGTGGGCAAGTGTCATGAAGATGGCCTCCACGTGGTCATTTGTGTTCTTGGCCGACGTTTCAAACATGGGCATGCTGTGTGAGTCGGCGAACTTCTGAGCCATGTCTGTGGGAACCTGGATACAGCCTCGCAAGTCACATTTATTACCAACCAAGATACGGGGCACATCATTGGATATTAGGTGCTGTTTGCATTCCTCAATCCAGGCAGGTAAACTCTGAAAACTGGCCATATTTGTGATATCATATACAAAGACTACAGCGTGCACATTCCTGTAGTAATGCTGCACCATACTCTTACGGAAGCGTTCCTGTCCTGCAGTGTCCCATAGCTGAATCTACAAAGGATAGAAAAGCAAAAAAAACATGTATGAAATTAGCAATTACATTATGTCTGTTGGTCTAACAGTGTCTGTATATAGAGCAGAATTTTCCTGAACATTTTAATCTGCTGCAGGTGAGTTTATTATGACAAGTTTAAGGGAACTGGCTCACTATTTATTCTTGAATGTCAAATGTTCTAAGAAAAAAAAACATGCAAAGCCATTATCTAAAGTAGAGGGGCTTTAAAGGAATTGTTCAGTGTAAAAATAGACAAAATGTGCAAAATAAAAATGTTTCTAATATAGATAGTTAGGCAAAAATGTAATGTATAAAGGCTGGTGTGACTGGATGTCTAACATAATTACAGAACACTACTTCCTGCTTTGCAGCTCTCTTGCTTTCCACTGGTTGGTTAGCAGATAGTTATCAGTGACTTGAGGGGGGCACATGGGTCATAATTGTTGCTGTTATATCAGAGCTGCATGCGGAGGATCAATGGCAAACTCACTGAACAGTTATGTCCCATGTCCCCTTCAAGTCACTGACTAAGTCAGGGTTAGAGAGCTGAAAAGCAGGAAGTTATGTTGTATTCTGTTATGTTAGACTTCCAATCACTCCAGTACAATACATTATATACATTTTATTATATACATTATATTTTTGCCTAACTAGCAGCATATAGATTTACCCAGTTTTCTAGTTTTACACTGAACTATTCTTTTAAGTCCCTGAATCCTTAACTTCAACATGCTACAAGGTGCGGAAGGGGTTGAATGAATGCTAGGTCAAAAGGTGGATGTGAAAATGGTCCCTGTGAATCATAGCCAGACTAGAATACCTCCACTCAATCAGAATGTGTAAGCCTGTATAAAAGTTTACTGAAAAACAGTGTCTGCACTCTAGGCTGCGACTCCTGAAACAGTGTTGCAAGCCACAAACCCAGAAGAGAAGAGTCTGTGTATTTTTGCAGGTTGAGAGAAGTAGATCTGCTTTTGCTCCATTGATTTGAATCCGGTCAGCCATTGTGCATGTATACTTTTGGCAGTTGTTACTTTTAACACAAAAGCTTTTTCAAAAACTAAGATTCTCTATGCACTGTAAGCGGCAGGTAGATCACAACAGACTTTTTACAGGGTCTTTGTATTGAGCAAATCGTTAGAGAGAAACTTGTCAAGCGAAGGTTTAGTAACCAAGTAAATTCATCCGGATGCCAGATAAAGATGTTGCATATGTAATGATTTATAAATGGCTGAATATCAATATCTGGGTACCTGATAAAGAAGTTACAAATTTAACGATTCATAAAGGCCAAATCTTACTGGGTAGTTACAGAACTTTCATATTTATATAACAGCTGCTGAACTGGGAATGTTTAATTCTTATGCTGATTTTATTTGGGTCTGGTAGTGGTGGATCTGTTTAAAGAAGTCTATTCTTTCTGGGACCATATGCTTTATGGTTTCAACAATTTTTGCCAATTGCTTTTTAATCCTTTTGCATTCTTAATTTTGGTTCCACACATAGGTGTGGGAGGCGGGGCATAGTTTTTCCCTGCCAGTTCAGAGAGTGTTTATTCACTTTCTCATGAACAAGTCCAGATGAATTAAATCACGCAAAAAATGGGGGCTATTGTTTCTTTTAAAGCAGGAAGAAATAATCTATGGAAACAGATATGGTTGAGCTGCACCTTCCTCTAGTGTGTATATTAAATGCACTACTATCCTTTCCACAGACTTCTGTATTCATTTCCTTACCTTGATCCTCTCCCCATCTATATCCACAGTTCTTTCTCGAAAGTCCACCCCTATTGTAGCTTCTGTTCGTTCCGGAAAGCAACTGGTGCAAAATCGGTAAGTCAGACAAGTTTTTCCGACATTTGAGTCCCCAATTACGATGATCTTGAAAATCCTGGCACGGGTGACACCAAACGAACAAGAGCTGCTGATACTCGCCTCCAGCGAGGACTCCAAGCCTCCGTCACCACCGGAGCCTGCTGACATTATGGTCACAACGTGCACCTTGAAATATAGAATATAGCCCTAAATGAGACCAAAAGATACCATGCTGCCAAAAAATATGTACATTTAAAACACCTGACCCCAATTTTTTTCCACCTATCTATAAAGTAGGTAGGAATTATAAGACAAGTTGAACAGATGATTATCAAATTAAAGGCTAAGTATTGATATATTTTGTTGCATCCCCTCATGCCACCTGAACCCCTATTTTTCCCCATTCAGCTCTCGAGTCATGCCCATGCATACCAATGGCCAAAATGTTAAGTGCAGACAGCTTCATTTCCACCCAAAAATAGTTTTTGCATAATAAAAGACAACATTTCAGACTACTTTTCAGTATGCATGCAATATACATTTCCAAAGGTTTTAAAGGGCAGGAAATCCTGTTTTCACTGTTGTTTTAAAAGTTGTTGCCCTTAGGCCAGTGATCACCAATCAGTGGCTCATGAGTAACATGTTGCTCTCTGGCCTCTTGGATGTTGCTCCCAGTGGCCTCAAAGCAGGTGTTTATTTTTGAATTCCTGGCTTGGAGGCAAGTTTTGGTTGCATACAACAACATTAGTACTGTCAAATACAGCCTCCTGTAGGCTGCAAGTCCACATAATGGCTATAAATAGACAATTAAAGCACATATTTGGCACCCCATGAACTTCTTCCATTCTTATGTTGCACTATAGTTTTTTTTTTATTTGAATGTTGCTCAGGGGTAAAAAAAAGGTTGGGGGCCCCTGCCTTAGGCTATGGACATACAGACTGCTGTCAGCCTGTGTAATTTTGCAGGCCAAGAGAAGCACATCTGCTCAGTGCCCCTGCTCCATTGATTTGAATTTGAGGTCACACACAGGCTGAGGTCAACCCAAATACGGACGTCCGCTTTAGTTCCGCTATAATTGCACAATGGCTGACCGGATTCAAATCAATGGAGCAAAAGCAGATCTACTTCTCTCAACCTGCAAAAATACACAGGCTCTGAGTCACTTCTCCTCTAGGTTTGTGGCTTGCAACACTGACTGTCACTGCACTCTAGGCTGTGACTCCTGAAACAGACACTGTTTTTCAGTAAAAATTAAAATGTATAAATATTAGTAATACCATTGAGAACATGTAATTAATGTTTCCTTGAAAGTTTCCTAGAACTGTTTTTGTAACAGGGACCGGTATAAATCCCTATTTTTTTTTTTTTTAAAGGAACGGAGGGGGTGTGTGAACCGCGAGTGCCAATTACATTTTGCATTTACTGTGTCAAAGACGGGCACACCAGCATCAAATTTCATGCACACTGCATCAAATGCGGGCTTGGTGGCCCAGTTCTATTATGTCCACTGCTGGTGGTTAAGAACCCCCTAGAAGGCCAATTTCTTTCATTATGCAAAACTTTACTTCTCCTTTAATTTATACAGTGAAGACAGAATGCCGAGTTAAGCTGGCCACAGACGCAAAGATCCGATCATACGAATTGAGGATTTGTATGTTTTTCAGACAGTGTGCGGAGTGTCCCAACATTTGTCTTACCATGCCGATCAGTCGTTCAGCCGATAGGACAGGTTAGAAGATTTCTGTCGGCTGCCGATCATATCTCAGCATGTATTTCAGATCAGAAGATTTTTAGTGGGAGACCGTCACCAGTTTTGTCAGACATACACTTTCATGCGATTGCTGTAGGGGCAGAACATCGGCTGATCTATTTTACTACTTAATCTGAATATTTTCTGATGCCCGATCAATAACCTATTTACAACATTTCAAGGAAACATTTAACTTGAATCAGCTAGGCTGGATTATGCACAGCCAAACAACAGATCTTCAGTTCTAGACATGCACAGTAGCTAGTGCTTAGGGATCTGCAACCTTGGCTCTCCAGCTGTTAAGGAACTACAAGTCCCACAATGCATTTGCCTTTATGAATCATGACAGACTCCTTCATTGCATTGTGGGATTTAGTGCATTCATTGTCAGCGATGGATCCTCTGAATGGCCACCATCCATGACTCTGAATGCAGGGTGAACATGATCAAGTGATGATCTAGGATTCCCTGGGCTGTCCATGTTTCACAAGCAATCTGCATGGGTTGCCAACGATCTGATCATTAAAGAGTGCTGGACAATTGGAGATTTCATATCTGAACAGTAAAGGAGAAGATATAATTGGATTAAAACTAGCTGACTCCCAAGCAGTGCAGATATTGCTCAAGGTATTTAGAGAGGCATGCTGCAGGCTGCAGTGGTTTTAGTATAGCCATACCTTCATGATTCTTAAAGGGATACTGTCATGGGAAAACATGTCTTTTTCAAAACGCATCAGTTAATAGTGCTACTCCAGTAGACTTCTGCACTGAAATCCATTTCTCAAAAGAGAAAACAGATTTTTTTTAATTAATTTAGTTTTGAAATCTGACATGGGGCTAGACATTTTGTCAATTTCCGAACTGCCCCCTGTCATGTGACTTGTGCCGGCACTTTAGGAGGGAACTGCTTTCTGGCAGGCTGTTGTTTTTCCTTCTCAATGTAACTGAATGGAACACAGTGGGACATGGGTTTTACTACTGAGTGCTGTTCTTAGATCTACCAGGCAGGTGTTATCTTGTGTTAGGGAGCTGTTATCTGGTTACCTTCCCATTGCTCTGTTGTTAGGCTGCTGGGGGGGAAATGGAGGGGGTCATATCACTCCAACTTGCAGTACAGCTGTAAAGAGTGACTGAAGTTTATCAGAGGACGTCACATGACTTGGGGCAGCTGGGAAATTGACAATATGTCTAGCCCCATGTCAGATTTCAAAATGAAATATAAAAAAAATCTGTTTGCTCTTTTGATAAATGGATTTCAATGCAGAATTCTGCTGGAGCAGCACGATTAACTGATGCATTTTGAAAAAAACATTTCCCATGACAGTTTCCCTTTAATCATTCCCACCACACCATCTTGAGACAGACATATCCAATATCTATTGGTCTTTATGCGTATTAGTTTTCAATGGAGTGTTAAAAGGCAACGTATGGCTATATGAGCAGGGAGGGAAAGACAGGACCACAAACCAGCTGTGCCCAAGCGCCACGTCCTGAACCTATGGGAGCTGAAAAGCAGTCACTTACCAAGACACACAGGACAGAATATACGCGAAGTAAGAAGCAGCGATACCAGCTGTATTGTTTCCGCGACTCTGCCTTAGCCCCTCTAACCGACAGCAGCACTAGGAAATTGCCCTATGATTCCGCATTTTCACCGCCTCCCCCATCACCTCCCTGCTAGCTGGCCGTGGCACCGCCTCTTTCCGCCAGCTGCAAGTGCGTTAGATCAGCAGCGGGCATTTTGAAGAAGGGCAGTTTGCGCCTAGTAGGGAAGGCGTAGACTCCCTTGAACTTTAGGGGTTCACGTGGTACCATGCCTACGTCATCGTGGTATGGAAAAGGATGTGGGTGTTGTTGCCTTTATAACAATTGTCCTTGTATTTGGTTCATGAATTATAACGGTGCTGAGTGATTTGTGTCGCACATGACTCGGTACTTTTGGGTAAAAAAAACACATAGTTCCGGTTGTAAGCATATGTGCGTTCATTCGCCCTCACTGCCTTTATTTGCGCTTCAAACTCTGGCGCTATGCACCTGTACACCACCCTACACTTGCTCATCGGCCTCTTGACCGGAACTAGGGGTAGGCACGAGAGACACGTGCCTAGGGCGCAAAACTAAGTCACCTGGCATGTACTTTATATGCTGCCTACCCCAGTCCGTCAAAGTGTTACCTCAGCCTTCCCCGTTCCCCCTAGTCTGGCAAAGTGTTACCTCAGACTGGGAGCAGGGTCGACTGGGGAGCCCTGGGACTACTGTTGCCCAGCGAGGGGTTGGGGCCCACCGGGTTTTACCTGGGGTCCTGCCGGGCCAGTGTGACCCTGCCTGGCAGCAAGGAATAGTCCTGTTCTTTAGGGCTACAGTGATGAAGCAGCTCAATGGCTGCTCATCCCTTCCAGATAAGAAGTGCATAATAAATGCTTTGAAATCAGAGCCCCAATCAAGTTTTCTTTGTCCAGCCAAAAAACAGTGCAAAAGAAGTGCTGTGCACTTTAGAATAAAAAAAGGTACAGTTCAAATTGCCCAGCTCAAAACCACCACGAGCCACAGTGCAAACTGCTAATCTGGGGGCATACTGACCTCATGCTTTCATGCAGCTTGCTTTATGAGCAGAGGAGAGAAGAGAAGTAAACCTATTATAGAAGAAGGCCTCTAATTATTATTAACATTATTTATAAAGTGCTGCCATATTCCATGGCAATATATAGATTACATACAAAAAACAACTGATAACCAATACTGTACAAGAGGTATTGAAGAATGCAGTCCAGGCCTGTGTTCCATGTAACAGTGCTTCACAACTATGAAGTCCATAAAGACATATACATTCATATAGTCATAAGTAAGTGAGTGCGGGTTGGGACTCTCTTCTATATCGCAACATTTTTGGATCTGCACCCAGGCGTTTTTGACCACGGAGACGTGAGTGCCGTTTGTTATTTAAACTATTTTATATATATATATATATATATATATATATATATATATATATATATATATAGCAAAGCAAAATAGGTGCACTCTCAACAAAGCGACATCTGCCTGGGTGCTGGAAAAGGGTTCCATACATCTCAATAAATCAACCGCACTCCAGGAATTCTTCAGCAACAAATGGTTGAAATCGCTCCAAATTGACTCGCGAGGCAATTTGGAGCGATTTCAAAAATCGCGCCGCTGCGTGTGAATAGGCGCCGGCGTTTTCAAGTAACGCTGGTGCGCCTCAGGACTTGGCTATTCGGGGAGGTTCGGGGGCTAAAAGTCGCGGCTACAAGTCGCCAGGCGACAAAATGCCCCCGAATCTCCCCGTCTGGCCTTAGCCTTAGAAGACAGGGGGTGTCATTTATTAACACTGGGCAAATTTGCCCATGGGCATTAACCCATCAAATTGCTGCATTCATTGTTCTGCTTGCAGCTGGCTTTAAAAAGCTAATCACTGATTGGTTGCTATAGGTAACTGCCCGTGGGCAAATTCGCCCAGTGTTGATAAATGAGCCCCAGGAGGTTCCCGCTAAATGTTCTGAAGGTTTTTTTTTTACAGGCTGATAAATTAGATAGCTTTAAAGGAATTGTTCAGTATAAAAATAAAAACTGGGTAAACAGATAGGCTGTGCAAAATAAAAAATGTTTTCAATATAGTTAGTTAGCCAAAAATGTAATATATAAAGGCTGGAGTCACTGTAAGTCTAACCTAAAAGAACAGGACACTACTACTTGCTTTTCAGCTCTCTTTTGTTTACACTGACTGGTTACCCTGGTTACCAGGCAGTAACCAATCAATGACTTGAGGGAGGGCCACATGGGTCATAACTGTTGCTTTTGAATCTGAGCTGAATGCTGAGGCTCAATTGCAAACTCACTGAACAGTTATGTCCCATGTGGCTCCCCTTCAAGTCGCTGACTTACTCAGATTTAGGGAGCTGAAAAGCAGGATGTTGGATTCTGGCTATTATATTTGACATCCAGTCACTCCAACTTTTATAGTTTGCATTTTTCCCTGACTAACTATATTAGAAATATTTTTTATTTTGCACAGCCTTTCTATTTAACCAGTTTTTAATTTTACCCTGAACTGTTCCTTTAAGAAGGGGTTGGATGGCTTTTTAGCAAGTGAGGGAATGCAGGGTTATGAAAGATTGCTCATAGTTAATCAGGGACTGGAATCAGGAAAGGATTTCCCCCCCACCCACTGAATCAAATTGGAAAGGCTTCAAATTGGATGTTTGCCTTCCTCTGGATCAACTAGTAGTTAGGCAGGTTATACAGTACATAGACCTAAAAGGTTGAACTTGATGGATGTGTGTCTTTTTACAACCTAACTTACTATGTAACTATGTATACTTTCAGGGTTTAAATTAACTTTAAGTATAATATATAGAGTGAAAATCTGAGACAATCTGGAATTGGTTTTCGTTATTTATTTGTGGTTTTTGAGTTTAGATTTTTATTTATCAGCTCTTCAGTTTGAAATTTCAGCAGTCTGGTTGCTAGGGTCCAAATTACCCTAACAACCAAGCCTGAATAAGAGCCTGATATGAATAAGAGCCTGGAATATGAATAGTAGAGGGCCTGAATAGAAAGATGAGTAATAATAAGCAACAACAACTATAAATGTGTGGCCTTAAGGTGGTCATAGACGCACATAATATCGTACGAAACAAATTTTCGTACGATATTCGATGCGTGTATGGTGGGAAATGAGCCGACCGATATCGTCAGAAGATTAAGATATCGGTCGGCTGGTTGTTCGGGCTGGACGGAAAATTTTGATCGGATGCCTTTGAAAGCTCCCTGAACATCGGCCATTGTTAGTGCTGAATTGTCAGATACAAGTAGAATTCTATTGTTTCTACCTGTATATTTGACGATTCAGCTCTACACGTGTGTGTTGAAACGAACGATCTTTCTTGGAAAGATCTTTTCCGAGAAAGATCGTAATTGTTATGTCTATGGCCAGCTTTACTGAGCACTTGTTTTTAGATGGGGTTCAGTGACTCCAATTTCAAAGCTGAAGCGTCAGAAGAAGAAGACAAATAATAAAAATACATATGGGAGACCAATTGAAACATTGCTTAGAATTAGCCATTCTATAGCATACTAAAAGTTAACTTAAAGTTGAACCACCCCTTTTAATGATACTGGATACTTTATAGTGATACTGACAAGTTCCTATAAAAATCATAGCAACGTGTCAGTATGAAGTAAATGCTGTACAAGAAATATTTCCCTGAAAAGCCCAATGCAAAGCCACCTCCAGCCCCCGCAAAGCCACACTCACTGACCCTCAGACCCCCCGAAAAGATCTTTTTCATCTACTTCACTAACACAGGGCTGGGGGCTGCGCGATCATTACATAGGCTTATTATAAATCAAAACAGGAATTCAGCCTATGGAAGGATTGCAGCCCCCAGCCCAGTGTCACTGAAGCAGGAGACAGGTTTGCGGGGCTGGGGGGGCTTCTCTGGGAAAGATTTCTTGAGCAGCATTTACTTCATACTGACACGTTCCTATGATTTTTATAGGAATGTGTCACTATGGCTTTAAAGGGCAAGGAAAGGCAAAGAAATAAAATCCCATTTTTACTTTCTTTAATGAAAAAGAAATCTATCTCCAATATACTTTAATTTTAAAATGTGTACCGTTTTTATAAGAAACCTGACTGTATGCAGTAAAATTCTCCCTTCATTTAGTGCTTCTGGCAGGGAAACAATCACTTATGAACAGCAGGGGGAGCCCCTGCCTTACTTAGCAGCCATGCAGAACGCAAGCAGACCATACTGAGCATGTGCAGTGCCAGTGTCAGACAAAGATGTATAACAAAGTTACAAGATGACAGCCCCCTGTGGCCAACTTTGAAAGCATAAATCATTTGTTTGATTAGGCTTGTGGTGCAGTAAGTTCATGTTTATGTTTAGTATACAAAATACAGCAATTCTAGCCTTATTCTATTTTACACTTTCCTTGTCCTTTAAATATCCTTTTGCATAACTTATACCCTAGTAACATGGCTTTTGTATCAATATGGATTTATAGCAGCCCCATGAGAGATAAAACATCTTACCTTAAAGCCTTACCCTTCATTCTGTTGTAAGCCCAACCACCTACAGTAATATGTCCTTCACCCAATGTTGGTAATTTGCACCCGAGACTTAACTTAGCTGGGGTGGTTCACCTTTCAGTTAACTTTTAGCATGTTATAGAACTGCTTATTCTAAGCAGCTTTTCAACTGGTCTTGATTATTTATTTTTTGTAACAATGTTGCTGTTGCTTTTGTTTTTTGTAGAAATCGGCATGTTTCCACTCTGGATAAACTGTGGTGAAACCTGCTTCAGACAAGAAAAATCTTACAACGCTGTGTTACAGTCTGTGCTCATGCGCTGGTTGTACAAAAATGTGGTCATTATTTGCGTCACCTGAGGAAAGTTTGTCACTGTCCCTTATGGCAGGAGTGGTCCTGACCCCCACTTACAGACTGTGACACGTTATACAAGCCCCAGTAATTCAAACAGAAGTACCTAAATGTTACTTAATGACCCTTCCATGTCCGTGGACTGGGATCCAAGTTCCCCACCTCTTGGCATCCCCAATGGTCCTCAGCCAAGGATGCCCATTCTCATTAGGAACTAAAGCGTTTGCCTGTAAATATGTAATATCTCCACTTCAAGACCAACCTCTCCTTCCCTACTCCAAAAATTGTTCCCAGATAGAGTTACCATCTTTGACCTCAGCAAAACACGAGAAATAGGGCAGGATGTTATCAAGAGAAGCACTGAGGGGGAAGATCATGACATTTGGGGGCATGGCTGTGACTGCAGAGGTGATCACTGGCCAGATTATCATTTCGGTTTCACAAGGTTGAAACCTGAACAGACAGTTGTGACCAGAAAAGCCCTAAGAACAAAACATAGGGAAACACTATTACCTGGTCAGCTCTTATCTACCCATTAATCTCCCAACTCTGTCCCATTTATATAACTGCCCACCCCTTCACTTTTCTGTCCCATCCACTGTCAATAGAGCGGGAATTTTTATAGCACCCAAAGTTTATACACTGTCTCTTTTTATAGGTGTCGATGTATGGGGGCCGAAAGGAGGACACTCCTTGTTCCAGAGTTGGCCACATTTATAGATAATATGTCCCATATAAAGTTCCAGCTGGTCTCAGTCTAGCAAGGGTAAGGCACTTCCTTCTTTCATTGGGGAAATGCATAGCTATACAATATGCAGAAAAGTAAAAATGTGAATTTTAGGCATAAAGCCAGTGTGCAATATTTTCTTTAGTCATAGACCAGGTCTGTCCCAGCTCTTTATAGACGTTTCAAGGATGAAGACTGCACACTCCAAAAGTAAAAAAAAATAGCTTATTACATTAAGCAAAAAATCCAAAAATGATAGGCCCCATCAATATAGGCCCTACGCATTTCGACCATTAAGGTCTTCATCGGGGGCAAAAACAATAAAAAAAGAACAAAAAAAGGCAGAAAGATTGCATTGTCTGTATGGTTTTTATACCTGTAATATTATGCTCTAGTGAATCCATCCATGCCTGCAGCTGAGGCGTCTGACATCACTTCCTCCTTACCATGTGTTTAGGTGGCAAATGCGTTCCAAATACTGGAAGTTGTGTCAAATGGAACGCACATGCGTTCCAACAACCGGAAGTTGCGTCCAAAAGACTGCAACTGCTATTGAGCAAAATAATGTCAGGGTCTTTATAAGATTAAACAAATTTATGCTAACCTATAATACATTAAAACATCCTCAATTCCACCTAAATGATATATATTAACTAGCCTATCCCCAATCTAAGGGTACTAATAAGGCACTGCTATAAATAAATATACACATAAGGATGTTAATGAAAATATTAAGTTTACTCATTTAACTAGTTTGTTAATAGTATCTACATCCAATTCTGAATACCACAATTGCATGTGCGTTCCATTTGACACAACATCTGGTATTTGGAACACATTTAGATTTGCATTTGGAGATTGACTTCCTCCACCTAAAAACATGTTCTTTTTTATTGTTTTTGCCCCTGATGAAGACCTTAAAGAACAAGTAAACCTTTTTTTTTCTATCTGTAAATTTGCTCTAAACAGCCCC
>CM044431.1:62778372-62809892 GCA_024363595.1 Xenopus borealis
CCCCCCCCCCCGCTTCTTGCCTCTGCTCACCAACTCCCACCCCAGTGTCTTTTACCTGATAGGCAGGTAGGAGAATGGCTGGGGAGAGGGAGATTTTTTACTGCTACAACGGAAACAGACCCCACATTCTGGACCTCCCCATGGGGTATACTTCCTCCACAGTAAAGCCACTGAAGATAGGGTTGCCACCTCTGGAAATTCCAGCCTCCCTCTCTCTGCTATTTCCTTGTTAGTGACATTGCCATAAAACTTAAGTTTGACAGACTGCAGTGTTAAATTTATGGCCCAGGACAACTCTAATGTTTTGCTTAAAAATGATCATGATACTCATAGGCTCATTTTTATTAAGGCTAGAGTAGGTTAAAGGGGTGGTTCACCTTTACAGTAACTTTTATTATGTTATAGAATGGCCAATTCTAAGCAACTTTTCAATTGGTTTTTATTATTTATTTGCTATAGTTTTATAGTTATTTGTATTTTCGTCTGATTCTTTGCACCTTTCAAATGGGCGTCGCCGTCCCCTTCTTAGGCTAAGGCCAGACGGGGAGATTCGGGGGCATTTTGTCGCCTGGTGACTTCTCACCGCGACTTGTAGCCCCCGAACCTCCCCGAATAGCCAAGTCCTGGGGCGCACCGGCGTTGCTTGAAAACGCCGGCGCCTATTTACACGGAGCGGCGCGCTTTTTGAAATCGCTCTAAATTGACTCGCGAGGAAATTTAGAGCGATTTCAAAAAGCACGCCGCTCCGTGTGAATAGGCACCGGCATTTTCAAGTAACGCCGGTGCACCCCAGGACTTGGCTATTCGGGGAGGTTCGGGGGCTACAAGTCGCGGCGAGAAGTCGCCAGGCGACAAAATGCCCCCGAATCTCCCCGTCTGCCCTAGCCCTAAAAAAAGAAATGCTCTGTAAGGCTACAAATGTATTGTTATTGCTACTTTTTATTGCTGATCCTTCTATTCCGACTCTCTCCTATTCACATTCCAGTCTCTTATTCAAATCAATGCATGGTTGCTAGGGTAATTTGGGCCCTAGTTACAAGACTGCTTGAAATGCAAATTGAAGAGCTGCTGAATAAAAAGCAAAATAACTCAAAAAACGTAAATAATAAAAAATTAAAACCAATTGCAAATTATCTCAGAATGTCACTCTCTACATCATACTAAAAGTTATCTCAAAGGTGAACAACCCCTTTAAGCCATCCCAAACCTTTCTGCCACCTAAAATAAAAAAAAATAAAACCTGCTCCTTGATGACCACACTGGACCTCTAAAGCTAAGGTCCTGCCTCCAAATCCGATGCTGAAGAGATCAATTGCAGTAGAAATTCATAATAATTTGATTGCAAAAATGTCATAAACTAATGATGAAGAAATACAAATAATAATAAAATAATTGCAGATTTTATGGCATCGAACTGCCCGGAAAGTCCAACTTGACCTCACTAACAGTTACCCTGATTTTGCATTGGTCAATGCACATATAAGAAATGATGCCAGTTGGAAAGTATCCCCTGTACCAAGAAGGCTACAGAACAGACATGTGGATATTGGGGATACTGCCCCTTGCAAAACTGAACGTTTTCACAGAGCATTACTTTCATCTGCACAAGGCATTCAGGTAAACACATTGATAAATAATCATTACAGTGAAACCTCAATTTTGCATACCCTGTTTTCCCACATTTTACATTTTTTTTTCTTTGCAGTCCCACCAATTTATGGTGCTTTTCCCTGATTTTATGTAATGTTTTCCTGAATTTTGTATAACATTTTGTCCTAATAGTTGTTTGTTCTCTGTGACTGGTAATATTTGTGCAATTAAGAGGTTTTAAATACTACAGTAAGTAGATGCATTTTGTGCCATGCTTTTGTCTGTAAAAAGTCAAGTCCAATAGACAAAGTCTGCACCTCATACAGTAATACACAGCTCACTTATTGCTTTAGGTTGTGTATGTGGCTGTCAGAGAGACCTTGCACCTACCCCCAATGTGTAACATTAATATTACAATGATTAACCCTTGTTATTAAAACTATAAATATTGAATTTAAAAGTAAACCTGACTTCTGTTCTTATATCCATTGAATACCTTAATAATAAGTTAACACCTTTCCCTGATTTTACATTTTCCCGGATTGTTCTTAATTTTTCCTATTTAGAAAATTGGGAAGAAGGCATCTTAAATACATTGACATGCAGAGCATTTTATTACAAGAAAATTCTTGGTCTTCCGAGATCCATGACTATTTGAGATTGCATCATTTAATGTGTTTTACATTGCAAATGTAAATTTGTAATATTATTGTGAGATAAAGTGCCAGTTTGTCATTGCCCTTAATGTATACTCTATTCATTTTGGCTTGCACACATCTTCTATTATGTCCCACCACTTTTATCTCTTTTAGGTGGACTTTGATGATGGCAATTGTCCAACATTCTTTAATCAAATCAAAGGCATCTTTAACATTTACCAGGTTGTTCACAATAAAGTTTCAGGTAAGGTGTCTGCAAACAGAAAGTGATTCAAATATTTAAGAAAAAGGGGAAAGGCAGTTAGAGAGAAAGACAGTGCATAATCCTAAATATATTGATATTAGAGAAATCACATTTGTTGCTTGAATGGACATGTACTGTATATAAGTTGTGTTTTTAACCTAAATTATGTGATCATTCAGAAGGGTTGTTCTTGAAGATTTGTTTAGTGGATATTACTAGTTATAGAGTCAGTATTTGTTTAGTCTTTAATGTTCTGTATTAAAAATTGTCACAGGACTCATTCACCAGATGTATGCACTGCTTCCAATGTATCAGGCCTATGTCACATGTACTGTTTTACAGCATCCACCTATCAGTGCTCACCTAGTTAGATTTTGGAATGAAAATGTGCATTTCCAGGCTGAAATTCAGCCAATCCGAGTGTTGACATGCAGATGTCATGTCTTTAGATGTTTACTAAACAGCAGTTGCACAGCTGAAATCAACACATATTGCATGTTTTTTTTCTCTCTAGGAATGCTAACATCAAGTTGTTGTGATTTTATAGGTATACCCCCAATTTCTAAAGTCCCTGTGTTAATGCTTAGACCAAGAGCATGGAACATGGTGGAACACAACATGATGGTATGTTGCAGGAATCTTTATGCTCTAAAGTAGAGGGAATCCGGGAATGAAAATAACCTAGCGGCAAAGGCTCACTCACAGGGTTGTAAAGCAGAGCCAGGGTATTTGCTCATCAGATTTTATTTTTTAGGTTTTACTTTTATTGGGTCTTGTCATTTCAATTGTTTTTTATGTTGTTCTGAAAAGAGATAATTCCATCATCCCTTCCAATTATACAGAACTCTCCATGCCAAATGACATGTGAAGCAGATCTTTTTTATGGCTGTAATTCATCAGTAAGGTGTAGGCCTATTTAACCATTTAGTTATGAAGAGACAATCAGTTTAAATTTTTCTAGCTTTAAACAGAAATAACCAACCAATAACCTATATTTGGTTTCTCTATTCGTGAATGTTAGTCCACATAAATTACTTTTCTACAGTGTTTTAATAGCATCTACTTTCAAGTCCAATTATGTCATTATTTAGCCATAACTACATTTGCTCCTTTTTGTTCCTATTTACAGATACATGGCAGAGAAGTTCCAGGACCTCTGTTTGATTATGGTTTGCTGATGTATCATACTGGAAGAGAGCTTTATGAAAGTGAGAGTGGCCCATTTTTCTACTTGTCAAAGGTAGTGTTTCTTATAAAAATCATTTGGTCAGTGTTGCATCGAAATTATTAAAAATAATGTGTTCCCACCAATCTAATTCAAGAAGGTGCCAGTGATATATGCATACATACATATCACCTACACAATAGAATTATGTTAAACTGAATCCATAAAGCCAGAGAAAGATAAATTATAGACAGACAGACTCAAGGGGTCCCAAACTGTTTTTTTTTCTTTCAAATGTAAAAAGATGAGGGGAACAACACCAGCATGAAAAAAGTTCCTGAGGGTGTCAGATAAGGGCTGTGATTGGATGTATGGTCCCCCCTAAATAAACTGGCAGCATAAAGAAGGCTCTGTTTAACCAAGCCAGAAATTAAAAAATAAGAACCTGCTTTTGAGGCCACCTGGAGCAACATCCAAGTGATTGGTGATTAACATGTTGCCCATGAGCCACTGGTTGGGGATCACTGGTCTAAGCTCTTGCTACAGAAATTGATCATTACAATCTAAGCCAGCATATAGATGATTATATCTTTGCTTCTAAAATAAAATAAAATGCTCTTTTAATTTTCAATAGGTGGAAAGCTCTTTAGAGGCCAAGCTTTGGAATGATATCTTTGTTTGGACAGAGAAGAAAGTGAGTCTATTGAACTGTACAAATAAATGTTTTAACGTTAATGCTTGATACTATACATGGGGCAGAATTATCAGCATTTAGATGTGTGTTTCCAAAACTCAAATCTTCTATGTTTATTGCACAAAACTGAAAAACTCAGTGGGAGTTGTATTTCTGGACATCGTGCTTTTTTTCAATTTGAGTTTTTAACATCAATGTAAAAATGAAGCAGATTAATTGAATTTGCAAGTTTTTATTTTTCATGGAAAAGACTTGTAAAGCTGACTGTGGACTTATTTATTAAAACCTTGGATCTTAAAAACTTGATTACTTAAAAACTTGAAAAATCCTCAAATGCAGTGCAGTGACATTGTGCTCATTATTTTCTACCAACCTTCATAAAACTTTTATTGAAAAGCTTGAATTTTCCTAGGACAACTCCAATTGACTTCAGCACAAACTCACCGGCTCTTACACACACACTGTAAATATCAGATTCTCTCCTGTATAGTGATGGACCATCAGAAAGGCAAAAAAGGAAGATCATTTTGATTTTAATGTTCCCAAATATATGAACATTCCCAGAAAGCTACACCAGAGAGTTCTTTGTAAATGCGAATGAAGAGAAACTCCAATTTCCAAAACTTGCTTGTCAAAAAGAATAAAATCAGAATTATTATTCCCAGGGCGCTCTCTTGTCTTGTACATTAGGCTGCGTAACTTTCAACAAACACCTGATTTTTGCTATTGGTAGCTAAACCTCTGAAAATATTGCTCCTTTTCTCACATTACCCATGTAATGTTACATTACCCATGTCCACAAAACAAAACAGATGATGCACATCTCAAATATGAATTTTCTCTCTTATCGCTCTCTAAACAGTTGAATTTACCAGTCGGAAGTATTAAAGCTACAGTTCTAATAGAGAGTGTGCTGGCTTCGTTCGAAATGGAAGAAATCCTCTATGAATTAAAAGAGCATTCTGCTGGCCTGAACAGTGGGATCTGGGATTACTCAGCCTCCTTTGTCAATAAATTTGGTGAGAAAATCAGTCATGATAAACCAAATACAAGGCCTGAGCTTATACTATCATTGTAATGCCAATTTATTTGCACTTGTTTACACAGAGAGATGTTAGCCAATGATACTATAACAAGGTGGTCATTCACCTGTATGGTCCCTCATACAGTTCAGCACACAGGCCATTTATGGCCCCCTTTAGTCTTAGTGACCTTAGTATTTTAGTGCAAAGTTAAGATGCTCTGTCCAACTTCTGTCCATCTGTCTGTGATATATGCCCTTTCTTATTCTGGAAATTCGTTTACCTGGAACACCCAGAAAATGAAAGTGTCCAAAATGTATCTACATTATTAGCACATTTTCTATAAAGCATGTTATTTGTATTTAAAAGTACCTGTAGCCTTGCTTGTAGAGATTTTGGGAGTAGTAGTTTTTAAATGTAAAGGAGAAAAGTGAAGGTTACATTACTCACTTTATTAATAGTGGAATGTGATCAAAGAGTAAATTGTAATTTTTGAGGAGACGACTGAGGACAATATTATAATAATAGCAATCCTAAAAGTGCTCATGCTCAGAAATAAATTTCTTTCAGGACACAGACAGGAGTTTTTACTGCCAGATCGAAGTAAGTATGTGAATATGGAGAAGCTTTTCCTTAAAAGTTACATGGATTTGTTGGTGCAGACTTGTCATCGCAGAGGAGCTCTGGCTACAGGAGGGATGGCCGCACTTTTACTGCCAGAAAACCGTGCAAGCCAAGAGTACCAGAATGTCATTGAAGCTGTGACACGGTAAAATGTATATTGAAAGCAAGTGTTGGGCATAAAACATATCTGTGTAGGTAAGCAGATTTGTGTGCATGGTTAGGATTGGGAACATAATTGTTAAGCGATGTGAGTGGTAAGGATGTACCGATTTCAGGATTCGATTTGGGAATTGGCTGGGATTCAACCTTTTTCAGCAGGATTCTGATTCGGCCATATCCTTGTGCCATGATCATTGCTCACAAGTACCCTATGCAATTTTTTGGTAAATGGAGCAATCCTTGGGGGATGCCCTAACATTTCGCTCCTCCATCAATTGAACCTTTCCTTCACCTTTAAGACTAGATATGTTGGCAGAGATTCTACAGTTGTAAAAAAAGAAGGTTTAGAAGGCTGTGCTGTATTAAAGGCAGAATGGTGTGCTTCATGTGTCTATGTCACTTTTAGGTCAAAGCTGTTTGAAATCAATGCCGGAGTAGATGGATTCATGGTATATGATATTGACCTTGTAGCACCAATGCAGAAGGTACAAACAGTCACTGTTTGCAATAATGTGTTATTCTGCAGATAATGTTTTCAAAGAAAATGTTTTCAAAGGACATTAACCAACCTTACTTACAGATCTAGCTCCAGATTTCCAGAGTCCAGCACACCAGGGTTTCCCCCCAGGCTGAGGAGATTGTATAACACAAATTCTGTTGTGATTTGATAGTGATAGAGATACAGTTTCTGTTATCCAGAATGGACAGTACCTTGGTTTTTCCGGATAACAGATCCCATACCTGTACTGATCTGATAATGTTTTTATTTGCTTAATACTAAAGGGGTATAAAAAATAAATGCAAAAATAGAAAGTTAATTTAAATCAATCAATACTATAATCACTGTGCAGCAGAGACTACATTAAATATTACTTGCTGGTGCAATCTGTAGGAGAGAAATTACATCTATATGCCAGTATGTAAATAAGACATAATTGTTCTTTTTTTTGTTTTTTAGCTTTTCCAGGCACAGACAAAAGGCCCCAACCAGTTACAGGTCATTCCAGATGTTAGCGTGTCACAGTCTGACTTGCTCACAATGCCTGCGGTATATATAATGTTTTCTACATTTCTCCTTATTCACCTGACCTACTAATAGAGCATAGGATTTGTTTACACCTGAAGTTACAAAAACAAAAGAAACCTATATTGTTCCTATGGGGTTCAGACGTTGCCGAGGCCTTTAGATGCATCTTTTTGGGTTGATCTGAAAGTGCTTTAGCCAGTAGGTAAGAGCTCAGCTCAAGCTCTTTGTGATGCAAACCATTTTGATTAAAAACTATCATTTCCTCTGTTGCACCAAAATTATATACTGTATAACTCCCAAAGTATACATTTTTTTAAAATAAAAGAATAATGATCAATAAAAAAACGTAGTCCAATGTATGTACTTTATATTCTAAACCAGCTTTCCTTTTGTTTTTAGGGAGGTGTTACACTTTATGGCCTGAAGTATAATATTGCTGTTGGAATTCAATTCATTGATGCCTGGTTCAAAGGTATGATAAAATGAAATGCAATTAGAAACCAGAGGTGCCAGAATGTTGAGAAATCCAGTAAAAAAGTTACAACCTGACAGTGTATAATACTTAAGGTAACATGAATATCTGCAAGTTCAGTCCCCAACACTGTCCCTACAATCAGTTGCATGTAACACCACTTTCACCAGTTTACATATGCTACTTGCACTTAGGGTTGCCACCTTTTCTGTAAAAAAATACTGGCCTTCCTATATATTTAACTTTTTTCCCTATTATTAACATTGGGATCAACCATCATTTTTACCGGGCAGGTGGCAACCCTACTTGCACTTCCACATAGGTGCCGATCAGTCCGTCCAGCCTTCCGTTCTAAAATGAGTGATGCGGCACCTATTTATTCCTGGGGGTGCCAAGTAAGTGCTGTTATTGGCTGTTTGGTAGACCCTATGTGGACCAGCAGGCTACAGTTTTGCAGCACAAGTGGTTTTTATGCAACCAAATGTTGCCTCCAAGTCTGGAATTCAAAAATAAGCACCTACTTTGAGGCCAGTGGAAGCAACATCCAAGGGACTGGTGAGCAACAGCAACATGTTGTTTGGGTGCCACTGGTTGAGAACCACTGATCTAACACAATCTGACCCTTGCAGTTATTTTGCATGGCAAGGTGCAACTTACATAGGACTGCAAAGCAATGCAAAGATGCAACTCTTTATATGTAAATGCATGTAAACGAATGCAATGAGTGTGTATGAGGCCTAAACCACTTTCTGTAATATACATTTTATTCTATTGTGCTTTTCAATATTTCTCACTGTGTCAAGCCAAGGCCCCAAAGAGGAATGTTATATATATACATATATTTCTGTTGTTTGCACTGTGTTTAGGAGAAGGACATTTCTTCTACTGTGGGAAAGTGGAGGATTCGGCCACTGCAGAAATTTCACGATCTCAGGTACAGTGAGGTGCTTCTATTGGCCACAGATATAGAAAAACATATCAAAGGATGAAAATAGTGTTTGCCACAGATCAGGATATTTTACTACACTCTTCACTTGTTGAATTTTCAGACTGAATTGGGCCTAAAGATTGCATCTATTTTGCTAAAGCTTTAGGTTTTCCCATCCCAGGACGGCATTCAAATTTTCTCCCAGTAGTAGGTAGGCAGGAGGCTTAGTAGAAAGTAGACAGAAGGCTTAGTAGAAGAAGGTAGGCGGAAGACTTAGTAGAAGGTAGGGGGAAGGCTTAGTAGAAGGTAGGTGGAAGGCTTAGTAGTAGGTAGATGGAAGGCTTAGTAGTAAGTAGATGGAAGGCTTAGTAGAAGGTAGGTAGAAGTCTATCTGCTATGAGTGTAAAGGCAAAGGCACACTAGGCGTATGTCCTGCTTCTCTCCACCTAAGATTTTTGTCCTGAATAATGTGAATGCATGCGGTTTTCAGCCCAATCTCTATTCCACTCTGTGTAGCTGTATTCAGGCCAACTCTGTGCCTGTTATTGGAGCACATCTGCTTCTCTCCACCTGCCTCTGAAACACAGGAGGAGAGAAGCGGTGCATACATGCTGGTATGCCCTTGCTCTTAAATGTAAAAAAAAAAAGATAAACAGGAATATACATTTGTCTATTGTATTCTGATAAACTTGCCATTATGTTACAAAGGAAGAAACCAGTTGCTTAGTAAAGCCTCTCAGTGCTGACTCAACCAGTATCATTAGGGTGACACATTGCCATGTGAGCTGAACAAGCAAATTGTGTATGAGCTGCCACTCACTGGCTGAAGAAGGTTGTTAGGGAATTGTGAGGGAGATGTGACCCTTGTGACTCCAGTAGCAGTCGCCACCCTACACATAGCAATGGGTTTGGCAGATTGGATTTTTTGTTTACTTGCCTTTACAGACCTTTAGGTCAGGGCAACAAAAGAATTCCACTTTGTCTCCTGAGCGGCCCCATATTATAGAAACATTTGGGGTCAGTGGCATACTGATCAGTACAAAATATTTATTTTTCAAGGACCTGACTATGTTTATATAAATCTTTATGCTGCTGCACATGACCAGCTATAAGTGACTTGCAGTTCTGAATAATCTGGTTTGCCGTGAAAGCTTTCTATTATCTTATGCTGTACTTGAATACAAATGAATTACCATACAAACTTATTAGCTAATCACATGCAGTCTATAATAATACTAATTTCAAATAAAGTGAAGGTGTTAAATTCTACCAATGAAATAGCTGTAAGACAATGTACAATATTGATCACATACATTTTGCATTTCAACCTCTAGTTGAGACACAGAATGTTCATAGATGTGTTCCTAAATATACCACTGCAGGTCTGGCAATGGATCAGGCACCAAGTCAGGTTGGAGGAAGATAATCGCATTGTCACACGTAGCCTGGTGCAGATCCTGGTGAAGGAAGCAAAGAGTGAGCTGGCTACTGAGTTAGGCCTCTCTGACATGTAAGTAGTTTGCTATTGCCTAAATGTGCTTATTCACATCTGCATTGAGATGACTGTATGTATAGATGTTGTGATGTGATCTGTTGAGGATAAGTGGTAAATATTGATATTTGGTGACTTTCTGCACTGGAGTTGACATCTTTTCTAGATCAAAATATTCTTCTTCTTGGTTCTTCTAGCATCTGGCAGAAATAGCCGTATCAGATAATGGGCCAGGTTCAATTTGATTAGACAAACTTATGTCCTAATTCAATTGCAGATTTATCCATATATCTGTGTTGATAATTGTTGATACATTACATATACAGTCTACATCAGGGGTGTCCGACCTTTTGGCATCCCTGGGCCACATTTGAAAAAGAAAATTTGTCTGGGGCTGCAAATGAAATACACAAACGCTTTTAGACAGGTTAGACACCCCTGGTCTACATCCATCTGCTCCAGTTAAGTTGGTGTGGAATGTTGGAGAAGCATGGAAATCTTTTAAAGGGATACTGTCATGGGAAAATGTTTTTTTTTCAAAATGCCTTGGATAATACCGCAGCCCCAGCAGAATTCTGCATTAGAATCCATTTCTCAAAAGAGCAAACAGATTTTTTTATATTTCATTTTGAAATCTGACATGGGGCTAGACATATTGTCAATCTCCCAGCTGCCCCAAGTCATGTGACTTGTGCTCTGATAAGCTTCAGTCATTCTTTACTGCTGTACTGCAAGTTGGAGTGATATCACCCCCAGCAGCCTAACAACAGAACCATGGGAAGGTAACCAGATAACAGCTCCCTAACACAATATGGTGAGGAAGGGAAGCCAGAACAAAAGGTAAATATGAAACAGATCACAAGCCACTACTTACCATCACACAGAAAGAACTATGGAAAGCTCCTCCAAGGATTAAGCATTTGTTATTGAAATTGCAGAAATATGACTACAAAGTAGAATATACACCAGACAGGTTCCTTCTAGTTCCAGATGCATTGTCAAGGACATTGAATGAGGACACTGTTGCATCAGACAGCGAAAAGGAATCAAGTGTGGAAATACATATTAATAGTGTTATGGCTAGGAAAGCAGTACCAGAAGAAATGTGGAAGAAATTTAAAACAGCTCTGCCTCTGATGATCATCTACAAGAAGTGCTAACCGCATTACATTCAAACAATCCCAAAAAATATCTTCCATATCGTCAATATTGTGATGAACATTCTACATTGTATGGAGTATTGCTCAAAGGATCTCAAATTGTTGTGCCTTCTACTCTCCGAAAGGACATGCTTACCATATGAATAGTAAGCATATAGACGGGCAAAAGAATCCTTATTTTGGCCCTCTATAAGTGAGGATAAGTTATAACAATTTGCACAACTTGCCAAACCTTTAGGAAAAGACTTTGTAAGATTCACAGAAGAGTTTGGATTCAAACATAAAACTGCAAGCCCAAGATTCCCGAGTAATGGACTTGCATAGTGCTATGCCTAGTCTCACCTCGTTCTTATAAGGTTAAAAAAAGGGATGGAAAATTTTTAAGGCGAAATAGAAGGAATTTATATAAAATCCCTAAAATACCAAGTTTGACTCATTTTGATGACCAGCCTTGTAATTAATCAGGAGCCACAGGACCAGAATTGGATTCACATGGAACAGTATCTACCAGTGGATGCTTACTGGCCAGAGGACAATCATGGAAAAGATGCCACTGGGAATAGGCAGTTGTCAGTAGATAACAGTGAGGACAACCAGATGGACACATCAGAATCTTTTATGAGAGATACTGCAGCCATTCAAGGAGCAAGAAACTCAGATCATGCCACAGTTAATACACAAAATACAACTGACAATAACCAGTCATAAACACTTACTCATGGTGTTCAAAAAACCATCAAGACTAGCTGACAGTCAGTTGGTTACAGTAATATTATTATAGAAAATCACCTGTACTAAGTTACAACTATTAATGGTTTGTTGTCATTGCCAGCATTGGTGTCAAAATGTTAAAAAGGGAAGGATGTGTTGAAAATAGTTGTTGCTAAAACGTTTGATATAAAAAAGAAGCAGATAGGCAGGGCCAGCTACACAGTTAGAGAAGAATGAGCTGTATAGAGAGCCATGCCTCTTTCATGCACTGTATTTTAATAAATCATTTGCTGTTGCAAAGAAGAATTACTCTCTCTTTTGAATTATACATTTTTCATTTGAGACAATACCTTGTTGGTCCTTCCTGTTGCTGGCATAGCTTGATTCAGCTATTATTATTATTATCCACAAGTACTCCTAGGCCAGTGATCCCCAACCAGTAGCTCGTGAGCAACATGTTTCTCCCCAACCCCTTGGATGTTGCTCTCAGTGGCCTCAGAGCAGTGGCTTATTTTTTGTATTCCAGTCTTGGAGATTGGAAGTTTTGGTTGCATAAAACCAGGTGTACTGCCAAACAGAGGTTACTGTAGGCTGCCAGTCCACATAGGGGCTACCAATAATCAATCACAGTCCTTATTTGGCAACACCCAGGAAAATTTGTCATGCTGGTGTTGCTCCCCATCCAGTGGCGTAACTACTCGCTGGATTGGCACCCAGGCCCCCCTATTGGGCTCTCCCCCTATGAGTTGGAGATCTTCTAGCCTCTCCAGTGGGCCCCGAGAGGGAGTGGGCCCTGGTGCAATTGCACCCCCTGCTCCCCTGGTAGTTACGCCACTGTCCCCATCTCTTTTTACATCTGAATGTTGCTCACGGGTGAAAAAGGTTGGGGACCCCTGCCCGCGCGTAAAAAACATGCCGCGACTCGTTTTGCAAATTTTTCGGCGAAACAGGGTAGATTCGCCCATCACTGGTCTCTATCCATGTACAAATAGCATCATGAAGACCAAGAGAGACCAAGAGAGACCAACAAATGTCTTTGTATCAAAAGCATGGCAAAAATCTTTGATGAATATAATGTCTTTACACATATCCTCAATACCACAGATGTCGGACATGCAGGTCTGAATTTGTCTGGCTGATACTATACACTGGTTGGAATTCCGAATGCACAAAATCCAGGATTTGGCTGAATCTCAACTAATCAAACCTAAATAGTCACATTGGAAAACTGTTCTGTTAGATATACGCTTACTCCAGCCTTTGTAGATGACATTTTTGACTAACTGTTGAAAACATTTTTTTATTTTGCACAGCCTATCTATTTATCCAGTTTTTATTTTTACACTGAACTCCATGTCACACTGTTTAATGTCTCCATTAGGGGAAGAAAATGCCAATGTGCTTCTTTCTGCTCCAACATCAGTGTGCAGGCACAACATTGTCCTGTTAATTCACAGATGGATTAGATTTCAGTGCACAAAGTGTTAAAGTATGCATTTTTACACCAAAATACCAAAATACTCATGTTGGGCAAAAGGAAGCGAACTGGGGTTTTCTCCCTGGCCAAGAAAACACCTGCTGTGATACGGAATGTCTTTGGAGAGATTTAAACAACAGAAACACTGATCAGTCCCTTGTGCCTTACTATGAAGATAAGTAAAACCCTAATAAATTATAAAAGGACTGCTGTTTTTTATTCTGGACTAATGGGCTGCCAGCAAAAATGAATTACAAATAATAATGAACTGCTCATGTGACTGCCCTTTGTCTTCTTTCCAGGGAGAAGCGGAGGCTTTGTGTAGCTGCAGAGATATTTCTTGAAATTGTACTGAAAAGGGATTTTCCTGAATTCATCACTACGTATCTGAACTTGGATCATACATTTCTTGGCGGTACCATGTGAGCATGGAAATCCTTTGACTGTGGCTATAGTGAAAATCAGAATACTGGAAAAACTGCGGCTAATAAACCATTATGTTTATACAGTGTATACTTTTATTTCTTCACTGGTGCTTCCAATAACAAACTTTAATTAATTTACATAGTTCATGATTGACAGGATTATAAAAATGGACTCACATTGGATTTAATTTTTGTGGATATTGATCAACAGGAATCAACTCTTTTCAAAGTTAAAACTGACCTATGCAAAGTGATTGAAATGAATTACCATTCACTAATGAATTAAATTTACACCCCGTCCAGTCAGTATTTAGAAGATGCACCTTTAGCAGCAATGTGTGAATGGTTAGTCTGTGTGAATGGGTAGCTATCAGCTTTGCACATCTGGACACTGCCATTTCCCCATTCCTCTTTACAAAACTGCTCAAGGGAGGGAACAGATGTTTGCAAGAGCTATTTGTGCCATTTTTGTGCAGTTTTGGTTTTAAGCTGGGGCTCCTTGTCTTGCTGAAGTCTCCGAAGGCTCAGGTGTCTTGCAGACTGCAACTGGTGTTGCTCCATATTATACAGGAACTGTTCTACCCCAGGGGACCCCAACCATTTTCACCTGTGAGCAACATTCAGATGTAAAAACAGTTGGGGAGCAACAAAAGCAAAAAAATGTTCCTGGGTGGTGCCAAATAAGGGTTGTGGCCCTATGTGGACTGTCAACCTGCAGGAGGCTCTGTTTGCCAGTACATCTGGTTTTTATACAAGCAAAACGTTCCTCCAAGCCTGGAATTCAAATATAATCACCTGCTTTGAGGCCAGTGGGAGAAACATCCAAGGGGTTGGTGAGCACATGTTGAACACAAGCTACTGGTTGGGGATCAATGTTCTACCTTTATAAGCCTTCCATGGCCTCCTGCAAAGAAGCATCTCCACAGCATGGTGTCTACCACCATTCTTCACATTGAGGTTTATGCTAAACATGGTGTTTAATCTGATGGCCAAAAAAGTTCAATAATGGTCTCATCAGACCATAGAACCCTCTAGTTGCTGCTTCAGAATCTCCCATGTGCCTCCTGGTAACCTGTGGTGGAGATATCAGGGGAGTGTTAGTTAACCGTGGCTTAGCCTTAACCACTGAGGTTTGTTGCACCTTCAGTTGTTATTAATCCCTCGGTGGCCTCCTCTGCTAGCCTCCTTGCATGGCCCTCGCTTTGGTGGACGGCCTGTTCTTAGTCAGATTTACAGCTTTGCCACACTCTTTCTTAATGACTGATTGAACTGTATGCCGAGTGATATTTATGGAATTCGACTTTTCTTGCATAAATCCTCACTGCTTTTCAACCACCTTTTACATGAAGGGGCTTGGAATATTCTTCATGGAGCACATTATGCCTCAATACCAATATTTTACTAATTTAAATCTCTTTGCAGAAGTAAAAGGGAAAAAAGGGAAAGGAAATAATTTATGTAGCACTTTTCTCCCTTGAGAAATGCTTTACTGCAACCAAGAAGCCATTATAGGTTCACTAAGTATGATAAGACACCAGGAAATTGAGTTGTCCAGAGTCACAAGGAGATGGCACAGGGATTCAGGAAAGGTCTCTAGAATTGGATTTAACGTCAGAGGCTGAGCAACTCCACTAGTCAACTCCTCCTTTGACACTGGTATTTCTTTTCATGTTTAAAACAAAAAAAACCCCTAAAACTTGATTAAACTCACTTTAATTCAATGTTCTATGAAAAAAAAACATTTACCCCCTTGGAAGTGTTCATAATTTTTATAGGTATGGTGCACTATTTGTTTCACACTTTTTAGGTAACATAACCACCTTGTATTGGGATGGCAGTAACCCTTTAAATCCAGTTCACATTCAGCTTTGTAGAGACAACCAGACAACGGTCACTCAATTGCAAGGATTTCATCCTTTGGCTGAAGTGATTTTGGCTGAAATATATTCACGATGTGGTTATTTTATTTTTTGTACTAGACCTCATTTAACTCATGGGCATCTCTGGGGTTTTTAACTTTAGCCATCAGCATTTCATTGCATCTTCGACATGTCCTCTCTACAAGATAAATAGCATAACATGACTAGGATTTGGCTTATTTTTCCGCTTCCAGCACAAAAATCTAATGGTAACCAAATTAGTTCTGATCAAACTGACCCTAGTGTTTCGCTAGTTGGAAAGACCAGTTGTAAGCTCTGCAAGACAGGGACTGATGTGATTAGATTAACATTCTTTGTAACTCATTATATCGTCAGTGGCACAGCTCTTCTTTGTAAGAATCCTGATTGGTGGCCATTTAAAAAGGTTTCCTAATCACTCTAATAGGCAGGTCACACTTTATTCCCTCTGGAAAACAATACATTGTAAACTGATACACTGTTAATTATGAAGTTCCATCTATTAAAGATAATGGGGTCTGGCCCAACTCTTACATTAGGATTATAAACCCAGAATGACTAATGTTATTGGACTGTCATTATGCAAAGAATCAAGCACATTTTTTAATTAAGACGTAGACGCAACGACGTACGTTCAGATTACGATCGTTCGTACAAATGCTCCGACCTACTACTAACCTAAAGATTTTCATCGTTGGATTTATGTCTTGTGACATCTCTCAAACGTGTGTTGCCTCCCATTTAATCATGCAGAGCCTGCAGCATTTGGTTCCATGGGCCTGCAACTGCCTTATCCGCAACTCAACACTTTTACTACCATCAAACCGGAAGTGATGTTGCTGTAAACGGAAGTGACATCATCAAAGGTGGAAGAAGTGTGCCGTGTGATGTAAGAGAGCTATGCCTGAAAGGAAAGTTAAATTAAAGTAGCAGCCAGAAATGTACATGATGTTTTGGGCTTCTGTACCAGCCCAAGGCAACCACAACTCTTCAGCAGTAAAGATCTGTGTCTCCAAAGATGTCCCAGTAGCTCCCCATCTTCTTTTTTGCTGATTCACTGCACATGCTCTGTGCTGCTGTCACTTACTGAGCTTAGGGACCCAACAATGAGAAGTCCTCAGAAGAATGATCTAATGTACAATGATCAAATCTACTAGTAGGTCAGTATATATCTTCTGGGCACCTGTAGCCTTCTTGCATGACTAGGATCAAATCCATTAAGCCACGGCTGTCCAACCTGCAGCCCATCCTTCTGTGGCCCCCTACCTGTTGTGCTTGCTTACCATATGTAAACTTTCAATGGTATCACTACAGAGATTAACTGCTCCCTACATTGTTTAAACCTCAAATTCAGATTAAGCCCCTGTGTTGTTCACACCTGTAATCCCACTTGTAACACCTCTATTGTTCACACTCCTAAAGCTTTGTACTATTCGCACACGAGACCCAGATTGAACACATTGTTCACACTTTATACAAAATGCTAATGGGGCACCAGCACTCTCTCTCTTAGGGGGAAATTTATCAAAGAGTGAAGTTCCGCCACTGGACGGAAATTCCACAGCTCTCAATTAATTTCTATGGGATTTTGAAAGGCGTATTTATCAATGGGTGAAAGTGAAATTTCACTCTGATAAATACGCCTTCAAAAATCCCATAGAAATGAATGGAGAGCTGCAGAATTTCCCTCTAGTTGCGGAACATCATTCTTTGATAAATATACCCCCAAGAGTGGTCCTGATAGGTTTGTCTGTCTCCTGCTATATTCTACCTATGCTCCCTGTGTGCCCTACCCTGCCAGCCTGTAACAGACTCTGCCTGTATGTGCCCTGCTCTGCCTGTGGAACATAAGACTGGTATTTGTTCTGGGGGTTTGTTAGCATTTGAACATAAATTATTTTTAGGGGCCCCTAAGGTGTTTAATCATGTGATGGGGGTACTGTGTTATCCACAGGGGAAGAGGAGGCATATGGATTTAAGGGTATGTCTTAATTTGACAACTTTTTTTCACATATGAGTGATATCCCTCCAAAGAGCACCAACCATTAGGTTTTTTTGGTGTGCTACCACTATTAAAATGGAGATGGTCTTGTGGTAACATGGGTGTGTTTTAAAAACAGGGAGTGATCAACACTGGCTTCCATTACCGGTCCTCATCTTAAGAAGTTAGATGTGAGTGTAAATTAATAGTTGTCGAACTTTATTAGCTTTTTTCATATCAACAATAACTTTTTGTGCAGTATAAGTTCAAATAGTCCCTGATGCTTTGTAGCAATGACTCGAAAAGCAAATGAGGTTTGTATTTTATTAACATGTATTTCTACAGCGCCAACTTGTTTCGTAGCGCTGTATTGCTGATGCACCTTCAGTAACCCTTGCAAAAAAAAAAAAAGGATTACGTCAACCTGATGGGTATACAATTCCCAGCTTTAATTAATAGCGTTTTGGAAGGCCTGGACTGTGTGTAGTTCTGGTACATGACTATGTCAGAAATCTGCATCTGTCCTGAAGTGATATAAGCATTGAACATACTTGGAGATGTAGAACATCTATCCCTGGCTCTTTAGTGGATCTTTTTGTGTCTTCTGATCCAATCACTTGGGCACCCAGACCTACAGATGTCTGCAGTAAAGCAAGGGTGCCGCAATGTGAAGTCCCCACTCAATAACGCAAACATTAGATGGTGTTCCTGGCTAACAGGAAACAGACATGACCAGAAGATACAGCTCGTTACCAACAACATATTTACTCTTCAGTTATTTCCTGGTAATTAGAAAATGGCACTTCTTTAAAAAAAACCCAAAAAAATAAGGTCTATGGAATATGAACGAGTGTGCTCCAAGAAGTGTGTTAAAATCACCAATGACACACGATTCCCACTACCTGCAAAGTGGTAAGTGGGGCAATTTAAGGAGAACACCCAAGACATGATTACAAATACCATTTCTGCTGTGTTTTGTCCCACACATTTCTATACTAAATGCTTTTATTTAGTAGAGCTCATCATCTATCAGACCTGCCCCCCCCCCCCAGAACAGAGAAAGGGGCTCTTGTATTATATGGATACTCTACAACTGTACCAAACCAGATCTCCATGCCTACAGGTAATTCAAGACAAAGTTCGGGCGCCCGCTCTTTTTAAAAACAGTAGCCAAATAAAATTACAGTTTAAATACTTTACAGGAGAGTAATGTTAAAAAAATGCATTAGAAAACTCAAGTAACATTGACAATTCCTTATCATCACATTTGGCTCTTCGATTTGCTCCGGCAAATACATCACACTTTAAAAACAAGCACCAAAATCACAGCCTTTTTGTAGGTGGAGGAGGAGCTTTACAACCCAAAGCTAAGAACTACTGCAATGCAATACACAATGATGCCACGTTCTCCTCACTGCACCCAGGAACTAAAGAAGTCAGGCACTGATGGGCTAAACTATCAGAAGTGTTTTCAAAAGGTTTTATTGCATTACATTTGGTACCTTATGCGGACAACAAAAAGGAAATGACAGGTTTAACAGCAGGAAAAAGAAGCTGGTTTGTTATTGGGGGGAAAATGTCAAATAAAAAAAATGGATGCTCCTTATTACAAACCTAGGAGCCTCCTGTGTGATATTCACTGAGCAAGAATTATACGCCATACAAATAAAGAGTATTATAAACTTGTGATGCGGTGTGTGTGTGTGGGGGGGGGGGGGGGGGGGGAGAAATAAAGATGAAGAGGTATCTGAACTGCAGTAAGGTTTAGTTCTGCATAACGTGAGCAAGGCCGACTAAGGTTGTCCTGAAAAATGGCAAGTCATTGGGACAATGGAGCTCATGTATCTCAGCAACGAGGATCATCCTGCTGTGTCGAAAAAGAAAAACTACGGTGCGAACGTGTCACCTTTCTGCTGAAACACAGTGCATGATTTCTTTTGGTTCTCGCAATACAGTTTGGCAAACCATATAAATGAGGGGCTGCGCCTTCCTTTAAAGCAGGAACGTCCCACTTTCAGCCTTGACAGCTGCTGTGATGTACGGCTCTGAGCATCTCTCCTTTGTTCAATGAGACGTCGGGAGCTGTACTTCACAACCGCTTGAAGGCCTAACGTAACTGCTTTAAACAGTTTAAGGGAGTACATTTCATGTTCATGGTTCAATATTTAAGTGGAAAGAAAAAAAATCTGCTGTAGAAGCCACAAAAGCAAGTATCCAGAGAAGTGCATGGGGCAAGTGTTAGTAGAAGCCCCATCTTCTCTGCTCTCCACAGTGTGTCAATCTGCATTACTTGCTCTTCATATGAAGTTTTCCTGGATATCAAGGGTTGGACCAGAACCAGAGGCCAAAAAAATTCTTGTGCTCAGTAACAAAAACAAAAAATCCAGTGCTAAAACAGCAAATTGCTCCCCCCTCCTCTCACCCCATAGCCCAGGGGTGTGCAATGAAAGGGTAGTGCAGACCCCTCAGATACTGCTAGGAGTGTGCTGTTCAAGATAAGGAATCTCTCTAAAAAACAAACGGTTAGTAATATTTGTGCCACACACCTGCTCTGGTTACTGTAACCACCTTTATCTCTCATATAAATTAATTTAAAACAAGGGAACTCCATTCAGATGTTTCTCCCTCTTCAAACGTTTAGCAGCAAATTTATTTTTAAGAAACCAATCCTCCCATATCCTGTAATACATTATATATTCTACCTCAGCAGGATATAAAAAAAGTAAAACAATATTTAAAGGCAACAATTCTTTTACTCCTTTCATTCTCCACACAAGTTACAGTGCGATACAGCAGGTGCGTGACAAAAATATTAGATAGTTGATATGGTCCAATGTCTGTTCTTTATCAGCTGTTCACATTTCATTAGCCAGTTCTTCTGTTTCGGCGGAGCTATCTCCATTAATTGTGATACTCGTGTCCTCTTCGTAGCCAGGAGGCATGAAAGCTAAAGCGTAAGGGTAGAGCTTGTGGCAACTGGCTCGATAACATTCAGCAGCCTCTTTGTCTCCTAAACTGCCATCTCGCAAGGCTTCCAGAACATCAGTGCACGTCTGAAATGAGAAAAAACATTTTAATCTATTGATGAATTTAAAGTCAACTAAATTACATTTATATCCTTATAATCTACATTCTGGTCAATTCCATATGACTGTAAATTATATAGTGAATAAAGTACCTCCTCTTGTAAATTATAAGGATATTATAAGTTACTGAGGAGATTAATGGCCTTCGGCCTCGTGTTTTTATACAGGTCATGGAACTCCAAGGTAACTTCTGATATATTTTGCAACTGGGGGTACTTTATTATGAGGATAATACACAAGTTTCAGTGAGTCATGTGACAGAAATGACATCAGAACTCAGCGTTTATAACTGATGAAATCAGAACTCACTGTTTATAAGGATGTAATTTACAAGATATTCACAGCTTTTGTGTATTATAAGGATATAATACACAAAAGCCGTGAATCTTATTTACGGCTATCCTTATATTTTACCAAGGGCCTTTTATTATATATGGGGTGAAGTATGGAAAAAAAGAAGGCAAAATAATCTTCCAAGAACAGTTACCTGGAGACTTCCGTTATTGAGAGATTCATCCAATGCGGTCCCCAGCTCTACGGATCGTTTTTGACTTGAGCGGTCCAGATAGTACATCATTTTGGCAGCTTTGAGAAAGAGAAAAATAACAGGTTTCCTTTGTGTTCCTAAAACCCATTAACCTAAGGTCTGTTATGCAATGCTAAAGGGGTGGGTTCAGCTTTTAGTTAACTTTTCATATTTTAGAATGGCTTATACAAAGCAACTTTTCAATTGGTCTTCATTATTTATTTTGTAGTTTTTGAATTATTTGCCTCTTGCTTCGGATTCTTTCAAACTCTCAAATGGGGGTCACTGACTACATCTAAAAACAAACGCTCTGTAAGGCTACAAATGTATGATGTAATAACATGTAGCAATAATAATACATCTATTTAGATCCGCTCCTAGTCATACTCTAGTCTCGTATTCAAATCAATCAGTGGTTGCTAGAATATTTTGGACCCTAGCAACCTGATTGCTGAAACTACAAAATGGAGAGATACTGAATAAAAAGCTATATAATTAAAAAAAAACTCAAAGAAACTAAAAAAATAAATAATGAAAACCAATTGCACGATGTTTCAGAATATCTCTCCTTATATAATACTAAAAGTTAATTTAACAAGTGAAATGTTGACAGGGTAACGACCTGTGGCCTATACCGGGGGTCCCCAAAATTTTTTGGACCAGGGACCAGTGTAGCACCAAATTTCTTTACAAGGACCTGGGGGGGTCAGAGTCCAAATCAGGAGCGCCAGCGTGCATTTCGGGAGTTCAGGACTGTCCAGTGATTGGCGACCCCTGACCAGTACTTTTACCCCTAGTTCAAAATGAGTTTAATAAATAGAGCTTGTGCTGAGCAAATAAAAAAAATCTAAGATTTCTATTAAAAAAGGGGAAATATGGAAAATGCTACTCCATGTTTGGTGCAAGGTAAATAATTACCAACCACAACCACAAATAATACCCCAACACAATATAGTATTTTCCCACTTACAAAGCTGGTAAATTCACATGGTTGATGTTTGCAATTAGAGTATGCAATTAAAGGAATTGTTCAGTATAAAAGAAAAAAGTGGTTAAATAGATAGGCTGTGCAAAATAAAAAATGTTTTCAATATATTTAGTTAGGCAAAAATGTAATATATAAAGGCTGGAGTCACTGTAAGTTGAACAGAATACTACTTCTTGCTTTTCAGCTCTCTTTTGTTTACACTGACTGGGTACCCTGGTTACCAGGCAGTAACCAATCAATAACTTGAGGGAGGGCCACTATTTTCCCAGTTTTTATTTTTACCCTGAACTGTTCCTTTAATTAAAATCCAACATGATACACTGGTTCCCTTGCCTGATTCTGAGGTCCACCCACCAAATCTGAACCAACGCAACCCATGATCTGTGGACTTACTAATCTTAGTTCCACTGGAGTATAAATGTTTTCACTTTAGTTTTGTAGCTAGAACATCTATTTGCTTTGTAAGTATTCAGTCTGAAACAAGACACATCACTGTGCAGTGATGCTCCTCTTCTCTGGTCAGCACATATATCCAGATAGAAAAGCAGCATGCACCCGGCCAGCACATTACATGAAAAACTACAATTCGAAAGGAACAAAGAACTTTCTTTAGACTATAACAATATAGAATTATATATCCCAAGGACATGGCCATTACGGAATCAAACACCTAAAAGGGGTTTCTACCTCATCCATCATCTGCAGCTCATGAGACGGTGGAGGGTTCATGATGGAGCCACAATAGCAGCAATGGTTTACCACACCAAAACATCAGATCTATAATAATACCTTAAAGGAGAACAAAAGCTACCAAAGCAGGTTATTGCCAATAGATTACCCACAATAGTGCAAGCTAAAATGCCATTTTTTTCTTTAGAATGCTTTTCCATACCCGAGTAAACAGCTATAGACACGGTCTGTTTAGGATAGCAGCTGTCATATTAGCTTGCTGCGACATCACTTCCTGCTCGAGTCTCTCCCTGCTTGCTCATAGCTCTGAGCTCAGATTACAGCAGGGAGGGGAGAGAGGAGCAAACCGAGCATGCTCACGCCCAGGGCAAGGAGGTTTAAGATGAAGGCAGGCTGATACAGAAGCCCATGTGTACATAACAGAAGGAAAGAAATGCTGTGTTTCATTTGACAGAGGACACAGAGCAGCATTAAGCTTTACTGGTGTATTTATATAGACATTTCTGATGAAACTTGCTTTTAACCTTTCCTTCTCCTTTAAAGAAAGTACTAGTGTGTTTACTCACAAAGCAGTCTATACATGACTAGTATGTTACAGAGCATAAAAGCTCAGCATTGCACACATTTTCTTATTTCTTTTCTCCTTAAGATGTGAATAAGAAATGGAAAACACAGGGTTAGCACTTTTTAGGTGAATAACAAAAATGGGTACAACTATCTATAGAGGGACTAAAAAATAAATGAAATCTCTAGACATGAATGTACATAACATACCTGCTAATCGGTGTGGTATGGAGTTGATATTTTCTTTTAGGAAGGAATTATTAAAATTTGCAGGGCTTGTTTCTCCAAAAAGTCTGCACATTTCTTGCTTTAACACTGTTCGTACTGATTCGTTTAGTTCTTTACTTTCAGAAACTGGTGAAGCAAAGAAACAAAATCTAAAACCCATTGTAAAGAAATCAAACCGTACATGAACAATTGATTATACGTGCAAGGAACATTGGTAACAATGCAAATTGCCCACGTTATTGGTCTGCACAACAACAAGGAATAATTCAGTTTTCTTATTCAGTTACAGAAATTCCCCAGGCTACTGCACCCTTACACTTAAACCTGGTTGTGATCTAATAAGTTCAACTTTTCACAACAAGGAGGTGCTGCAGCTGTATTTTTTCTAGTCTACTTAATCCCTGGCAAAGGTTTATGGCTGCTTTGCACCCAATCCACATGATTATATAAGGTGGATGAAGCACACACAACTTCTATTATATTACACTTGAATGAAACCTATTGGTCATTTACAAAAGCATCTAAGCTCACAACCGCCACTACAAGGCACAGGATTCGATGACGCATTTTGTATGTTTAAGAGTGTTCTGCACTCACCTGCACAAAAGAATCGGATAAGACACTGATGTAGCCAAGGGTGGTTAGGATCTATTGCGTATGCTCGTTTCACAGATTGCAACATCAAAAGAAACTTATCTTAAAAAAAAAAATAATCATTAAAAAGACTGTCAGCCTAAGCTTTGAGTTGCATTTATATAAAAGTCAATCCCCGCCAGGGACAATATACTGAGAAGTTGTAAATTTAGAAAATATTGTTATTCATGGCTGTCGTGAGTTAACCAATGACACTCCAATACCTTAGAGAAGATTTGTTTAAAACAGGTTTGCAAAGCCATATTTTTCATAAAACATTCTGACCACCAGGGGCCACTGTTTCACTGAGGTTACTGCTCCAACCTAGAGGAAATCAACCAGCAATTACATAAACACGTGATTATTTATTATTATGTATAGCACTATTTTATTGTCTTGAAGTATTTTTTCATGAACAAAGGGCTTGAAGGGCACCTGTCCCCAAAAAATCTCTCTCCCCCCGGCTGTGTGGACTAATAGAGCCAGCACTCCAATGGAGGAAACAGTTTTTTAAAAAATAATGCCTCCTGCCTGCACAATTAGGTTCAAATCAGTTATCCTATATCTTCTCACTTGCTAAAAATTCATCCAGGGGATTACGTCCCTTGCCTGTGTGGGAACACAGACACACAAAAAAATTAAAAACCGTTTCAATTCTGGGAAACCATTTGTAAAATAGAGTTCTGCTGTATTTGTCTCAGAAGCATCCATCCCCTTGGAACTGCAAGGTTTATAAATGTTTTCCTCTTTAATCCTATTAACGTCTATACATCTGAGTAAAGCCACATATAGGGTGACCTTTAATGCTTTGAGGTTTAACACCATTCACATCTGATGATGTTACTACCCTGGAAATATTCCGCTTTAGAAAAAGAAAAAAATCTGGGGGGGGGGGGTTTCAAAGAGTTTCCCCAACTTCCTTTACTCAGAGCTGCTTCAAGCATTAAGAATACTGGGCCCCTGCCTATGTTTGCCACCCCTTATGCTCTTTCATGAAAAAGTGATCTAAATAAAAAGAACGGGTCTTTGCTCACCTTTCCTGAAGTAAATTTCAAAGGCATAAAGATGTGTTTCTATTTTGTTCTTCACCAAGTTCTTAAGAGGTGTTAAGAATTTAATAGCTTCTTCCAAAGGGCTGTCAACCTTAAAAAAAAAAAAATAATAAAACACAGAAGGGGGTAAGCACAGCACAAGGATTTTTCATACCATCAATACTCCACCTAGTTCAGTAACCAAGGCAGAAGATTGTAAACACACAAATACTTTTAGAGTATTTACACCAGAAGTAGTGACTTGTTCTTACTGTCTGCCTTACTGAAACCAGTTTTCCTTCCAATTCAAAGATCAAGCACCATTTCAATGAATAAAGTACATTAGTCTCCAGTAGCACTTTGCCAATAGAAATGGTGTTTATGCATACTTAAAAACAGTGGCAGTTTATCACAACTTGTATTACAGACTGATCCACAGACTTATTCAATTTCCAAGTCAGGAAGATTTTTTTTTTCTCGTGAGGTAGATTTAACATGACTTCAGATGAAATTTCATTGCTTTCCTCTGAGTCAAATTCAAGTTAGGAGGGAGTTGAGCTTGATGGCCATGTTTTTTTACTTCATCATGTAAAGTTAGTAGCTCCTTATCATAAAGAAGGTTCCTCAGAATCATTTATTTAGCAGAGGGCAGTTACCTTTGCTAACTTTTCTGGTATAAGCTCTTCCTTCGGTCCTCCAATCTCTTCATCATCATCTTCCTTTTTCTTCTTTTGGTTTCTCTGTTGCTTCTCTTTTTCCGCATTCTTTTTCTCCTCTTCCAGCTGTGCTTTCTTTTGCGCCCTCCGTTGTTTGTTACGTAGTTTCTTTAGCTCTTTGTCAGACATATTGGCTGTGAAGACAGACATGATTGCACATTGAAAATATCAGTATAATTTCCATCATCGGTTTCACAAGCTAGAAAACATTTCTTATGTGTTGTATGTGGAAGATGGGAATACAGAAAGCACTGGTGTTGTACATGCTTAACATGCCGCAACATTTTACTGCTTCAATTACCTGAACTTCCAATCCCAACTTGATTTTGAAGATTTGTTGCTGCCTGCAATCCCCTATAGTTATTTGTGCCTGTGTGTCTTTCATTTACATTGTTTCTCTCACATATTTGCATTAACAGGAATAATATTTTGGGGGCATTTTTCAGTTCTGCCAACTTTCAGAAGATGAACAGAATGGTACAAAGAATAAGGAGGATCCCCCAGGGTCTGCTGATGGAAGGAGCCTTTCAGCATGATACAAACCACCATTTCAATCTGCTTAAGAGTATTTTATATTGCACTGCTACGCTGGCATTGGTCAAGCCCTTGGTTTTGCTAGTGAGGACAGTCAAATGTTCAAATGTACAGAAGCAGCACAGGACTATGCAATAAGCTTTAAAACTTAAAATTGAAAAGAAAACATCTACTACTATTAATACCAAGTACAAAGAAAACCGTTATAAAGGAAAGTCACTTGAAAAGTATCATGTATTTTATAAAAGGAGTAGTTCACCTATAACTTAAAGGGGAACTATTGGGTCAAAAATTAAATGTATTCAAATGTATTCAACAGAGTAGTTCTGTATACAGAAAGATCAAGAATAGAAGATACCATGTTGTTTCAACATATTTAAGTTAATAATTAATGATTTACATCATCTACCTTAAAGGACCAGTAATAACATTTTTAAAAATGTGTTTGTACTGAATGAAAAATAACCACCAAGACACATGAAGGGTTACATTTGCAAAGTTTTTCTTAAGAAATAACTTACCAATACCGTGCATCCTCTCCTCTTCAGAAAAGGCGCACCGTTCGGCGCTCAATTTCTCCTCCCTGCCTTCTATAAGAGATAGCCAAGGAGGAGCAACCAAGCGCCGTACAATGGATCATCACTGGACCACCTTTTCTGAAGAGGAGCAGAAGTGCAGTGTCGCTACATTGTTTGCATTCATAACAAAAAATAGTCCCACAGGTATTTATACATAAATGCTGCAGGTTATTGGTTGGAAACCTGTACTGAGCCATACTAATGTTACATGTTCCACACTGACTGACTGGGGGCTGTGCTGCGAGGGCTGCAGATAAATATTAGAAGTGGTGACAAGAAATCACACGCCACCCACTATTTACATTTACTACCAGTGCAAGTGAACACCTATTTAACAAGAGCTATGACAGATGCTCTTACTTAGGTGTATGTTTTATTCTATGTAAGTAAATGCAAATACATGCATGTTATGGGGTGCTTTCACTAAAATGCAGGATTTAAGACAGTACCTAAAAAAATGTAGTTTTCCTTTAACTTTTAGTATAATGTAGACAGTGGTATTCTGAAACAAAGTCCAATTAGTCTACGATTTTTTTGATTATTTAGCTTTGTGTTCAGCACAATTGGAATTTCAGCAGAATAGGCGGTGGCTTGAAGTATAAGGGCTGAATAGATATATAAAGAACTTGAAAAAGAAAGGACAATAAAATTGCAGCCACCATTTTTGTCTCTCCATAGTTTTCCCCCCCTCTGTAAGCAGAAGTGGTAGCTCCAACCAGAATCAATCCATTTATTTTATATATTCTTTACTATATTTGGTTGTTCACACATTTAAGTTCCAGTATACTGTCTCTTGGTCAAATATTTTTGGCCATACCTGTGTCTGCCTCATGCTCTTTATTCTCATCTGTTAAAGGATTATCATGAAGCTTCAGATAAATTTCTATTGCAATCCGTGCAGCCTTGAAGAAGAATGGATGCTGCCGCAGTACATCCTCCAATTTTAATAAGTCCACATACGACCTGAGTGTAATTTTTCTCATACAGTAAGTATGGAAATCAAACTGGTCATCTGTAATTTCGACAAAATGCTGAAAAAAAACCAAGAAAAGTATTAAATAGTACAATCCTTTTGGTTTCAGATTCCCAAATAACCCTTATATTGTCTGAATCATTTCCACCATTCTTTACCATTTGAAAAAATACAAAGCTTCCGACCAGGTGACTGTTCCTTAATTACCCTCAACAGAATAGCAAATTAAAAACATTTAAACACCTACTCTTTCAATTTCATGGCATTTTTTAAGGGCTTCGCCATATTTATTCATGGATTTGTAAGCTTGTGCACATTCTGTCTGGAACCACATGCACTGCATCTCGTTCAGATTTTCCACTGCTGATGTTCCTTCCTGTAAAGAGTAACCATGTGAAATAGATACTTAAACATCAAAATATAGCTTTTCTATGCCAAAATAAATTGTGCAATTTGGAGTATAGATGTATAACATTCAAGAAGAGATGCACCGAATAGACTATTTTGGATTCGGACAAACCGCCGAATCCTTCCCGAAAGATTTGTCCATTTGCAAATTATGGGTAGGAAGTGGAAACCATTTTTACTTCCTTGTTTTGTGCCAAAGTCACGTGATTTCCCTCCCTGCCCCTAATTTGCATATGCCAGTACGTCTAATTTTCAAATTTTTTCAAATCAAAAAATTACCCTTGGTAAATGTGCCCCTAACTGTATGGAGAATAAGTGTTGTTCCAGGCAGCAATGTAATGGGATAATTTCATCAATATGAATAAACATTTAAGGATAAAGGGGAGTATTCCTATCTGGAACAGAGGGTTTGTATTTCTGGTTAATTCAGTGACTATATCCAATTTTTCTAAAGGAACAGTAGCTCTGTGATCTTTTATGGACCTAGACAGAGCAATACTCAGAGAAGACACAAAGATGGATTTTTGAGCTGAATGGCTATAGAAGGTTTATTTGCGGTTTTGTTTCAGTTTTACTTCAGTTTAAATCACTCCAGGACGATGTGTTGAGAACCTAGAATGTACACAATCAGTATCCACGGCAGTTCACACTTATTTGAATAAAACATTACAGCAAAGTCAAACAAATCATTTTTTGTGCAGCACTAACTGCACCCTCATGTTTATATTTCTATCTAAAGTAACCCTGATAATCATGAATTATTGCCATCATGTAGCTCTTTTAATGTTACACAGGTTTTTGTGACTTTTATAAAGCAGGCTTTGTTTTAAACTTCAACTATAGGGACCCGTTTCCTTCTGTTCAGTGTGATGGATGCACCAGATCTTGTATTCACTTAGGGATTAGGCTGAACTCGAACCGTTTTTTGAATACAAGATACAGAATTCAAGTGTTTGTTTGAACCGAATCTGAATGCTTAATATGATATTGGATTTTTTTTTTATTGTTCGATGCTTTTTTTCAGACTTGCATAGTCAAACTGTGGGCTGACCTTGGTTCAGAATTCAAGTATTTTGTAGAAGATAGTCACCTTTAAATTGGAAAAACAACAAAAAGGCTTACATTCATATAGGCAGTGGATTTGCAAAGTAAGTTAAAATATACCCCAAATTAGGAGAATTTCATAAGTTTATCACTTCAGTTAATAGGATATAAGCTTAGTAATATAAACTAAATAATGCAATCACTTTGACAAGCCCAAGAATTTAATTTAGATCACAAATATTTATAGATATGCCAGCAAGTTAATAATAATGCCAGTGCCACTCACAGGGATTCCATTTCAGTCCTAATTAGCAACATTGAAGACTGCCAAAATCGGCACATACGCTAAAGGCTTTTTAAAGGGCAAGGAAAGTGTAAAATAGAATAAGGCTAGAAATGGTGTATTTTGTATAATAAACATAAACAAACTTACTGCACCACAAGCCTAATCAAACAAATTATTTATGCCTTCAAAGTTGGCCACAGGGGGCTGTCATCTTGTAACTTTGTTATACATCTTTGTCTGACACTGGCACTGCACATGCTCAGTATGGTCTGCTTGAGTTCTGCATGGCTGGTAAGTAAGGCAGGGGCTCCCCCTGCTGTTCATAAGTGATTGTTTCCCTGCCAGAAGCACTAAATGAAGGGAGAATTTCACTGCATACAGTCAGGTTTCTTATAAAAACGGTACACATTTCAAAATTAAAGTATATTGGAGATAGATTTCTTTTTCATTAAAGAAAGTAAAAATGGGATTTTATTTCTTTGCCTTTCCTTGCCCTTTAATGAAATAACATACCCTTGTAAACTTCGAGCACATTTCTTCAGCTTCCTTAATCAGGTTTGCTTTTAACATATATTTTGCACATTTAGAATTGATAAATCTGTCAGCTGTATCCAGTGCCTGCGCCTCATCCATCCATCGGACAGCTTCTTTTATATTCCCAGCATGCTGCAAGGCACAAATATAGAAGTAATCATACAAGATCACAGAGAAATAGAAAATGTTATAGGGCTGCAGAAGAATTGAAAACAAAAATAAAAAGCAATAAACAGCACAATGTTAAATGACAACAATGCAAGTTACTGGCCGTGCGGATCCTCGCCTACATTTTTTTGAAAGTTATTTGGTACCATAAATACAGTACATACAGATATTTACATACCTTGTAAATTTTAGCTTTGACAAGGAAAAGTTCAATAAGAGTTGGTGTGCTGTCAATCGCAGCATTAATATATTCCAGAGCGATTGATGGCTGGCCTATTTTATCATAGTGTTGTGCCAAGTAGTACTGCACCCACAGTAAAGTTGTTGGTGGTTCTTCTTTTCCATCATCTGCAAAAGAAGTGTGAAAAGATATGTTTAAAGGGGTTGTTCACCTTCAAACAACTAGTTGTTTTCAGATAGATCACCAAAAATATTTTTTTCCAAATACTGTTTTTTCCAGGATCTAAGTGTAAAGTTGAATGTTGGTGTGTCTGGTGTTTGAGTCTGACAGCTCAGTAATTCAGGGCAGATTATAAACTGTTAAAATTTTGCAACATTTAGTTGATACATTGCTCAGCAGCATCTCTGGAATATTAGCAACTATTGTATAAATTTTAACAGCTGCCTCTAATGAAATCCAGGGATTCTGCTCAGCAGGGACAAAGATAAGCAATGTATCAACTAAATACATTTAAAACAGTTTGCAGGGTCAGTGCCCCCCCCCCCTTCCAAGAGCTGCTTTAGAAGAAAAAGAGAGATTTTTGTACTCACCGTTAAATCTTTTTCTCTTGTCCTATATTGGGGG
>CM044431.1:62815605-62838861 GCA_024363595.1 Xenopus borealis
CTGACCTGGGTGGGTGAGACAGGTGTTCAAGTACCTTGTCTAAGGTTTCGGGTATGCGGGCGAGGTTTTGTATGCCTGCAAGCGAGAGTGTCAGGGCCTTAATCAATTCAGACTCAGTATTACTGTTAGGAGGAGGAGAGGGCTCTGCTGGTCTACAGGCTAGACACAAAGACTCAGCCTAAGGAGTAATAAATTTGGTTTTGCAGTTTGCACAGGCGAGGAATGAAACCTGTGTATTTTGGCGTGTATGAGCTGAGGACTTGGTGGTCCTGGGCTCTTTTGCCTTTTCTGACATAGTGCTCCTTCCACCAGACAGCCAAGGGAGTGAGATGCCTTGGGCTTCTGTAAGAGAAGGCAGGGGGACCCAGCTATGTTGCAGGGAAGACTTGGGTTTTAATCCTCTCGTTCTGTGGAAACAGAATAATAAGGAGCACTAGGTTACACTCACGTGTATAAGTTTTCTCCCCTCTTTTTGAGTGTAAATAGTTTTTTACTTGCCTCTAATTATCCCGCGTGTAAGAGCAGTTGAAGGTCTCTACTATGGAGCGGAGCGCAGAGCGAGTCAACAGCGTGAGCCCGAAGAGGATTTGAGAGACAGTAACCTCCCGGAGAGTTGCGCGAACAGTGCTGCTAAGCCCGCATAATCTGTCCCTGTGCGTATAGGCAAGGGACCGTAAGTGCGTCTCAGAGTGAGGCACAAGAAGAATGGCGCGAAGCAACAGAGCGCTGAATCACGCGCTAGGAGACAATCTCCCGTAATGAGGGAGAGAACAGTAATTTGTGTGGGAAACGTTAAGGTTTTGCCGGCGGAATAGGTGTTGTGAGGCAAATAGAGTGATTCTCCAAGCTGTAGTATGAGTCTTAAGACCTTTTTTTTTTTTTTTGGAGATACTTATCTATATAGAGCAGGGTAAAGAAACACTTTTTGTGCATAGATTATGGGCATGATGCTACTGTGGTTGGCCCTCTTGCATGTAGATGGACCTGGACAAAATATTCAAGGGGGTGAGGAGTGATAATACTCACCAATGTTGCCAGCTGTTCCATGCCCTTCTATATATAAAATATATATATATTTTACTCCCTGGTTCCAGCCAATTGTTCTTAGAAGAAAAAAATACACACACATGAACTTCACTGAAGTTATGAGCATGTCACTGCTGCAGCCTCCGTGGAGCGGGAAAACAGTGTTGGGAGTTAGGAGCAAGCCTGTAGTCCTCCGGGGAGCGGGAAGGCTATGGGGCAGAGGGGTATATCAGCTGGAGGGGCTCTTGACAGGAGTCAATGTCCCCTGAATGTGGCATGACCGTAACAGTAGTCTGATCACTTGCTCCTGCCACCTAATTTTCTGTGTCTTCTCCTTCTGAGGACACTAAACGAAACTGAGGCTATCAGGAGGAGGCAGGGGATGAAGCCCAGGGCGGGAGGAGGAGCCACTTTTAACATGTTAGTGTCTGTTCTCCAGCAGCAGGATCTTCATCCCCATGGTGCCTGTGTCCCCCAATTTAGGCAAGAGAAATTACACTTTACACTTCAATATTAGAAACACTGTGACAAATAATTTTTAGAAATATTTTTTTTTTTTAACACGAAAATGTGATTAATGGGGAACTAAAGTCTAAAATAGAATAATGCTAGAAAGGCTATAATTTGTATGCTAAACAAAAATATGAAGTTACTGCACCACAAGCTAAAAAAAAACCCCCAAAAGATTTATAATTTCAAAGTTGGCCACAGGGGGTCATCATATTTCATCATGCTTATGTGAGTAATTTTAAACGGGCAGATCAGCAGTATAAAAAGGTTGTAAAATGCAAATGTTCAATACTATGTACATTTGCAATCTGTATATATTTCTGTAATGTACATGCTACTTGCTAGCAAAGATGTAATGCTGTCAGCTATCCCTTGATCTCTGAGCTGAACCATCTGACTTAGGGCTAGTCCATACAGTAAGATTCAGGGATATTTGTCGCCTGGCGACCAATTGGCGCTTCTTTGGGGCGATTAATCTCCCTGAATTCCTTACCAGTGTCTTGCACCCGCTAAAATGTAAAGTCGCCTGCGCCTATTCACATGCAGTGCTGCGTTTTCCTAAGTCGCTCAAAATTGCCTCATTTTCAGCTACTTAGGAAAACGCAGCGCTGCATGTGAATAGGCGCAGGCGACTTCACATTTCAGCGGGTGACAAATCTCCCTGAATCTTACTGTGTGGACTAGCCCTTACAGAGAATATACACACGAGTCTGGTAACATTACTTTTTGGCGATGCAGAAATTCTATAAGAGAAAACTGAAAATCAGATACTCACCATTCATGTTAAATAAACGGCAGCTTTTCAAGGATGTTTCATAACCAACAACTAAATCTTCAATAATCTCTACCTAGGAAAGCATTATGAAAACAAATTAACAATCCCCAACATTAAAGCTGCTCTATAAAGCTCTTTTACAGAATCTCATCTACATCAATTGGACAGAATAGTTCTCATAAATCTGAATTATAACAAAGAATTCAAGTTGTATCACATTTGTTTCCACACAATAAATGTGACCAAATAAATATCCAAGGAGGGGGACTTCCAAGTCTTAGCTAGTGTCTACTTGCCCCCAGAAAAAAACATATTGTATGAGTAGCCTTATGAGTTTGCTCCTTTTTTTTTACCTGATTGCAAGAGCTTGTGAGCCAATGAGAACATTTCAAACATTATGTGAAGAAATTCTAAAGATAAATACAAGCCATTAAAATAAAAGTACCAATATTTAATTATACAAAAGTTTTGTTTTCATTCCCATATTAAGTATAATTCATTTGAGACCATCCAGTACAAATAAAAACTGTTCACATGAAGTCTTTCATATACCTTTTCTTTATCGATGTATAGTGATCTCAATGTATTAAATACTGGAGGGCATCCTTTGCTAAAATTCATCCTCAAATATTTATCCAGATATTCTCTAAATTTTAGACCTTAAAGAAACAGAATCATATGTCATGGTTAAAGCTATAGGACAACTAGAAAGAAGTATGATAAAATGGTGTGTACACGGAGTCATTTTACACACCTGATAAGAAGTTTAAAGGCAGTCTTCTTGACACTAATCCTCTGGGATACTTTGTCCAGCTGTCTTCATATATTTTCAGTCTTTCTTCCATACTTTCTGTATAAGACCAAAGAAAGGAAATGCAAGCTAATAAAAATCTATTAATTAGAAGCTAAAGATTTAAACACATATTCAAAGGTACCAATTTTACAACATATTAATATCCCCAAATAGCTATTAATGCCTGTCATATTTTAAGCCCTGTAATGCATACATACCTGGTGTAAGTGCCTTTTCTAAACCCTTGTAATATGCCCAGTTTTCAGGGCATCTGTCCTGCAACCCCCTGTAGACATCTGCTGCCTCATCAAGTCGGCCTAAGCGTAGCAGCAAATCTCCTAGAATGCAGAAAATAAAAGTAGTTCAATCAAAGCAAGCTAATCAAGTACTAAAAGGGATACTAGCCTTAGGTGTTCGTCTATTTTTTAACCCCATGACCAAGTCACATAGGTTGAAGTATGAAAGTATTTTTTAAACAACAGCTCATCGAAAGCTTGACACAGCCACAGCAATCCTGTAAATGTGTTAAAATAATTTCTGCAGTCTCACTTAGACATGAAAGTGAGACATGATGCTTTGACATAATTTTAGGCTGCAGTGATCAGCCACATTCCTTTCAAAAAAGTCATGGAGGTGAAGGGGTAGAAGTCATTTGAGATTACTTCCCCATCCATAGTGAGGTCAGAGATTGTGACAGGAAGGGTACACGGACAGACTTAAGTAAATGTTACAGCACAGTCATGCTATGACAAGCCCAAGAAGTAGAGTAATGACACAAGTGTTTAAAAAATGGCTGACCTGAAAACAAAAGTAACTTTGATGACGAGTAAATTTGATGGCAGGACATAGATATATAAGAACAGTATCACAGGTGCTGACAAAATTACAAATGGCTGCCCTGACTGCACATTTACCCCTGTGATCAACATGGGTGAAACCATTCTTTAGCTGGGGATCAGCACGTACCCTACCTCTGCTTTAAAACTCATCAGGTTAGTCTCAGCCTATAGCGTATTCAATGTTAATGAGGGGCTGCTGTTTAGAGGAACAAACAATCCATCCCTATCTTAAGGGGCAGATTTACTAAATTTGTGTGAAGGATTAGAATAGTCGAGAATAGTCTATTCGATTGTGCGACTATTCGAATATGCAAATTAAGAATTTTCGACCATTGAATATAGAATATTTGGGCGCATCGAATAAATATATATTCGCCAGATTGAACCTACCGATTTGCAATAGAAGCCTATGGGAAAGTCTTTTTCGAATGCTTCGAACGTTCGATTCGTACGATGTTGCCAAATAGAGCGTTTTTTCTGCGACTTCCCGTAGAATCATTTGATCGTACGATTCTGGCGAATAGTCGAAAATACGCTCAAAACCGGCTAATATTTTTTCACCAAATATTTGCCAGTCAAATTCAAGGGCTAAAAACCTTCGACAATTCGACCTGTAGTAAATCTGCCCCTATGTCTTCAGAAGCAGTTGCTAGTTTACACCATGTACTCAAAAAGACTGCCAACCTTTTGTTTCTTCAACGGCTAGCTTATCACAGATTTGCTTTTCATAGGTGCACAGATGATCCAGAGCCTCTTTATAGAGCCCTGCCTCTCTGAGAACTTGATTCTGATAAAGAAGCAGCTCACTGTATTCATAGTCCACTTTGTCTGGAGAAGTCTGCAGAGAGTGGGTAAAAACGAAACATTAGAAAAGAGTTTTGCTCTCTCATTCTTCATACATTGACTTTTTGTCACTCTGGCTACCAAAGTGGCAAGTGGCATAGAGGCACTGTGCACATTAAACACCCCCCCGCCAATTAAATCAGCACTATCTAGTCAAAGAGTCTGCCCATTCTGAGAGAATTAGATCCCAGATGCTAATTAAACAATTAAATGCTCTTGTACACTAAATAACCATAGAGTGTTAGTTCATTGGACAGCTTACTGGTACTTACTCGGCAGCAATAAATGTTGATACATATTAAACAAAATATGCTTGTTTGTACCATACGCTCAAAATAAATGGACTTGTTTTGCTCAACATGCCTTGTAAAAAAGGTAAATTACCACACGTCTATGCTGCCATTCAAGTTTTTTTTGCAAAACAAGTAACCTTACCTGCTGGGTTTTACGAAACTCCTCCAGTATTTTTGCAGCCATTTCATAATCTTCAAGCAAATGGTAAGCAATTGCATATCCAATCCAAGATGCTCTCTGTGCAGGTCTCAGCTGCAGTAACTGGTACCTGGTTTCCTATTGGCACAAAGAACATTCAATCATTACAAACAAGATATTACACAACCAATCACAATTCCACTTCCCTAAACAATTTTTCGAACATAGGTATAGGACTGTGTGTTTAAGAAACACAAGGTCCTTAAAATCATAAAATTGCGTGAGCTTTATAATGGAGACAATAAATAGTTATGCCTGGGTTCTCAAAAATAATAATGCAATAGTGTAAAAAGGTTTGGCAGAACACAGGACTTGGTAATCAAAATTAAAAATGTATTAAATGCTTAGTGCATCATGAAAGGTTTCAGCTCCACTGGTTCAGAAAACAAAGGCTCAGCATTATTACATTTAGCAGCAAACAAAACATACCCTGTAACCTTCCAGGTCCCTCATCTGAATCTGCAGCAAGGAGAGGTCTCTCAAGATCTGGAGATTGTCCTTGTCCCATTTCAGTGCATTCCTGTAACACTTAATGGCTTCATCATATTTTTTGTCTGATCTCTGTAAGAGACCGTACACATGCCAGCCTAAGAAACCTGATGTCAAGGTAATTACAATTCAAACATGTGAAAAAAATAAGGCCTCTGTAATATTTCTATTTGATCTTTTTCTGTAATTGTCCAAATGAAAAATATGCAGTTTTTTTTTTTTTTTTTTTTAAATACCGCAGTCTTTCAAAAGCCCTAAGATATAAGCAATATACAGCCCAAGTTTGTTGTTGTCCAGCTGACTGTCCTGCAGGAACAACATTTGGAAATCTTTTAAATGGCCATGTCCTACAAATACTATCTACTAATGAAGAATGAATTTCCTCTAGAAGAGTTACTGGTGAACTAAATGTAAGTTTGTTTAGATCCTGTGGAATCACAGTTGGGCTCATCTATAAACACTGGGCAAATTTGCAAATGAAGGGGGCAGACAAAATGTTTTACTTTCACTGTTCAACCTGCAATTGCCTGAAAAAAGCCAGTCACTTATTGATTGCTATTGGTTACTGCCCATTTGCAAATTTGCCCAGTGTTTATAAATGAGCTCCAGTGTGTTAAATACTATCCCACTAAAGAGACCATACATTAAAAGGGGGTGAAGGAAAAAGTTCAAAACACCTGATCAATGACACTTAGTCAGTTTCCATAAAGAAAAAAAACAATGGTTTCCATTATTACTCTATTTTTAACCCCGGCCTGGAGGTTCCTACGCTGAAAAAGTTTTTAATGTACAGCCAGTAGTTTCTTTGAGAAACTGAATGGAATAACAGAAATTTAAAGGCTGACATATAAGTGCTGTAACATTAATAAACCAGTTTTTATAGATACACGCAGTTATAGGCACAACACACGTCATACCTTGTCACCCCTCAGGTAGCCTGACATTGCAGCAAATGGTAATAGGCAGGTTTGTCTGGAAAGGTCCTGTCATAGCATTTTCCCTTTGATAGGCAGCCTATATGGCAACATGTGTTTTTTCCGCTGTAGAACAAACACATGGTGTTCTGTTTCTCCTCATTCTGTTCATTTAGGAGTTCGATGTCACATGAATGATCCAATATATCTTATGGGGGGCACCTTTTGCATGGAAGATCTATTAAAATCACCAGAAATCCTGTCTCTCTACATGCAGGATTTGTGTAAATTGTGTTAGATTTTGTTTGTACTGAAATCAGTTATTTGAGTGAGCTCTAATACATCTGCTAGGAAAGAATACCCCCCGCATAAGATATATTGGATCATTCATCTGACACCCAACTCCTACAAAGAGAGAATGAAGAGAAAAAAATGCAGAGGAACAGTGAATATAAACTTTGATCATTTCAGAAACAATGCAGAATATTTAATTGATTATATTAAAGTTTCTTACTTCAGTATGAGGACGCTTACATTGTCTAATCAAACAAAGGAATATTTGCACCTGGATAAAATATATTCATGAAATGCCCTCCAGAAGCATTGTTTACCTGTATTCCATAAAGTGAAATCATCATCTGATAACCCAGGTAGTGGGAAGTATAGGAGTACGCATCTACACTGCACCGAAAGTCATCAGGCACCCATCCCACCAGAATATTGCTTTGGCTCAGAAACTTTCCCAAGGTAAACATGACAAAATGATCAATGCATCACCAACAGGCAAGAACTGGCAATCTGGTCTGGGGCTGCTGTAAATTGCCATAGAAAGTGACTATTAAGTGGGCTGGTGGGGGTTGTTTGGGCCTCTGTGTAGCAGGAATGACAGAATTCCAGTCTAGTCCTGATCACAAGAACTGTGCTGCTGATCATTGTCTTAATATGCAAAGACAACATAATTAATCTGCTTCCCATAGATTTTAATTAAAGCCATGATGTACAAAACCTTACCTCCGTATTACAGAAAAACTTTTTACAGTTAAAACGATTATGGATTTCGTGTAACCAAAGAAAAAGTCACCTTCAAAGCGAGTAATGCAGTGCTAATCAGTGCCAGGCAATATAGACTGTGTAAATACACGGCCTGGAAGCACAAAAGCACAGCCAGTTATTTGTAGAGTTAGAATGAACTAGTACTGAACAAATAAAAGACTGAAGGGAGGGGTAATTTAATTTTAGATTTAAAAAAGCCAAACTTCAAACTAGAAAGCTCTCATCGCTGAGTTCGAAGTCAGTTATAGCCGAGTGTGGCATTACCTCATGTTGCTTTAGGTATAGTTTTAATAAAAGATTCTTCAAAAATCTTGCCAGATTCTTACTGGCTTCTTTCTTTGACAGTGCAGAAGATGGTGATGCTCAGCACTTTGTGATGTAGGATGCCAGCCTATCAGCAGCTTTGCAGAAGAGACAGGGAAACCACATTTTATGGTTCCCTGTTTAAAGACAAGTGTTGTCAAGTGTTGTGTGTTGAATGTTTGGATTTGACCTTCACAACATTTGTATCACAGACAGAAACCATAGAGAATGTATGAAAAGCCCCAATAAAGGTGTAGTTTATTTTTTTAGTTTGGACCGATATCAGTTACCATGTGATTAATCGTTGCCTACATGATTGTTACAATGCCCCGTCTACCCCTTTAATTCCCAGAGCAGAATAACATAAATCAGAGCCTTAGTTTTTCACTGTGAAAGGATACAGACATGACTCTTAAGATCATTCCTCAGGCCCCTGCGAACAAGATCATATGCGTCCTCTTTCTTCCCAAGGCAGTTTAAAGTCAATCCTTTCATAGCCAGGGTTTCTTAATTAAACATGAAAGTATTACAAAAGTAGAAAAATGTCCGAATAAAAATTCAGTCATAGAAGGTTAGCACCAATCACATACTGAAAATGGTTAAAACATAAATTAGGAGAGAGACACCTAAATGGAAGCTGAAGAGAAATATGCAGTACTCCAAAACATTTAATTGTGGGGTTTATGGCACCCATAGATTGATCATTTGTAGGGGCAACAAACATATTGCAGGAGTTTCCTACAATTATTTTCTCTTAAAGGAGAACTGAACCCTAAAAACAACCTTCTATATACTGAACTTATTGCAGCAGCCTAAAGTTTCAGCTTGTCAATAGCAGCAATGATCCAGGACTTCAAACATGTCACAGTGGGTCACCATCTTGGATAGGGTCGGTGACACTCGCATGCTTAATGGGCTCTGGGCAACTGTTAATAAGCTAGGCTTAGGTGTCATTGCAAATTATTAAGCAGAAAATGAGGCTGGCCTGTGATACAAGCAGATGCTACAAGGCTGATTATTAAATTCTGATGCTAGTTGCACTGGTTTCTGTGTTGCCATTTAGTAATTATCTGTATTAATTACTAATCAGCCCTAAACTGTGACATTTCTATTCTATGTGTACTGTATATTGTGAGTGGGTCCCTAAACTCAGTAAGTGACAGCAGCACAGAGCATGTGAATCAGTGAATCAGCAGAAAAGAAGATGGGGAGCTACTGGGGCATCTTTGGAGACACAGATCTTTACTGCTAAAGGGCTGTGGTTGCCTTGGGCTGGTGCATAAGTTTACAACATTTCTAGCCTGTTTCTTTAGTTTAACTGTCATTGTCCTTTAAGCTCGCACATGAAAATGAAAATTGTAAAATTTCTTTTGTCAACACAGTAATAATATCCATGTTTCCCGAAAGCATACACAGGGCAACACAAGTCATGGCTGCCTTCCTTATGTTCTTTGCAGACTTCCTAAATGGTCAGAAAAGCATTGGCTCCACAGGACCTAACAACCTATCGGCATATGAAGTGTTCTTACCTGCAATCCCAGAACATACCAATATCTACAGAACATGCATATCAGCTGGCCTTGGCAGGGCATCATGCACAAACCAATATGAAACGTAATTTTGTATATTATTAGTACAGGAATGGCTAGCGTAGGAAAATGGGCTCTCTTTGGCAGTGGCCAAGCTGTCTAAATATACAACAGCTGAGTCTATAAAATGCATTCTCTTACCATAGATTCTGTCATGTCAGATTTATGTCAGCAATTGCTGAGGGGGGGCTTGAGCAAAAAGACACCGATGTGCAGAGAGCAAGAGCAAATGCAAATAATTAACAATATCAATATCTATAAATATTTTAACTACCAAAAACCCCAGCATTTCTTAAAGGGGTTGTTCACCTTTAAACAATATTCAATTGGTTTTCATTTTTTATTATTTGTGTTTGTAGCAGTTTTCCATATTGCAATTTCAAATGAACCTAGTAACCAATGTGTTGATTTGAATGCGAGGCCTACAATAAAACAAACAAGTTTTTTTTTTCCAAATCTCACCTCCATGTTCAGCAAACTTGGGATTGGAGAGGATCTGTTTACAGAACTTTAACCCATTTCGATACTGCTTGTGTTCATAACATCTCTGCAAAAAAAAGAAACAAAGCCACTTATTTATAGGTAGCATAGCCTTCATACAGAGTCGGTATTCACAGGTTAAGTACACTGTAGGCCTATTCCTCCACCTGTCCCCAACCCTAAGCAACGTTACTTCCAAAAGGTGCTGGTTTTCGGTCTGTGTATAAAAGAAAGCAGAGAATTAGTAGAGCCATTAGCCTAGTAAGTCAATTGCTCCTATAACAACTCTATATCATGTTCCATAATAACTCTGTGTTCAGAGCTGGTCTGAGATAATAATCACCCTAGATTAAATGCAAAAACTACCTATAAAAGCAGATATACGAGGGGGGCTTAGGTGTTCCAGATTTCCAGAGCTATTACGAGGCCACTCAAATAGTCCAAACAGTAGAATGGCATACTTTGCTCCACACTCACATTATGCACAAAGCTAGAACAAAATGATGTGGATAAAATTACATTAAACCATTTATTGTGGATTAATAATACCGTATCTCTTGAGTAGTACATTCAAATGCAAATTTGGCCTGTGAAGAGATTCCCATTGAGATCTGCTAATAAAGCAGTTCTACCTATATTGTCTAATCCGGACTGTCATCAAACACGTTCATTTTACACGTCTGGTGGCAGTGTCCAAGAGTCATTTTATTTTCGTCAAGGATCTACATTTGGATTACAAGTGTCAGGGGTTGATACTCCAGAATTCTCCAGCTGAGGCGTTATTACATAAGAGGAAAGAATATTTATGCTCCTTTTCAACGCCTTCATTACATAGCCAACAAGTTAAAATTAGGTTAGAGAACTATCTAGTAATGGATCGGCTTACTAGCTTCACTGTGGGCCAGTATGATATTTTTAGAAAAATATGGGATCCCTGGATCTGTTACAAGGGCCGTACCATAAAGTAATGGTTAATTGAGATTTATATACGATATCCTCCCTTTGAACCTTTAAGCACAACAGTATACATATATATATATATATATATATATATATATATATATATATAAAATATATGCTATTATAGTACAGGTATGGAATCAGCCGGAAACCAACTATCCAGAAAGCTGGCCCGTCTCTAATAGACTCCATTTTATCTGATTAATCCAAATTTTTACAAATGTTTTCATTTTTCTCTGTAATAATAAAACAGTACCTTGTACTTGATCCCAACTACGATATAATTAATCCTTTTTGGAAGCAAAACCAGCCTATTGGGTTTATTTAATATTTATATGGTACGAAGATCCAAGTTACAGAAAGAGCCATTATCCGGAAAACCCCAAGTCACGAACCTTCTGGATAAAAGGCCCCATACTTATATATATTATATTGATCAATTGAAGTTTGTTTGTTTATTTTTTTTTAGTTAAGTTTATTTTGCTTTTTTCTTAGTTCTTTTTAAATATGCAGAAACTTTCACTTTTCCTGAACATTTGTAAAACCACTGAATGTGAACAATTAATCTTTGTCCCTGAAACAAACGTATGTGTTGGATGCTGTTTTTTATTATTCTTGCAAAACAAAAAAAGTTACTCAATTTGTTTTACTCTCTGAAGAACGAGTCTCGATGCGGTTTAGTTTGGTCTATAGCTTACCATTAACATTTAAATTTAGAATATGTGCAAGTAATCAAGTTTCCTACAAATAGGGATACAGGAAAATGGCTTATCTAAGTGGCAGAGGTATTTTAAGGATATTAATGTGGATTGACACCACATAAATCTTGGGTATGTGCCCGAATGGGGGCCCTAATGCCAATACACATTGCCCTACACAACTATAGAGTGTGAGGAGGGAGGGGGAATGTGGGTTGAGCAGTGACATGTAGGAGTGCTGAATGCAAAGTGAAAGTAATTGACTGCCCCACCTCAGGCATAGAGGAGGGGCAGGTAGTATTTGATTGACATCTCAGATACTTAAACACCATTAGAACAGGTATAGATTCTTTAATGAAAAAAAACTATTTGGGTTCCATTTGCAAATTACTTTTGTTATACAGCTTTTTGTGTGTAGGTGACAGGTCTCCTTTAAGGCCACAATGCTGAGGAGAGCTGGACCTGTAAATGGAAATGATTGTTCTACAGTACATTCGTAGAAAAGACTGTTGGTAGCACATTCATCAGCCACAAGGGTTTCCTTTTCATTATGAAGCACAAGAAGCTCTGGTTGTAGTAATATAACAAATAGACTTAACTATTAAGCTTATATTATTTAAAGGAAAGCATATTTATTTAATCACATATAATAAAGTCTGTGAAAGAGTAACATTGCCAAAAATACAGCCAGGCAAAATGACACATGTAAGTATCCAATCTATTAAAGGAACAGTTCAGGGTAAAATTCAAAACTGGGTAGATCGATAGGCTGTGCAAAACAAAAAATGTTTCTAATAAAGTTATTATAAAGGCTGGACTGAGTGGATGTGTAACAGAACACAACACAACTTCCTGCTTTTCCGCTCCCAGTTAGACAGCAACTTGAAGGGGGGCCACATGGGACATAACTGTTCAGTGAGTTTGCCATTGATCCTCAGCATTCAGCTCAGATTCAAAAGCAACAGTTATGACCCCCCCCCCTCAAGTTACTGATTGGTTACTGCCTGGTAACGAGTCAGTGTAAACCAAGAGAGCTGAAAAGCAGGAAGTAGTGATCTGTTCTGTAGACGTACAGTCACTCCAACCTTTATACATTACATGTTTGGCTAACTATATTGAAAACATTTTTTATTTTGCACAGTCTATATATTTACCTAGTTTTCACTTTAATAAGAGAGTGTGCGGACACTGCAAATGCTACATACAACAGTCTCATGTATGTGATGCTTCCCATAGGTGGAGCAGATCTTTGAAAGGTTGAGAAAAGGCGGCATTCCTGGCCCTTAATGCAAGTCACAGCATGTGAATAATCCAAGTAGCTATACCATGTCAGAGGAACAGCCTCATTAATCAAAAAGAAGACTAACTTGCTAGGCAACAAGTCAATCTGCTTACAAAAAGCACAAGTTAACCTGATTCTCTTAAGAACATCAGGTGAATATTGGCCATTCCATGGGATTTCAGATCGTATCCAGGATGATCCATTCACACAAACAAAAAAGAAAAAAACTTAACAGCAAAAAAAGGCAACAAATGTACTAAGGATATAAACAATTCCTTCATAGCTTATGGGTAGCTATATGGCATGCAATGTGAAATATGACACAGCTCCGAGCAGGATTTTCAATTTAAAAAGCCTTTATTTCATGTGTCACATTTCACATTGTCTACAAAATCGATGAGTCTGTGGGCCACCGGACACGTGCACCATTTGAGAAGAAACAGGTGGATAGTGGGTGAGTGCTGACCTAAAAACTAGCTATATGGCATGCAGCTGATGTAACATTGTAGCAATTCCTTTAATAAGGCTTAGTAAAAGGGAATACAGGTATAGGATATTCTATCCACAATGCTCGTGACCTGGGGCTTTACATAATTTTTTAGACTTAAGACATGAAGATCCAAATTATGGAAATACCCCTTATCTGGAAACATTAAATAAACCCAACAGGCTGGTTATACTTCCATAACACAGTAGTTATACCCTCAAAGTCAGTATATAATACAGTATGTCCTATATAAGTCCCACTGGTGCTCCATCCTAACAACATGTATTCCAATAAGTAACATCAATTTAGGGGGTCAAAAGGACAGAATGCAGGATTATGGCTAATGTGCAAGTTTATTGCAATTCATATGACATGGGCATCACAGGCCCTTTTTCAAGTGGTTTTGCCTCCAATAAGGATTAATTATATCTTAGTTTGGATCAAGTACAAGCTACTGTTTTATTATTACAGAAAAAGGAAATTTTTAAAAATGTGGATAATTTGATTATAATGGAGTCTATTGGAGATGGCATTTCTGTAATTCAGAGATTTCTGGATAATGGGATTCCAGATAATGGATCCCATACCTGTACTATCCTGTAAATCTCAACAGGATGGAAGCAGGTGAAAGCTGGCAGACAAGCAGCCACAACAGGCTCAATACTTAAAGGACAAAAACTATACAGAGCAGTGCTTAGCAAGCTTAGATGACAGCAATAGTTGCTCCTGCCAAGATACTTAGATTTGCTCACCAGATTACTAGCAAAAGGACACCATCGATCCACTCTTGCCAACACTGGAAGTGATTAGATAGAACACAGACTAAAGAATACCATACCTCCAATTATGACCAAGCACAAGGGGAAAATAAATTAAATGAAATCACGGATCTTAATGTAAGTATCTAAAAACAGTATCCAAAATATGGCAAACAAACCCTAGAAGTAAAAACAGATCCAGATATGTCTAAAACTATATAACTGTTTAACATAGGGTGCACACTGGGCTTAAACAGGCATTAGCAACAAATGTAGCCAGAGGCTATAGTTACAGCAAGAAAATTGCAACTGGGTTTGATACAGATAAATGAGACCGTTATATAACGTACTCAATCCAACCACAATCCTAATTCTCTTCATTCAATGCATTTATGGGAATCTGAGATAAAGCCCACAACAGTGTATATATATGGGGTGCAATCAAGGCAAACGTTGCGCCTCTATCAGCGAATCAATACTACAAATACTAAACCTGTACAAAAATAAATGGAAAAATATATACAAAAAATATAGCAAAAGCAACATGACATTGTTCAGTATAATATAAAGCATAATGAGGACGTATTTGATAAGATTGACCATAAACACACAAAAAGTGATGACAAATGAAGGGGTGGGGGGGCAAAACACCAAGCACTGGATTTGGTTTTAGAGGTAGCTAGACTTTGTGTAAGCCAAACATTTCATTTTTTTTTAATTATTAAGAAGCTGGGGAAAGAATACTCAACAATGTCTCTTTAGGAATGTCCCTATGGGGAAAGTTATGTGAACAATTGTGAATGAAATGAAGAACTTACTCAAACGCAAGTCTGCAAGCATATCTAGCAGCAACAGAGGTTCATTAGGGAACTGTTCTAGCCCTGTGTTACTGGCCATGGGCCAGCACTGCAGATTAGCCAGATGAGTGAAACACCATATGCAAGTATGCTGACATGCTGCCTATCACATTGAACCTGCCCCACACATCATCAGTAAGGCTATCTGAAGTGTGGCACTATATTATCCCGTTTGTATGTATAGCTATGAAATTGCAAAAGCATTATTTCAACAAAATACTTTACATACACGATTTTAAGCAATTCTCTGCACTGTCACAAAAGTCTAATCAAACCTTCTCACTACATCACCATGCATAGTCGTCATGCTCCTTTCACCCCAAAATTATATTGTTATCCCTTCCTTACCTACAGTATAGCTATAAACTACGATGTTGCACTTTTTTGCTGATAAACAGCCTGTACACCTCTACATATAGCTTAAAGGAACTGCAAAGTTAAAAAAAAAAAGTGTTTTAAATTAATAAAAATATAATGCAGTGTTGCCATGCACTGGTAAAACTGCTTTGTTTGTTTCAGAAACACTACTATTGTTTGTATAAAGAAGCTGCTGTGTAGCAATGGAGATGATTTATCCTGTGCCATATAGCTTTTTTTCAATTTCTGCCATTGCTACACAGCAGCTTGTTTATATGAACTATTGTAGTGTTTCTGAAGCAAACACATCAGTTTCTACCAGTACAGGGCAACACTACTTGATATTTTCATTACTTTAAAGCACTTTCATTGTTTTTTGTTCCCATTACCTGGACAAATATCTGTACTTATTGCAGCAAGCGAGTCTGTGCTACATTAGTCACACAACGTAAAGGGTCACACAGCAGGTCCAGACTGAGAATTAAAATAGGCCCTGGCATTTCGGGTACACAGAGGCCCAAACAGCCCCCACAGAGGCATTCAAATATTCATCCAGCACTTAAGTGATAGGTACTTCTCCTTATTAAAGGGGTGCAAGCAAAATAATGTGTTCACCTTCACATCTTGTTGCAAAGAATCCAAAAAGAATTGCAGCACTCCCAGCTGTGCCAATGTAAAGTACAATAAAGGTGGTTTTACAATGAGCTGGGAGTGCTGCAATTCTCTTTGGAGCCCCCACAGAGGCCCAAACAGCCCCCACCAGCCCACTAAATACTGACTTTCTATGGCACCTTATAGCAACTCATCTGGCATTTGCCAGAACACAAAGATTGCCAGCCTGGGTCACAGAGCACATGGTAGCAAGCATATGTACATATGTTCAGGATTTCCTGATGGATGGAGCAATGTATTACTACATGGATAACCAGGAATGATGCACAAGACCGTATTTGTGAGCCATTGCAGTTCCAGAAAATATAACAATCCTGTCAAATGTACTGAGCTATGTGCCAATACTTTAGATCCCCCTCCCCCACACAGAAATTCTAGCAGCCAATCTAAGCAGCAGGGTGTCTCCTGGTTACTTGTCTCACTCTTGGTGTCCAACCAGAGGCCTCCCTGGTCCTGCTAGCAACACCAGCGCCCCCACAGAGGAAGATGCTGGAGCAACAGGTGATGCAGTAGCGCAGAGTGCCCACCCCTGATGGTTTCCCTGCCCACGGTTAGCCCTGATAATGCAAAAAACAAAAGAGCCAACACAGCCACCTGCTGGACGTACTTATTTGACACTGCGACCCAATAATTAGTTGTAAAACCTCCCCATCCCAATTCACCACTAAACAACCCCCCACCCCGTTCATTGGTTTCGCCCGTTCTTACCAGAATGCGCTTGAAGAGTGCGTTCTCTTTAGGCGGGAGACTGACGCTCGGCATCCTCGCGCCCACTGCCCGAGAAGCTCTTCCCTGGCACCACCCGCTCCCTTCTTAAGGATACTGGCCGTGTGCCGTGTTTGGCTGCCGGGGTCCGCTGGAAGCGATAAGGATGAACAGTCACTACCCTATAACACACGCTCGTATCCGGCTGCTGTGTGCGCAGCTGAATGGAGGTGACGAGCCAGTCTACTTCCGGATTTTCCTATGCCCAGGCCTGTCAAAATACCGCCGGCCGGTCAGTTCACGTGGTAGCTGAACAGACCCGACAAGAATCAGAGGCCAAAATGGCGGAAGGAGGAGGGACAGCTTCCCGGGTCAGGGGTAGAGCAGCGCCTGCGTCTTGACCCGGTACCACGCCTCTTCCGCCAGCCTTACCGGCGGCAGGAAGCCTCTGCAGTTCGGCACTCGCTTGTTCTTGCCTGCAGCCAGAGTGGTGAATCGAGAGAAGAGAAATCGATCAGTTTCAGCCGTCATGTTGGTGTCGCGGGCAACCGGGACCTTGAGACTGCCCTTAACATCATGTGAGTTACGGTTCACGTGTATCGCCTCCATTAGAAAGCGTTTACTTTGTATGTGTGTCACTGACACTCGCGATATTGCTGCTACTATTTAACGCATTGCTAATCTCTGTGTTTTTTTATTCCGTTCTATGCGATGCAATCGTGCAGTCAATGCTGGTGTATAGTGTTGACATTCATTTAATAAAGTCCCGGTAGAGCTACTGATGCTGTTTAGCTCTGCCCGAGTCGTGACACATTGACATTGCGACCTCCCCTGTCATGCGCCCATAATATATATATATATATATATATATATATATATATATATAGACAAATACAAAAGGTCCTCTGCACTCAACCCATTAACAATATATTTAAGACATTAAGACATTTTGTGCATACAGCTACTGAAAAATGCCTACCCTTCAAACAACGGGATTGTTTGTCCATATATTGCAATATATTTAAGCTGGCCAACTACGTCAAAGTCATCCCATATCTGGCCAGTCCTACACTCAATTTTCATCTGATTCATTAAGAATTCCATTGCTTATACATTTTACAAAGGGACTAAGTTTTACCCGCAACTTACTTGCTGCTTTCAAAGTAAATTTCCCAATCTGCCCTTTTATTAGACACCAGTGGGATCACCTGACTATAGCTGGGAAGGGTGGGGGCTACAACAAGGAGCTGGTCACTGCTCCAGTATAACTAGAAAGCAGCAAGTAAGTTGCGGGTAAAACTTATTCCCTTTGTAAAATGTATAAGCAATGGAATTCTTAATGAATCAGATGAAAATTGAGTGTAAGACTGGCCAGATATGGGATGACTTTGACGTAGTTGGCCAGCTTAAATATATTGCAATATATGGACAAACAATCCCGTTGTTTGAAGGGTAGGCATTTTTCAGTAGCTGTATGCACAAAATGTCTAAATGTCTTAAATATATTGTTAATGGGTTGAGTGCAGAGGACTTTTTGTATTTGTCTATTTTTATTTTGTGGTCACAGCCTCATTGCACCCCCGCCTAATGGTTTTAAAAATCAGTGGTGAGCACAACTTTTCTTTATATATATATATCTCATGCAATGACCACACAGACAATACACATGGACACATTATGGCAGGATGCCCCATTTACCAGCCCTTGTGTTAAAGTTCTTACCAGTCCTTGTGTTAAAGTTCCTGTAGCCCTTTCATTAAAAAAAACCCCAAACAGCCCCCCCCCTCAGTGCTCAGTTATCAGTGTAAATGGGACAAATTCATATGTTATAACAATACTGAATAGCTGAAATGAAATGAATCTCTTGGTCACATTGTACAGTCTAGACAGTTGAATTTGTGTAGATAGACCAGCGCTAATAGCTCGGGGTAGACGGAAAGAGTGATAATATATAGTATAGTATTTCTTAATCAGATGTTACACCCTCTGTAAGGTTGACATTAGTTAAGGCAAAGTGACTATTTCCCTTCAGCTGTGAGGTTAGCTTACCCTTTAACCAATCTTTATAAATGATAGATGTCAGACCCAGGCACTCGTCGTTTAGTTTTTCCAAAGCTGCCTAGGAAGGCAACTTTGGTCAACTTTATGCACTACATGTGCACATGTTTATGGTTGAAAGGGGGTTAGGACAAAAAAAAAAAAAGCACTTATAAATGTTACAGTAATGCTCCTGCTGGGGTCAGTACTTCTACTCTTTTTCTTTAAATACATTTTCTGAGTAGTTCTATACTAAACTTGCTGATATATGATTTTCATATTTATTCTATATTTCAGTATGTGTTCGCTCAATGTACACTGCAAGGAAACCAGACACATCCAGACCAAACTGGCTGCGTGTTGGCTTGGCACTAGGAAGCACTGCGTCTATATGGGCTCTTGTAAGTACATCATAAACTGTAATGTAACCATGGACTAAAGGCAGATTTCCTCTGAACAGAAAGGCTGAACTTGTCTTTTTTTTCAACCTTACCTACTATGTTGGTTAGATATGGCTACCCATGTTTAGCAGGTGTTATTATTAACACGTATTTATAGAACGCCAACATATTTAGCGGTGCTGTACAATAAATAGGTGTGTATGTTGACTGTACAGATCCCATACAAAAAAACAAATTGTAACCAGTGCAAGAGGTAGAGATGGCTATGCCCATAATGCTTGCCAGTGTGTATGTGCACTTGCACTAATACAGGGGTCCCAAACCACTGGGCCGCGGGCAGTCCTGGAGTGGGCCACAGAGCCTAGCCCACAATTCACAAGGTTTGGCAAAATGGACACTGACCCCCCAGAGCCCTTGAAAACATTTTTGCCTCGACGCTGGTCCCCGAACCAAAAAAAGGTTGGGGACCCCTGCACTAATATATTCCTGAATAGAAATAAGCAGGCAAAGACTAAAATTAATTTCTTTACAACTAGTCCTATCATTATCTCTATAAAACTAGAAACACATGTCTGGATTTAAGTGAAGGTCCACAAATACTATTGGCATAAATCCCTTCATTGTAATTTGAAGAGGCAGCCAGATAAGGTACTGCAACACACAATTACCCACTTTCACACTGCCGCTCCAACAGGTCGGCCTGGCCACTCTCCAAAATACAGGAACAATGTAGACACCAGGACTCGGAAGGCCAATTCAAGCGGGGCGAACCCCTGCAACTTTATTCGTCAGAAGGTAGCCTTACCTCACCTTTAAGGGTTTTGGCAGACGGGCAGATTCGGCGAACTTTAGTCACCTGGCAACTCTTCTGCACGGCGACAGTCTCCCCAAACTGCCTTCTGTCTGCTTGAATGAAGAATCTCCTTAGCTAATGCACTAGCTGTGCTTTCGATTTCCGAAGTTGCCTCACAAGGAAACTTTGGGCGACATCGGAAATTGAAGCGCCGCAAGTGCATTCGCTCAGGCGATTCTTCATTCAAGCAGACTGGAAGTTGTTGTAGCGCAGAAGAGGCGATTAGTCACCCAGCAACTAAACTTCTCTACTTCATTAGACTAATCTCCCCAAATGCCTTTCCGCTGGCAAGAATATGAATCGCCAGCAGGATGGCATACAAATCTCTTTGGATTTCAGAAGTTGCCCAAAGTTTTATTGTAGAAGGTTACCTTGTTATATTGATTGCATCTAAAATGTGTGTTTCAGAAATGCCACTTCCAAAGGGACAGTATATGACTAAAAACACCTTTGCTAAAAATTAACTCAATAAATAGGACTGAAATTACATTCTTCCTACTATTGTTTGCCATTCTAAAGCACTCATTTTGAAAATTTGGCTATTTTCACTGACTTCACCCTCTCCCTTTCATTTTTAAACTGGGTAATTTGTTCAGAGCTCCGTTTCTACCTTAGAACAACCAAGACCCTCCTTTCTCTAAGCCGCAGCCTTTGAGAAGCTCATTATCAGGAGCTTCTCAGTGTACTGGTAATTGGTTTTCAGCTCGTTTGAAGTTCTTTGGGACAGGAAGTGCTAAAGTGAAACTGGCTTCATATTCTTGTTTAGTGGCAGAATAACAGAAACCACAGGTATTTCTTAGTTAAAGCAAGTCAAACAATATGTTCGGCACATGCTCTAGTTATTGAGCTCATGTTGAACAGGGGTTTATACTGTCCCTTTAAGCTTTTTCAATATTTTTGTTCAAAACAGGTGTAGTAACACTACAAGGAAGCACATATAAAACTCATGGTGTAGTAAGTTGAACAAAAGCTACAAGAGCTCAAAGCAAGTCTATATAACCAAAAAGTGACAAATAGAAGGTAATAAAAGGACAAAGTGATAGAACAACATAAAATAAACACCCGTGTCAAGTCGGATAAGACAGGAACTAAGTAAGTAATAGGAAGTCAGATGGTGTCACAACAGTGATCCGACGTGACACAACACACAATGCTGCATCTGCATCCGACAATCGTGTCACACCGAATCACCGTTGCGACACCATCTGACTTCCTATTACTTACCTTGTCCCTACATTGTTCCTGTCGGCTCTGACTTGACGCTGGCATTTTGTTGCCCAGCTTCGGATCCAATGGAAACGCAGGTAAGTCTGCCATGTAGTTCTGCCCTTAAGGAAGCTGCAATTCAATTATATTGAGCTATTCACTCGAGAAGTTCATGATTAAGCGCTTAACACTAATTGACTGGTATTTCCATTACTTAGTTGGTTGTCAGCTCTTAAAAGAGGGGAACAAAAGGAAGGCAAGTAATTAAAAAAAAAAAAAAAAAACCTATATAAAATTAAGAAAAATTGAAAAGTTCCTAAGAATTGGAAATTTAAAAACATATTAAAGTTAACCTGAATGTATGAAGGTATGCATTTACCCAGTCTTGTTAGTTCCTTTTAAAAATTTTTTACTTAGCTTAACTGTACTGTAAGGAAAATGGATAATATCTCTGTATGAGACTCTTTGCAAAAATAGAGAGTGAAGTAAGATCTTTTCTTGTGGAACTAAATAAAACAAAACATCCTCCGTAGCCAGAGGAAATATGTCTGCTATTTTGGGTTATTAATCCATAGAAAATGAATATGAAATTACTGAATGCTTTTTTGATTGCTTTGGCAGTTTGTGTTTATTTCTTTGTTGTCATTTTTGAGATTTTCAGTTTTATGCTACTCTGCAGAGATTTCTCCATGTCTCCTTTTTAAAGCTGTGCTGACTGCAAGAGGGAATGAGGATTTTCTCTCCATCTAAGCACTACTTTCTGTGTCCCCAGTAGTGAAATTTCTTTCCCCAAGTCAGTGCATTGTCTGTGTCAAATGTAAATGAATGTACATTTATGTTAGCACTTTATAAATACTGTATGAATTAACAATAATAATAAAAGTGTAAACAGGTAAGGTAAACATTTTTGGCATCCCACATACATTTTCTCTTTGGAAGATTCATTTTAAAGGAGTTGTTCACCTTTAAATTAGTATGATGTAGACTGTGATGCTGATACAATTTGCAATTGTGTTTCATTTTGTATTATTTGTGGCTTCTGGGTTATTTAGCTTGTTATTCAGCAGCTCTCCAGTTTGCAGTTTCATCTGTCTTGTTGCTAGGGTCCAGAAAATCCTAGCAACCATGCATTTATATGAATAAGAGACTGAATTATGAACAGAAATAGAAAGATGAGCAATAAAAAGTAGCAATAATGATATATTTGTAGCCTTTCGTAGCATTTGATGTTTAAATGGGGTCAGTGACTCCCATTGGAAAGCTGGAAAGAGTCAGACAAAGGCAATTCATTCAAAAATGATGATAAATAATGAAGACCAATTGAAGTTGCTGGGAATCAGCCATTCTGTAATATACTAAAAGTTAACTTGAAGGTGAGCCGCCCCTTTAATAACCTTTTGGTAACTTGATTTTCGTTATATATTTGCAGTTATGGCTTTATTTACAATCAAGTGTGAGTTTTATAAATTTTGCAAGATGTTAATCTAAGAAAAGTTTATCACTGCAGAGCCATGTTTAAAACTACACTTGACTGATAGGCTACTTTATCGTTTGCAGGATATCTCCTCTCCTGCGAATGAGCACATCAAAATACCAGTCTGCATGCATCCATTGGAATTGCTGCATTTAAAACTGTTTATGTGCAGGGATCTCGCATAATCACTCACAAATGCCTTCAAAGTATACTGTCTGCAACTGAATTGTATCTTTGAAGTCCTGTAGGTTTGCTTAGGTTCCAAAGGGCAGTGTCTCATTTACAAAGGTGATAAAGAATGTTTTTTCAAGTGTTGTGATTGATGGTCAGTTTGTTTTGCCAGTGTGGGGGAGTTCATCGAACAAATTTGTATGCTAAAGATAAGCCATTTATATATATATAT
>CM044431.1:62843395-62872637 GCA_024363595.1 Xenopus borealis
AATAAATAATGAAGACCAATTGAACAGTTTCTTAGAATTGGCCCTTCTACAATATACTAACTTGAAGGTGAACCACCCCTTTAAGAATGAGGAAAATCTTATCATGCCATGATTTTCTTTTGATGGACTGGAACATGGCGGTAGGCACTAATGGGTTAACCCCCCTCGTCGTGTTAAGGACAGGAAATTACCTCAAAATAAAAGACCTCCCCTCAAGGGCAGGGAAGACTTGCCCACTGCCATGTTCCAGTCCAGGGAAAGTAAATCACGGTAAGTATTCAATTTTCCTCATTCCTGGTACTTCACATGGCAGTGGGCACTAATGATTTTACCAAGCAGTAAAGATACTTCATGGGTGGGATAATGACACAAAGTAATTTATTTATAAGTCACAGTTTGAAAAACTGATATCCCAAAGTTAGCCTCGCTTTAAAACCAGATGCCCAACTTTTTATGAAGTTAGACCAGATGGCTGCCTTGCATAGGTCTTCCGCTGAAACTTGGGCTTGGAAGGCCCAAGATGCTGAAACAGCTCTAGTGGAATGAGCCTTAATGTTATGCGGGACTTGCACTGCACTAGTCTTATAGGCCTCTGAGATACAAACTTTAATCCATCTTGCCACTGTGGATTTTGATGCTTTACAGCCAGCCTTCAAACCTGATGGAATGAGTAAAATATTCTGATCTTTCCTTATTTCCTCTACTCTCTGCAGATCATGTTTTAGACACCTGATGACATCTAACTTGTGCCACACAGATTCTTCCTCTGTTTTTGGAGATGGATTCATATGGAATTCAGATACCACTTGTGAGGAAATTATGGGGGTTTTCAGGTGACTGTCTGATGCTAGAAGTGCTTGAATTTCTCCAACTCTCCTAGCTGAAGTGAAGGCTAGTAAAAAGGCCATTTTCCATGTAATAATTTTTAGAGGAGCCGATTCCAATGGCTCAAAAGGCCTGAAGGACCAAATCTAGATCCCAAGGAGGAATTCTTTCTTTCTGTTTTGGTCTAATTCTTTTTAGAGCCTGAAAAAATCAAATGATTAAAGGCTTCAAAGTCCATGTCTCTCCATAAAGGGCCGACAGAGCTGACATTTGCCCCTTGAGTGTACACTCAATCCTCTTTCCAAACCTTCTTGGAGGAATTCAATAATATTCTCGAGAGGCCGTTTCACAGCACCTGGTCTTTGAGCACCAATTAAGATAAGTCTCCCAGATTCTGTAATATTTTTCCGATGTTGATGGTTTCCTGGCTGCCAACAGTATTATCTGAAAGGTCTAAATTTTTCATATTCAGCCTTTCAGTTGCCAGGCCGTCCATTTCAAACTTTCTGGTGTTGGATGAAAAAGTGGACCCTGTCGTAGCAGCTTAGGGTGTACAGGGATTCTGAGAGGAGGAGCCTGCTTCATGTTGAATAAGTGAGGAAACCAATTCCTCCTGGGCCACCACAGTAAAACAGCAATCACCTCTGCCTTATCCTCTCTGATCTTCCTGAGGAGTCTGGGAATCCAAGGAATGGGTGGAAACGCATAGGCCAGCTTGAAGTTCCACTGGACTCTGAAACAGTCTTGAATCAAGGTCCCCTTGTTCTTGAACCTGGAGCAGAACATTGTAACTTCCTTGGTGTTGCCATAAGGACGATCACTGGTTTTGCTTCTCTAAAACCTAAAAAATAGGAAGACGAGTCAGGGGAAAGGGAGGTCTTTTACTTTGAGTTAATTTTCTGTCCTTCACATGACGAGGGGGGTTAACCCATTAGTGCCCACTGGACCAGGAAATCATAAATTCTGCCAGGGTATGTAAACTTATGAGCACAAAAGATTGGAGTGACTGGATGTCTAACAGAACAGAACATAACATTACTTCCTGCTTTGCAGCTCTCTTGGGGGTAAATTTATCAAAGCGTGAAGTTCCACCACTAGAGGGAAAGGCGTATTTATCATTGGGTGAAAGTGAAATTTCACCCTTTGATAATATATGCCTTCAAAAATCCCATATAAATGAATGGAAAGCTGCAGAATTTCCCTCTAGTGGCGGAACTTCACTCTTAACTTCACTCTTTGATAAATATACCCCTTGGTTTCCACTGATACCAGACAGTGACTTGAGGAGGGGGGTCATAACTGTTGCTTTTGAATCTGAGCTGAATGCTGAGGATCAATTGCAAACTCACTGAACAGTTATGTCCCATGTGGCCCCCCTTCAATTTGCTACTAACTCAGAGTTCTAGAGCTGAAAAGCAGGAAGAAGTGTTCTGGTTATTATGTTAGACATCCAGTCACCCCAGCCTTTATAAACAAATTTTGGGTTAAGTAACTATATTAGAAACTGTTTTTATTTTGCACAGACTATGCAGTTTTTATTTTTACACTGAATTGTTACGTTAAACACTAAAGAACCACCTTGCAGATACAGCATTGTTCAGGACCTGAATGGAAGGTGCACCACATAGTTGGATATCCTAGTTATAACAAACCAATGACACTTTTTTTCCTTCTTGTTCAGCTTTCTGGGTGACAAATTCAAGATCAAGCAAAACGAATGAAGCAGCAACCTGGGTGGGAAGGCAGGGTCAGGGGAAAATTGTTACAGACAGCAATGTAGAACTGAAAAGGGCATGTTTATTTTGTGTTGCTAAAACAATACAATTTACATTTAAAAGAAAAAACTGAAAAATGGCATCAAAGCCATGTAGTGTAGGGCCTTCAGAGTAGTTATTTTATATAAACAGTACTTTAATTGTACATGGTGCATTTGACAGGTTCCCCCTAGACACTAGCTATGTCTTTTTATAAGTAGGAATACCAGCATATGTAAATAAATATGTATTCATTGGGTTCAGAGAGTCTGGATGCAAACTTTTATCCAACATTTACTCAACTTAACGACAGAGAGTGAGTGAAATTGCAAACTCAGCCATTTGCTCTTGTATGATGCATTTTTTATAATATGTAAAGGGGACCTGTCACCCTAAGAAATAATTCCAAATTCCTTTCCATCAAGTAGTTGAGCAATATAAACTTTACCTCCCACTATTTCGGAAGTAAAAAGAGGGACAAAAATGTATTCACACGTAGCACAGCAACATTTTTTTACCACATCCATTTTTGGCACACCCCCTAACTCTTCATATCTAAACTGTTACAATCACTTATTTTCTTATCTCAAAATTGTTACAAAGTATCTTAGCTGCACCTCTTATCTGTTCTGGGCTCTCTGCAGTGGTGTAACGAGCAGGGGGTGCAATTGCACCAGGGCCCACCAATTCATAGGGGGAGAGCCTGATGCCAATCCTTTACCAGGGCCCACCGGTGAGTAGTTACACCGCTGGCTCTCTGCCAAAAGCCAATTAAGTTAGAAACTTACTTTCTTTTTCTGGCTGTTCAGTGCAGAGAAAAGAGGGAGTTTCCAGTACAAATGAGGGACTGCAGGTTAAGCTGTCAAAAGAGGGACTGTCCCTCCAAAAAAGGGACAGTTGGGAGGTATGAAGCCTTCGCAACAAAGAAGCGACTCCTAGCTTTCACAGTGAGAGACTACCTACAGAAGCCACTCCCTGCACATTAAAATAGTGCTAACCTTTCCCCCACTTCTCTAAGCTTTCCGCGATCCCAATCTTCCAATTGTGCGTGCTGCTTAGGGAAACCCAATACTGGCCTCTACCATCACTTGGAAAAGCAGGGGGTGCAGCGCAGTGAATTGTGTAACTCGTTCTCGCATTGAAACGCTGACACTGAGCAACACCCCCGCGTCGCTGGTCGTCCTTCCCAAGGGTTGGAGTTGCTGATGTCATTGGTGCGCTGATGTAAGAGCCGGTATGAGAGGAGAAGTCCCACATCTATACTTCTCACACTGTTTCCATCTCGGCCCGTCTGCTGTGCTTATTATTGGACACGGTATTATTAGACCCCCGGATCCTAGAATTGTGTCCTTTGGTAGCCTCCCTCTACCCACCACACCGCGTGATGTATCAAAGCCCAGCAAGCAGACTGTCTTCGGCGCTAAGAGACGCGTTAGTCCCGTGCGCGTATAGTTTGCGCCAGCAGTCGCCAGTCAGGAGGAGAGCCCTTCCGACTACAGGACAGGGGTCCCTGTTTGGGCTCAGTTGCTGCCACAGTCTTGCCGGCTGGATCGGGGAAGCCCCGGGAGCAGGACACAACAGTTCCGCTGCGGCAACCTCTGCAGCAAGTGCGACAACGGGGACAGCGGCTAGATCGGCCTCTAGAACTGGTGAGTAATTACAGTCATGTTGGACATTGACTTGCTGATTCATAAACACAATCACAAACCACATAGTTGCGTACAACGCCGTCAACAGCCTCACGATTACTCCTTGTCTGTCATATATATAAATATCTATCTATCTATCTATCAATCATCTAATACATTATCTATCATCTGTCTAATCTGTATATTTTTTTTGATTAAGATCCACAGAGACGACTAAAGCTGGCCATACATACAAGTATGGGACCTGTTATCCAGAGTGCTGGGGACATGGGGTTTTCTGGATAATGGATATTTCCGCAATGTGGATGTTCATGCCTTAAAGGGGTTGTTCACCTTTGAGATAACTTTTAGTATGATGTAGAGAGTGATATTCTGAGACAATATGCAATTAGTTTTATTTTTTTATTATTTAAGGTTTTTGAGTTGTTTAGCTTTTTATTCGGCAGCTCTTCAATTTGCATTTTAACAAGTAACAATAACAATAAATGTGTAGCCGTACAGAGCATTTGCTTTTTAGAAGAGTCAGAAGAAAAAGGCAAATAATTAAAAAACTAGAAATAATACTTAAAACCAATTAAAAAGTTGCTTTGAAGGAGAATTCAACCCCTCCCACGCTAACCTCCAGCCCCCCTCCCTCCTCCCCCAGGCCTACCTCTCCCCGGGGCAAATGCCCCTAAATCGCTACTTACCCCTCCGTGCAGGTCTTCTCCAGCCAGGTTCCCGGGCTCCATCTTCTCCAGCGACGTCTTCTTCCGTGAACTTTCTGTGCAGTAGTACAAACCAGCAAATGCGTCCTACTGCACATGCGCCGCAGGGCGCCGACGGAAGAAGACGTCGCTGGAGAATATGGCGCCCGGGAACCTGGCTGGAGGGGACCTGCATGGAGGGCTATGTAGCGACTTAGGGGCATTTACCCCGGGGGAGAGGTAGGCCGGGAGAGAGGGGGGCCTATGGGAGGGTGGGGGGGTTAGCGTGGGAGGGGTTGAATTCCCCTTTACAGGTGAACTACCCCTTTAAGTCAACTAGAAAGTCATGGAAACACTGATAACCCAATAAGGATTAATTATATCTTAGTTGGGATCACGTTCAAGGTAGTGTTTTATTATTACAGGGAAAAAGGAAATCATTAAAAAAAAAATTGGGTTATTGGATAAAATGGAGTCTATGGGAGACTTTCCATAATTTGGAACTTTCTGGATAAATGGTTTCCGGATAACCAATCCCATACCTGGAATGAAATGGTAGCAATAATAGAGCAAAGAAAATGACCTTGGCATGTAGCAGCAGCTGATTCATGCAGTGACTAGGATAGGTGTGCCTGTGTCTGGCCCTTGGCCAATATAACTGCATGTGTCTGGATGTCAGGTCTGCAGGTGGTTGCTCACACAATCAACCCACAAGGTTTTTTTTAGTGAAACCATCTTCTATTTAAAGTAATATGTCTGTGAAAATTTTCATTCATCTAGGTCAGTGATCCCCAACCAGTAGCTCGTGGGCAACATGTTGCTCTCCAACCCCTTGGATGTTGCTCCCAGTGGCCTCAAAGCAGGTGCTTATTTTTGAATTACTGGCTTAGAGGCAAGTTTTGGTTGCATAAAAAACAGATGTCCTGCCAAACATTCTCTCCTGTAGGCTGCCAGTCCATATAGGGGTTACCAAAAAGCCAATCAGAGCTCTTATTTGACATCCACATGGACTTTTTCATGCTTGTGTTGCTCTCCAACTCTTTTTTAAATTTAAATGTGGCTCACGGGCAAAAAAGGTTGGGGACCCCTGATCTAGGTCATGTATACAGGGTCTATTTTTCGCTTCTTGAAAACTATGCTATTTGAAAAGATTTTGTGTAAGGTGAAGCTAAACTAAAATATAAAAGTTAGTACAACTCTATTCTATCTAAATAATGAACATTTAAAAAAATGATTTCCTTTTTCTCTGCAATGATAAAACAGTAGCTTGTACTTGAGCCCAGCTATAATAAAATTAATCCTTATATTGATGGCAAAACAAGCCTGTTGGGTTTAATTACTGTTTAAATTTTTTTTTTTTTTTTAGTAAACGTAAGGTACGAAGATCTAGGTTATGGAAAGATCGGTTATTTGCAAATCCCCAAGTCCGGAGCATTCTGGATAATAAAAGCAAATGTAACTCTATGCTACGTACATAGCAGATAACAGATGAAACACAATTGGGCAGGGCTTATCTGTTATCTACTATGTATCCTGTGCCTTTTCCCCAGCTTGAATGGTTCCTCCGTGGTTACACAGCAGCTTGTTTATATAAACTATACTAGTGTTTCTGAAGCAAACACACTAGTTTTACTAGTGCATGCTATAATATATGTTAATTACTTTAAAAAACTTTTTGGTGTTACTGTGCCTTTAATGCACTGCTGGTTCTGAATACGTGTACTATCGAGTGCTGTTACAATATTTAGCTGTTCTGCAATACCTTTCAGATTTCTGTTTTTTTTTTACATTTACAGCTTTTGTGAGGCATTCTGTGAATTCAGGTCTTGGCTGGAGCACAGCTGACTTCTGCTAAAAGGGCTCATTTATGTATACAAGTGCAAGTCTGCCAAAACATAACCTACAACATTTCTAGCCTACTTCTTTGGTAAAGATTTAGGTCTCTAATTTCAAGATCAACATTTATTTTCATAAGATAGCAGATTACTGTTTAGACCGGCTAGATATGAACATCATTTAACCACATCTCTCACATGTTCTTTATAAACAACGGATATTCTGCTATCAGAATTCTGGTGTAAGTGTGGTGGCAAGGGGGTGGTGCGGCTGTCAAAACACACATTTGCACTTGATGCAGCCACTGCGGTGATCTGGGAAGCTTGGGTGAATCAGCCTGGTTCTGTTTGAGTTTACTACCCCTTTAAGCCAACTTGAACAGGTGTGAGGGCTGCAATAGTGCTTGTGCCAACACCCCCCTAATGCTCTGCAATAAATGGGTGCCTTGAGATGGGTTTAGTCTGGATTCACTTTGCTCAAGCAGTTTGGTTAATCTTCCTGTTGTGTATAATTATATCATTGATATCAAGGACACTGTGTACTATGCTTGAATTACTCAGTGTTGTATCCGTTTACATCATCCCCAGGTACAGTTTGTTCCTCTTTGCTTATACTGAGTCTGATCCAACTACTTACTTGCTACAACCCATTCAACACCGGACTGCTGAATCCCTAAATCAGTGATCCCCAACCAGTGGCTCAGGAGCAACATTCTGCAACATTCTGCTCACCAACCCCTAGGATGTTGCTCCCAGTGGCCTCAAAGACTTCTTTTTGAATTCCTGGCTTGGAGGCAAGTTTTGGTTGTGTAAAAACCAGTGCACTGCCAAACAGAGCCACCTGTAGTCCACATAGGGGCTACCAATCGTCACTAGGGTTGCTACCTTTTCTTGAAAAAAATACCGGCATTCCTATATATTTAGCTTTTTTTCCTATTAATAACATTGGGATCAGCCCTCAAAAATACCGGCCAGGCCGGTAAAATACCAGCCAAGTGGCAACCCTAATTTCGTCACACAGCACATAATTGGCACCCCAGGTACAATTTTCTCTCTTGTTGCTCTCCAACGTTTTCTAATATTGGGGATCCCTGCCCTAAATATTAGAAAGTCACCTACAGTTAATCCCTTTGTGTTGTCTCATTTCTAAGAATGTGACTGCAGTGTTGATGTTTGCAACAGTCAAAGCGCACCCCCCAGCCTTGCTGATGTCTGTGTTGAGTAGTACTTACTCGCTGGTACTGGATGCACCATTGTGACTACAACCCATGTGCCTCTAATCCAAGGTTCATCTACAAACTTTTATATCTTACTGACCTAAGCAACTGACCTGTTTGATTTAGCAGATGCGTCAGTATTGTTAGGGCTGATCCCAGCAACCAGATAGTGACTGAAATGCAAACATGGTTGACTGTAAAGATACACAGATAGTTAATGTTTAGGTGTATTTATCTTATGTTGGGCAGGCATGGCCTCCAAATACAGCTGTTAACTGAGCTTGCCTCAGGGCTGAATGGAAGGCTAAGGAAATTGGCGAAATGCAAAACCTCTCATTTCAGGCCGAAATCTGCCGCAAGGCCATACTGGCAAGGGTGATTGAACTGCCATCTTCCTAAGCTTATTCACAGACTGTCCCACAGTGCAGAGATCATAACATAGTTTTGGCATGATCACTGCCCGACATTCTTTCTGCACAGCATTAAAGGGGATGCACTGCATGAATTATTTGTGGTTTTTGAGTTATTTAGCTTTTTATGTAGCAGCTCTCCTATTTCAGCAATCTGGTTGCCATGGTCCAAAATAGCCTGGCAACCAAGCATTGATTTGCATAAGAGATTGGACTATGAATAGGAGAGGGTCTGAATAGAATGATGCGTAATGAAAAAACAACCGTAACAGTGCATTTGTATCCTTACGTGCTGTCGTTTCTTTAGATGGGGTCAGTGACCCCAATTTGAAAGCTCAAAAGAGGAAGGTAAATATTGTTTCAAAAAAGTTGCTCAGTTTTAGCCACTCTAAAACATACTAAAAGTTAGGCCTTAAAGGGGTTGTTCAACTTTAAGTTGAGAATGGGTTTGATAGTTTAGACTTTGATCTAAAGATCTTATTGCAAGGCATCTGTTGTTTTGTTCATTTTATAGGAATGTGCTGCATGTGTCTTACTGATATTGGATACTGCTATATGCCAAATGATTATGTTGTATGAAGAATAACAAGCACACCATGAAAGCTGGGTGCTCACATCTAAAACTGCTGAAAGAAGCTGTAGCTATATTTTATGTTTTATAACTGGCAGTGTGTGTGTGTGTGTGTGTGTGTGTGTGTGTGTGTGTGTGTGTGTGTGTGTGTGTGTGTGTGTGTGTGTGTGTGTGTGTGTGTGTGTGTGTGTGAAACTGCCAGCACTGCAATTTGCGTGTAACCTTTGTAAGGCAGAACCTGCAGATTAAACGGGTCATAACTTACTGGTGAGCATGAGGAATGTGACAGATAGGCAGTTTACTTGTTGTTTGTCATGTGGTTTCTTTGAACTCTGACTATTCCAAACATTCTCTGTAATTATATATATCCATAACTTCACCTTGCTGGTGCCAAACTGCTGTCTGTGAATAATATATGCAAATGCTTTCATTAGGGTGTTAGTGAGCATTCAATATTTATAGCAGCAGTCTTCTTGGAGCAGGTCGGAAGGAAGTAGTGATCCATGAGTCACTTAACTGGTAAATGTTAATGTATTCAGTTCCAATATAAGGGTTTGTTTTCTATGAGTCACATATAAAGGGAAAAATCAAGCATAATTGAGTTCAAAGTTATTTATATCTACCAATTTTGTCCTTCAAAATCATTAGGCTTCGGCACAGGTATTATAAGCTCTGTTGCTCTCATTCTGCATATATTTTTCAGGCTGAGAGAAGCAGATCCGCTTCCTATGATATATGTAAACAAATTCTGCTAGCATGCAAGCACACGCACCGGGGCAGAGGTCAGACAAATACACAAAAACAGGCATTTTCAGGCTGACCTCTGCTCTACCGCATGTGACTGAATGCATTCGAATTTGTCTGTATCTATGGAAATGGGGCATGGAGCAGATCTGCTTCTCTTGGCCTGGAAAAATACGCAGACTGAAAGCTGCAGAGCCAGCTCTCCATGTATCTTTGGCCTTGTGAATATTTAGACGATGTATGATGGACTGTCGCCAGATGTTTAATATCTGCCAGCGCACCAATTTATAGCACTGTGTATGTATATATATAAGTAATAGAAGATAACAGCACTCCAGGGATTCATATCCAGGCAAAAAGGTTTAAATAAATGGTGGGTTTATTGTGTCTGACGTTTCAGTTCCTATTGGAACTTTCTTCAGGGAAAGAACAGCATAGTGCACAGGAAAAACATTTAAATGCAATTTTGGCGCCAAAGTGTGTTGCTAGGCAACCTGGTTGCAGTGAGATTGCTAAAATGGATTCAAAAAATTAAAAGCAGTGTATCCATAGTATTGTATATCTTAGTGAAGACAGTGTGCCTGCTCAGCCACATGTTACTACTTAGCAAATACATTGTTGCCAGCATAAATAATGAGACCAGAAGCTATCAGACAGAAAAGTGGGTGTGTCTGGGACTGGAGTCTAGCACACAGTAGTGTGGGCGTGGCTGGCTGTTCGAGGTCCTGCATTGGTGGGGAATGCTCATTGAGCTTGGAGGGGAGGTGAAAAACGGTATTCCCACGTTCATCGGTATCTAGGCACGCCAACGCCTAGCAACGCTGCAGCATTGCATAGCGCTCTCATGAACATACTGCTTGTTGGTAAACCCGCAGGTTACCGCGAATTGACGCGGTTTGAGTGTTCCACGATAACATCGCTAGAATGGCTTCGTCGGGGAACCTGTACCCTGTCACTTGCGCACCCTTACCCACAAAGCCACTGCTGAGAGGAAGCGACAAGGCTAACCAATTGCCCTCAGCAGTGGCTTTGGTCCTGGAATATATATAATATATATATCTCTGTCAATTAGTGATGTGCGGGCCGGCCCGATACCTGCGGATTGGTCGGGTTCAGCCCTGGACCTGACATCCCCTTTGCAGATGGCGGGCGGGTCACCTTCAACTATTGGCTTTATAGACGTGCATCTGTTTGCCCTGCCCCTTTTTTGATGTCATCGGTGGGGTGGGTCTATAAGGGGAAGTCGGGCTTGGGCAGGTGCGGGTAGAGGGAGGGTAGTTGCGGGTAGGAAAAAATCAGACCTGCACATTGCACAGAAAAAACAGTTGACTGATTAGATTTAGGGAATTATTTATCAAAAGTCAAGTTTTAGAGTTTTTCTTTTTTATACCTCAAATGAACTTACAACCCGAAGGTTTTCTGATTATAGAAAAAACTCGAATCAATTAATTTGGGGTATAATAAATCTCAAAAAATGCTAGTTTTTCATAAACCCGAAATTCGGCATTTTGGCTGAAAAATACCCTCAAACTCGAATTGTTCGATTAAAAAAAAAAAAAAAGTAACCTTTAATAAATAACCCCCTTAATGTTACATTTCTTTATTCAGTGTCAGACCGGCCCATTGGAGACCAGGAAAACTCCCGGTGGACCCAGGTGTGAGTGGGCCTCTTGCTTCTTACCATTTAGCTTATATCATGGTCATTCCCTATTTCTTTATGGGAACAAAGAGGCTAAATAATGGAAGATTAGCGTAAAGTATGTTGCGAAAAGAGACTATGAGAATAAAGAGTTATAATAATTTGGAAAGAGGACCCTCAACCTAAGGTTTTGTGGTGGGCCCCAGTCCGACACTGTCTTTGCTACAGAGGCAACACGTTGTTGTATATATGAGACTGTTGTGTATAATTCAATAAATTCTGCTTGGCATATACTATACAGAATGTGCAGTAATTCCAGTAGGTGCCGCTCTCTGCATTTCCATGCCCGTCCTCCTCACGTGACGTGAAGTTTCTATTTCATGGATGTGCCCATTACCAGACAGCAGCGTTCAGTAGGCTGGCAGAATAAATAGCTTTTCACAGGTGCGTATCCCAGCACAAGCTGTGCCCAAGGGGCGGTATATGTTGGCAGCCTGTATAGGGACCCAGTGAGGGCAGTGCTGGTGGGTGAGGCTGATCTATTCAGCACAGAGATCTGCGTACTGCTTATTCTAATGGCTGCAGACATAGTTAATACCAACCATGCCCTGTCCTTAACTCCAAATCCAAGGGCAAGTGACGGAGGGGGGGGCGTTCTAGTATAAACCCAAAATAATCCACAGACAGAGAGTCCTTTAGCTATGTTTAGGGCAGGCATGTGTCTCTTTCACTATTGCAGCAGTGGTGCTGAGTGTTGCCGTGTAACAAGTGGATCTTGTCTGAGGTTTATATAATTCTATGTACAATTTGCAGTAAACAGTTTGTTGAGCCCAGCCTGCGTTTTAATGTTATGTCTGCTTCATTTAAAGGGTCCCTGCACTCTCCTTTTACATGCAACAGCTACAGTCTTGCTAAACTGTAAATGCAGGGCATTGTTAGGAAGAATAGGCACTAGTAAACAGATGTTACATACTGATAAGTGAAGACGTGAGTGTTGCTAGATAAACATAGGCACGCTCTCCACGTATTGTATTGTTCCTAAGGGCAGCTAATAAACTACCCGTCGGATAGAGAACAACAAAAGCCTATTTGTATCCATCTACACAAGCCAATTATTTCCCTGTGTACATGGACTTGTACACTCTCCATATTAGGAGATGTCTCCTGTATTAGTAGTAATATCTGTGGGACACACATTCCTCTCCCTGATTGTGACTGCATTGCTGACTAATCTGCATGCTGTGCTCATCACTTCCGTTGCCCTTCATTGGCATTCTCTGGTGTCAAACACAGTATTCAGGCTTTCAGGGATCAGGGATGCAGCCAGGATAATGTAGAGCATTTGCTAAACTACAGGGCTCTGTGTTTGTTATGTATAAAGTCACCTTCGTAAGTCATGCAGTGATCTATAATTAAGCATGTCGCTGCAAGTCAGCAGGTTATTTAGCCTCAAACGGCCACGGACTGGAGAGAAATGCTGACTCTGCCCATCAGCCCTGTATGGGGGCAAGCCAATGGCCAGGTACACAATCACAAACTTAAAATCCTGTAATTACAAATATATAAAAGATATTTAGCTTTGTCCCTTTTTATATCACCAGAGAGTTCCTTATCAACTGCAAATAACCTTCAACATTTTTATATATCTATAGATGGGGAACTTCCCCTGCCATAAAATATAAGGATAATAGAAGTTGTTGCAGAGTTTCATGGCCATAAACAAACAATACATGAGTTCATGCAGCTCATATAACTCCAATGTAACCTAGAATGGCCTCATATTTTACAACAGGGTCCTACAGGTACAAGTACTGATTATAACAGATGACTTCATAATGTGTCATTGTTTTACTGTTTTCTTTGTCTGCTATGTTTTATATATGTTCAAAATATTTTAGGAATAAGCAGGAAAATATATCCTTCCATTTGTCACTTGGACATAAAGCCAGTGCCTACCTGCCCAATGAACGTCTGCAACACATATCACAATACAGGTATGGGGTCAGCTATCCGGAAACCAGTTACGCTCAGAATTACAGAAAGGCCGTCTCCCATAGACTCCATTTTATCCAAATAATGCAACTGTTTAAAAATGAATTTCTTTTGCTCTTTTATAATAAAACAGTAGCTTGCACTTGAGCCAAACTAAGATATAATGAATCCTTATTGGAGGCAAAACCAGCCTCTTGGGTTTATTTCATGTTTAAATGATTATCTATTAGACTTAAGTTATGAAGATCCAAATTAGGGAAAAATCTGTTATCCAGAAACCCCCAGGCCCTGAGCATTCTGGATATCTCGTCCCATAGCTGTGTTTAAAGGGGGAACGCCACAAAAACATAACTTAAGCTTTTTGGAAAGTAAAGCTAATTTCATGCAACTTTGCAATATACATCAATTTAAAAAAATGTAGACTTTTTATGATTTTAACGGTTTCTCACAGTATATATATATATATATATATATATATATATATATATATATATATATATATATATATATATATAAGTAATAGTCCCCTGCTCTCCTGCTGAGCTCTTTGTTGAGCTGGCTGACTACTGTTACTTTGAATCAGCAGCCATCTGTCCTAAGCCTGCATCCCCCAAACCCCACAATTCCCTGCACACGTTATTTCAATAAGGATAGGAACATCTCCGTGCAATGCATTGTGGGTTATGTAGTTCCTACATGCTGTCTGTAAGCTGTGGAAAAGTTGTTACAATTTGTAACATCAGTGTTTTAGTCCCTCCTTCCCTGCCAGGATTTCAAATGATGCAGAAAGAGAACAACTGGCAAACAGATGGATTTAGGCATAGAAAATGGCATATATTCATTCTTTTTGAAGAAACTGGTAACTGTGATGGGTATATTAGGAGTTTCTGTGTTATGTGGGCCTCTTTATCAAATTTTGGTTTGAAAGCCGGAGTTTCCCTTTAAGACTAATCTTGCATATCTTCTTTAATTGATCTAACAGTGGAAAGGTCAGATACAGATAATCTGTACATCAGATACATATTACATACAAATTCAATCCAATGCTTTACACAACCAAAGACCAATCTACTACTCTTTGATACTCAACTGAGCAACTAATGCACAATATGGCATCTACCTGTCTATTTACAACAATGTCTTAATACTCAGAATGTGGTGAAGCATAGTCAAAATATACCACCCCTGTGTAGCACAAATGTAAATTACAGTTTGCACTGCTTGCATATACATTTATATATATATATATATATAAAAAATATAATACATTATATTGTCATGACTTTAAAATGCTTAAATTTTTTGGTGTGTTACTATTCCTTTAAAGGGGTTGTTCACCTTTGATTTAACGTTTAGTATATGTAGAGAGTTGTATCTTGGGACAATTTGCAATTGTTTGTAATTTTTTTTATTATTTAAGGTTTTTGCGTTTTCACTTTTTGTTCAGCAACTCTTTTTAAGCAATCTGGTAGCTAGGGTCCTTATTACCCTAGCAACCATGCACTGATTTGAATAAGAGACTGGAATATGAATAGGAGAGGGACTGAATAGAAAGATGAGTGATAAAAAGTAGCAATACATTTATAGCCTTACAGAGCATTTGTTTTTAAAGGGGTTGTCCACCTTCAAACAACTAGTTGTTTTCAGATAGATCACCAGAAATAACAACTTTTTCCAATTACTGTCTATTTTCTATTTGTAACCGTTTTTCTAATATTAAAGTGTACAATGTCATTTTTCACCTTCTAAAGCAGCTCTGGGAGTGGGGGGGGGGTCGTTGACCCCCTGAACTGTTCTAAACTGATACATTTAATGGATACATTTCTTATCTTTGTCCCTTCTGAGCAGAATCTCTGGGTTTCATTACAGACAGCTGTTAGAATTGATACAATAGTTGCTAATACTTCAGAGATGGTGCTGTGAAATGTATCAATTAAATGTTGCAAAATTGTATCAGTTTAGAGTCTGCGCCTGAATTACTGAGCTGTCAGACTCAAACACCACAGACACCAACATTCAACTTTTTGGAAAAAAAACAGTAAAAAAAATAAATAATGGAAAGTAATTGAAAAAAGTCTTTATTTATGGAGAACAATCTGAAAACCACTGAACAGAAAAAAAGTGTTTGGAAGATGAACAGCCCCTTTAAGATGGGGGTCAGCGACACCCATTTTAAAGCTAGAAAGAGTAAGAAAAAGGCAAATAGTTTTAAAACTATATAAAAGGCCAATTGAACAGTTGCTTATAATTTGTCATTCCATAACATACTGAAAGTTAACTCAAAGGTGAACCACTACGTTAAAGGATAAGGAAAGCTACAGATGTATTTTTATTGCTAATAGATTAGCTGCAATAGTTTAAGCTAGAATGCTATATTTATTCTGTAGAATGTTTTACCATACCTGAGTAAAAAGCTATAGAAGCTCTCTGTTTGTTTAGGATAGCAGCTGCAGTATTAGCTTGGTGTGACATCACTTCCTGCCTGAGTCTCTCCCTGATCACTTATAGCGCTGGGTTCAGATTACAGCGGGGAGGGGGGGGGGGGAGAAAACTGAGCATGCTCACGCCCGGGGCAAGGCTGAAATCAGGAAATCTGATACAGAAGCCCATGTTTACACAATAGAAGGAAAGAAATGCAGTGTTTCTTTTGACAGAGGACTCAGAACAATGTTACTTTGAGGGTTTACTGGTATATTTAGGTGGACCTTGCTGATAAAACTTACTTAGTTTTAACCTTTCCTTCTCCTTTAAGTCCCCACACATCATAGATAGCAGAGCCATCACCTTAGTGCATCCATGGGGATGTCAAATAAGAGCTCTGATTGGCTTTTTGGTAACCCCTATATGGACTGGCAGCCTACAGGAGAGAATGTTTGGCAGGACATCTGTTTTTTATACAACCAAAACTTGCCTCTAAGCCAGTAATTCAAAAATAAGCACCTGCTTTGAGGCCACTGGGAGTAACATCCAAGGGGTTGGAGAGCAACTGGTTGGGGATCACTGCCTAAGGGTAAGGCCACACGGGAAGATTTCGGGGAGATTTGTCGCCTGGCGACTAATCGCCCCGAATGGCTTGGTAGTATCTTGCACCCGAAAACGCTAAAGTCGGCGGCGCCTATTCACACGTGGCGATGCGTTTGAGGCAATTTTGAGCGACTTTGAAAATCGCGACCCCGTGTGTGAATAGGCGCAGGCAACTTTAGTGTAAGAGACTACCAAGCCATTCGGGGAGATTAGTCGCGGCGATTAGTTGCCAGGCGACAAATCTCCCCGAAATCTTCCCGTGTGGACTGACCCTTCGTGTGTGAGCAGCTGCTGGGGACAGGAAGTGGTTTTATTTCTGCCCTTTCACGTTTGTACAGTGTGTTCTATGAAAGGAGTATATACAGGAATTGATGATGAAATATACACCCGGGGGTGGGGACACTGCATCTAAAGAAATGTCACTGTGTAACGTCTCCTGAGAGGGAGGGAGACGCAATAGTCATGCTGCTGCCAATAAGTATTTACTTTGTGTATATTTAGATGTCTCGCATCTCCAAAGTAATTGCTTTTTCTTGTTCCTTTAACTTTCAAATGCTGCTGCTTGGGAAGTAGATTGTAAATAAAAGACTGAAATAGACGAGTGTGTGTGTGTAATAAAATGCCATTCTAGTTTCACATTCAGATTGCATGACAAAAGCTGCAACTATGTGTGGCATTTACATTCCGAGATGTCCCAATGCCCTTGTCTGTGCCGTGGGGTATTTAGCTCCCTCTGTCTGTATGTGGGGTCAGACGGGCTTAGTAGGCATAAGGCTTATATACCGGCAGAAAGGCATGTGTCTGAGCAGAAGTGCTGAGAGGGAGGCACAGGAGAGACTCAGGACAGACTCAGGACAGACTCGGCTAGAATGGATGCACAGCTCACATACAGCATGGACCTGTTGCAGCAGGGATACCTGTCAGTGAGAGGTACAGTAGGAGTCTGATCATGCTTTTTGTTCTCAATGCCTGACTGGAAATCCATTGTTATGTGAGGCTGCAAGCTGTTACCTTGTTCTGAATGGCATCACACAGGCTGACTTAACCCTGAGAAATCTCTTCTGTTAAAAGCTCTATTAATAATGAGTCTACTACATACACATAACAACTTGCCATCTTGGGTTGATAGTATAGGATATACATTAACACACAGGCACACGTCTTCTGCTCCGTTAAAGGAGTGGATAACTTTTAATTTGGCCAATTCTAAGCAACTTTTCAATTAGTCTTCATTGTGTATTTCTTATCGTTTTTTTAATTATTTGCCTTCTTCTTCTGACTCTTTCCAGCTTTCATCTAAAAAACAAATGACATGTAAGGCTACACATTTTTTTTTGTTATTGCTACTTTTTATACTATACTATACTTTCATATTCCAGTCTCTTATTCAAATCAATGCATGGCTGCTAGGGTCATTTGGACCCTAGCAACCAGATTGCTAACTGGAGAGCTGCTGGATAAAAAGCTAAATCAAAAACCACAAACAATAAAAAATGAAAACCAATTGCAAATTGTCTCAGAATATCACTCTCTACATGTTACTAAAAGTTAGAGATACTGAGACCAGAATTTTTAAAAATCTATAATAACATTGTCTTTGCTTACTATTTATAGTTTTGCCATAAATTGTACTTGCCAGATGCTTCTACATTACCTTTGTCACTGTGTGTCTCTACCCTAAGGGCTGGACCACACAGGAAGATTCAGGGAGATTAGTCGCCTGGTGACTAATTTGGGCTTCTTTGGGGCAACTAGTCTCCCTGAATTGCTTTCCCGTGTGTCTCGCGCCCGCTAAACTGTCGCCTGCGTCTATCCACACGTGGTGCTGCGTTTTTCTAAGTCACTTGATATCGCCTAACAAGGCAACTTTGAGTGACTTTGGAAAACGCTGTGCCGCATGTGAATAGGCGCAGGTGATTCTTCACTGAAGCAGCTGGAAGGCAGGGGGAAGCAGTTCGGGGAGATAGTCGCAAGCTGATTAGTCGCCAGGCGACAAATCTTCCCGAATCTTCTCATCTGGACTAGCCCTTAGACTAGAAACATTTTTAACATGAGTTTGTGACCTCGGTTTCTCTTGTAGCTTCAGGGAGACTGACATTCCTCTGGATAAAGACCAGGTGTAATCTTGTCTCACTTACTGCTTAATCACAAGTGGGTCACTTAGAATTATCTGCTTCATCCAGACTCTAGAGATTAGTAGGTCTGTAGGTCAGTCTGCCTGTGCTCCAAACTAAAATATGGGGAAGGCTTTTCCTTGCTTACCAAAACAGCAACCAGGCCATGTCTCTAGATTAACATATCCGTATACCTGTACCAGGTATGGGACCTGTTATCCAGAATGAGCGGGGGCTTTTCAGATAACAGATCTTTCCGTAATTTGGATCTTTATACATTAAGGCTACTAGAAAACCATGTAAACATTGAATAAACCCAATAGGCTGGTTCTGCGTCTAATAAGGATTAATTAGATCTTACTTTGGATCAGGTACAAACTACTGTTTTATTATTACAGAGAAAAAGGAAATGTTTTTTTCTTAATTGTAATTATTTGCATAAAACAGAGTTTATAGGCCTTGCCGTAATTCTGAGCTTTCTGGATAACCGGTTTCTGGATAATGGATCCCATACCTGTACTTCTATATGAAAGGGTCAGAAGAAGAAGTGAAATCATTTAAAAACAAAAAAAAAAAAAAATTAGACCCAATTGAAAAGTTGCTTAGAATGAGTTAGTCAATAAAAAGTCAGAAGTTACTTCGGGCGATTCCGGAAATCGCCGTGCCGCGTGTGTATCAGCGCTGGCGCTTTTTCATTTAAACAAGCGGCGGACAGGGAGGAGCCAGTTCGGGGAGATTGTCGCCTGCGATTAATCGCCATGTGACAGAATCTCTCCGAATCTCCCTGTCTGCCCTAGCCCTTAGAGTCCAGCCGTGGGGAGGCAGATCGGGGAGATTAGTCGCCCGAGGATAAGGCAATTAGTTGCCACACAACTAAATCTCCCCGAATCTGAGTGCGTCTCTGCCCTTAAAGTGATACTGACACTAGAAAATTTATTTTAACATATGAATGAACATTAAATGTTACCTATAGATCATGTTGATCATTTTTTGCTGAGAGGTTTGTTTTTGTATATAATTGTTAGCTGAAGTTCCTAAGCCTGACTCTCTGACTTTGCCAACCTGACTGTCCCATCTCAGCCTGTTAGTTACAGTTTCTAATGATAACGGACTCCTGCTGCACAAATATGGCAGCCCCCTCATACAGGAACATCTGACAACAGACAAGTAATGTAAAAGCATCATGCAAATACTTTATGGCAAAGTTAGAAGTAGCTTTCAAAGCCAATATTATAATCGATGTAAAAAAAGAGTTTAATTTCAGGTGTCAGTATCTCTTTAAGAGCAAATGCCAAGTTCCTCCAGCACAGGCAACAAGATGACACATTTTCTAGCACCCTAAAGAACCATTTCCACATTCTAAAGCAGTGATCCCCAACCAGTAGCTCGTGAGCAACATGTTGCTCTCCAACCCCTTGTATGTTGCTCCCAGTGGTCTCAAAGCAGGTGCTTATTTTTAAATTCCAGGCTTGGAGGCAAGTTTTGGTTGTATAAAAAGCAGGTGCACTGCCAAACAGAGCCTCAATGTAGGTTGACAATCCACATAGGGGCTACCAAATGGCCAATCACAGCCCTGATATGGCACCCCAAGAACATTTTTAATGCTTAAGTTGCTCCCCAACCCCTTTTACTTCTGAATGTTGCTCACGGCTTCGAAAGGTTGGGGATCCCTGCTCTAAAGCCATACAGACCTAATGGCCTAATGACATTTCTTTCAACAGCTTTTTGTAGCTAATCTGCGACAATTGCAGACTGTACTGGTGGTCAAAGCTGGATGCAGGGGCAATAGATGAATGGGTGGAGATGTTCCTCACTGTGTATGAGATTGTTTGGGAATGCCTAGATATACCAAGTGCAGGTGATGGTGTCTGCTTAAAGCTAAACAATAAAATTCATTGTCATTGACCCCTAAAATCAGATACAAATCAAGCTGAAAAGCAACAGAATAGAAATACAATTTTTAAAAAAATGAATGGACTAATATGTTACATAGTCATGTAAAGGTGAACTTCCCCTTTATTGATTTGTGCTTCCCAGTGAGATTGGCTTCTGTGTAACTGTCCAGAAGTAGATCTGTTTGTGTGGGGCTGATAGTCCAATAATGTCTCAGCAGCAAATCGATTTTTAGCTACATATTAGATTAGCCCCTTAGAGATTGTAAGCTCTTGTGAGCAGGGCCCCCTGATCCTATCCTATTATCCTTGCTTGTTAAATTATTGTAAGCAGGCCTGGACTGGCAATCTGTGGGTTCTGGTAAATGGCAGAGAGGCTACTGCAAATTGCCATAGACACTCACTATTTATTAGGCTGGTGCAGGACTGTTTGGGCCTCTGTGAACTTGAAATGCCAGGACCTATTCTGACTCCCAGTCCAAACCATATTGTAAGTGCTATGCTAGTTCTATGAATGAATATAAAATGCTGTGTAACATGTTGTGCTGTGTAACATGTTGACACGATGATGATGATTACATACTAATATGTGTGAATTGAACCAGTGCCTCTAGTAACTATTAGTAAGTTCTTTCCCTGCTCCAATCATTAAAGGAGAACTAAAGCTGCCCATAAACGTGCAGATTTAACTTCATATCGGATGAACTATCATTTGGTACCATCTCCCAACCTGCCACTAACCGTTCAGATCAAATAAAGTAGTAAAAGAACAGATCAGACTAACAGTAATTGTGTGAAAGTTATGTCTGACAACAGCTGGTGACAGTCTCCCACTGATCTCATCATGCAATACGGCAGCCGACAGAAATCTTCTAACCTGTCCAATCAACTGAACGACTGGTCACGATCTCACAAAAAATGTCAGGACACTCCATATAGGGCACAAAAATCGTATGAATTTGAGATTCGTACTATTAAATCTTTGCTTCTATGGCCAGCTTAAAGCTTAACTAAAGAAGTAGCGAGAAATGTTGTACATTATGTTTTGGGCTTCTGTACCAGCCCAAGGCAACCTCATCCCTTTAGCAGTAAAGATCTGTGTCTCCAAAGATGCCCCAGTAGCTCCCCGTCTTGTTTTCTGCTGATTCACTGATTCACATGCTCTGTGCTGCTGTCACTTACTGAGCTTAGGGACCCACTCACAATATACAGTACACATAGAATAGAAATGTCACAATATAAGACTGATTAGTAATGAATACAGTTACTTACTACATGGCAGCACAGAAACCAGATATGAGGCAAACTAAATAAAAAGACATTAAGGAAAATAAATATTTAAGGAAGCTTACCGCTTTCCACATGGGGCCCGGGTGCTCATGCTCCAAACCCTCAGAAAGGGGGGAAATGTATGCAAAACACGAAAAGTAGAGCTGGCATTAGTCCGGTGCCCCAAATAATATGATCAAATCAAATGGAATCCAGGAGTCACGAAGTGTTGATGAAGTAGTAAAAAATTATTTTATTATTACATCTTGTATAACAGAAACCAGTGCAACTAGCATCAGAATTCAATAATCAGCCCTGTAGCATCAGCTTATAATACAGACCAACCTCATTTTCTGCTGGATTATTTCGTGACGATCCCTAAGCTTAGCTTCTCAACAGCTGCTCAGAGGCCACTGAGCATGTGGGTGTCGCACTTTCCAAGATGGTGACCCCCTGTGACAAGTCCTGGATCATTGCTGCTATTGACAAGCTGAAACTTAAGGCAGGTGCAATAAGTTCAGTATGTAATTTATGACATTTTTAGCCCTATTCATTGTTAGGGTTTTGTGATACTGTGAAGGGTAGTAATGTAATAGGCTGCCTATATATTATGACATGTAATGACTTCCATTTGAATAGCTTATTAACTCTTCCACTACCTCTCTCCTGTGCAGTGTGTTCCATGGGAAACAGCACCAGCAGGCTGTACAGCGCTCTTGCCAAGACGCTCAGCAGTAGTGCGGCTGTGTCCCAGCACCAGGAGTTATTGGAGTCCCCCGAGCATGACCAGTGTGAAGCTATGGATCCCAAGGAGCTTCTGGATGAGTGCCAAGTGGCCCTGCAAGACCGTCCGGCCCGGGTCCAACGAGACTTTTTCAGCCTGAGGAGCGGGTCAAGTAGCCAGCAGCCACGCACATTTCGAGTGATGCAGTGGAACATTCTGGCACAAGGTAATGAACAGGATACTTAGCCTTGCCACTCTTGGTGGGAGCAGAATTGATCTTTACTTCGTCACTGCACATAAATATAGCCCTACAGTTGTGCTCATAAGTTTACATACCCTGGAAGAGTAAACACAGTTGTCTGACAATAAATGGCTTCAGCCAACCACTAACCATGAGTGAAAGAAAAGTTTTTGTGTTATTTATATTCTCTGAAAAATGGTTAAAGGAACAGTTTGGGGTAAAAATAAAAACTGGATAAATAGATAGGCTGTGCAAAATAAAAAATGTTTCTAATATAGTTATTATTGTAAAGGCTGGAGTGACTGGATGTCTAACATAACAGAATACAACACAACTTCCTGTTTTTCAGCTCCCTAAATCTGAGTAAGTCAGCGACTTGAAGGGGGGCCACATGGGACATAACTGTTCAGTGAGTTTGTAATTGATCCTCAGCATTCAGCTCAGATTCAAAAGCAACAGTTATGACCCATGTGGCCCTCCCTCAAGTCACTGATTGGTTACTGTCTGGTAACCAGGGTAACCAGTCAGTGTAAACCAAGAGAGCGGAAATGCAGGAAGTAGTGTTCTGTTAGGTTAGACTTACAGTCACACCAGCCTTTATACATTACATTTTTGCCTAACTAACTATATTAGAAACGTTTTATTTTGCACAGCCTATCTATTTACCTAGTTTTTACTTTAATACCGAACAATTCCTTTAAGAAATAATAAATTCTGCCAGGCTATGTAAACTTAAGAGCACAACTGTATGTGCGCTGTAGGTGACTGAAAAGATGTGAGAAAGGACCAGTAATGCTTATTAATATCTGGGCTCAACAAAGCAAACCGAATAGTTGCCAGAATTCCAGGCACATTGATATGGTGTATAGACTGTACATTTTTCCTGTTTTATTTGTGTGTTTTTACTTTCTAATTCGATCCTGTCAGGGAAATGTATACCTGGTGCTCCTGTCCTGTCACATGGATACACACTCTTCATTTGTAGCACAACATTTGTTTGGAATTGATGGCAGGGTTCAGATTCTACTAGCAGTCATCATATGTGCTTGTTTGTATACGTGAAAATCACAACTTACCCTGATTGGGCAGGTTGGCCGGCACCCCTGCAAGTTGCAGCAGCCAAGAGTACAGACCCTGCTTTTAGTTTTCTCCATGGTCACATAGGGACAATGCATCGGACAAAAGGACTTGCCATTCCTAGGTCACAGCTCTGCTAACAAGACGTTTGCCATTTAGTTAGACTAAATAAAAATGTTCCCATCTATAATCCACTGGGGTTATTACTAAATATATAGCTGAAAGGAATGTTTTATTATACAAGTTATTATTCAAATTAATTTGTATTTTTTTTTTTTTTGTTTGTTTTTGTTTCCTTGAAGCTCTTGGTGAAGGTAAAGACAACTTTATAATGTGCCCTATGGAGGCCTTGAAGTGGGAGGAAAGGAAATACTTGATCCTGGAGGAAATCCTGATGTACCAGCCTGATGTATTGTGCCTGCAGGAAGTAGATCACTACTTTGATACCTTCCAGCCTATACTGAGCAGATTGGGCTACCAGTGCACTTTCTTGGCCAAACCATGGTCTCCCTGCCTTGATGTGGAGCACAACAATGGACCAGACGGCTGTGCCTTGTTCTTCCTGCGGGACAGATTCCAGCTGGTTAACAGTGCCAAAATCAGACTGTCGGCCAGAACCTTGAAGACCAACCAGGTGGCCATTGCCGAGACTCTGCAGTGCTGTGAAACTGGAAGGCTACTGTGCTTTGCGGTCACCCATCTAAAGGCCCGGACAGGATGGGAGAGGTTTAGGCTGGCACAAGGCACTGACCTACTACACAACCTGGAATCGATTACCCAGGGTGCCACAGTTCCACTCATTATTTGTGGAGACTTCAATGCAGAGCCTACAGAGGAAGTTTACAAAAGATTTGCCTCCTCCAGCTTGAACCTAAACAGCGCTTACAAGTTACTGAGTGAAGATGGCGAATCCGAACCGCCCTACACTACGTGGAAGATCCGCCCCACAGGGGAGTCATGCCACACTCTGGATTACATCTGGTACTCCCAGCATGCCTTGAGGGTAAACACTGCTTTAGGTCTGCCAACGGAAGAACAGATTGGGCCCAACAGGCTCCCTTCTTTCAATTATCCCTCCGATCACCTGTCGTTAGTGTGTGATTTTAGTTTTAACGAAGACCCGGCCAGATTATTATAAGGGCTTTGTCGCCATATTCCTGTGTTTTTACGGTGATTCGTCATGTGTAGCAAGCGTGAGCTGAAGTAAGGACTGCTAAAGCTGGAACGTAAATTATCCTGTGCTATCTACTTGACATTGACTTGGTGAACCTCTTCTATTTATTTAATAATTATATATAAAGCCCCCTTAATTTATCGAAGCTGCTAGGACGTAATTGCATATGTTTTGCCAAATATCTTCCTATAGACGGTAAATCACCTCGACTTCTCCAGGCAAACATTTCTTTTACATGTTTTCCTTTGTTCCCTTCCTTGAGATTGTACATGTTCAAACCGAATGCCTTTTATCTGCAGAATGATGCGCGTGCGTTGTTTGTAGGGCGGTGTTTGTCTGAAACGGCACATTTCCTAGTTTTTATTTTTGTACATGGAACATTTAAGTTGCTTTACTAATAATCTCTATCTGTGATTCTATCGTCTGTCTTGTGATATTGTGTAAAGCCACAACAGCCATACTAGTGGGAGGTGGGACTTTACGTTTACAAACTGGCGACTTTGAAGTGCAATATATTTGACCGCTTTATTTTGCGATTTGAAGACTTCAGCAACGTTTCCACCTGCACTGAATATTCAGCAGTGCTAGGATAGTCTTACTGACCGCACTTTAAGCTACTGAGGCATTCCTTTATGAAGTTTTCGATAAAACATTCTAATATGTTTTCTTTTAATGATTGGTATAAAATAAGGGCATAGATTATTTAGAGTCTTGTTTATTTACTTGTTTATTTTTATTAAATACCTCTCAGACATGGAATTACCATATTTGTTTTTTTCTGTTTTTTATCTGTTTGCAGAGTCCATAGTCTGTCCGTAATGTCAATGTAAGAGTCCAGCGGGCTTTTGTCAGTGTATATATCTCAGTGCAGCAGTGATGAGAATGAAGAATGACATATTTACACTTTAGTGGGGCTTATATGGACCCTTGATATTATTTCACATGAGAAAAGATGTACAGGTATTGGATCCATTCTACAGAAAGCTCTAAATTATGAAAAGCATGTGTTCAATAGACTCCATTTTATACTAATAATCCATTTTTAAAAACAATGACCCATTTCCCTGTAATAATAAAACAGTAGCTTGTACTTGATCCCAACTAAGATATAATTAATCCTTATTAAAGGGCAAGGAAAGTGTAAAATAGAATAAGGCTAGAAATGCTGTATTTTGTATACTAAACATAAACATGAACTTACTGCACCACAAGCCTAATCAAACAAATTATTTATGCTTTCAAAGTTGGGCACAGGGGGCTGTCATCTTGTAACTTTGTTATACATCTTTGCCTGCCTCTGGCACTGCACATGCTCAGTGTGATCTGTGCTGCTTAGGGATCGTCATAAATGATCAAAAAACAAAGCTGCTTGAGTTCTGCATGGCTGGAAAGTAAGGCAGGGGCTCCCCCTGCTGTTCATAAGTATGATTGTTTCCCTGTCAGAAGTTAGGGACCGTCTAACAATTCCTATTTTTTCCTAAGTTCACTGCATACAGTCAGGTTTCTTATAAAAATAAAAACGGTACACATTTTTTAATTAAAGTATAATGGAGATATATTACTTTTTCATTAAAGAAAAGTAAAAATTGGATTTTATTTCTTTGCCTTTCCTTGCCCTTTAAAGCAAAACCACCCTATTGGGTTTATTTAAGGTTTATATGATCTTCTAGTAGACTTACGGTATGAAGATACACATTAAGGAAAGATCTGTTATCCACAAAACCACAGATCCCTAGCATTCGGGAAAAGTGGTAGAGGTATGGCACCTGTTAATGTGAAAAAGAAATATAATATTCTGGATTACAATGTAAAAAAACACATCCCACCAATCAAGTCATATCGACCATACTAAGCTCTGCATTAAATAAAGTATAAGGCCATATTTGCATGTTGGGCATTACAGAAAGTCACACCCAGCTCTCAACTTCATATCATTTTGGTACTTTTCATTATATAATTATACACAGTCAGACTGACTCTATTGATAATTAGGGTTTCTGTAGGACAAATTAGAGTTTACTATTGTTGAAACAAGTCATACTGTGGTTTGAATCCTTTTCTTTCTAGTTCTTTTTATTCTTGTTTCAATTAGAGTGTTGCCAAATACTTCAGATCAGGGATATCTTACAAGCAGTCTCATGGCTGTGTCTCTGCTAGACTAAAGATGATGGGAGTTGCAGTTGCACAGCAAGAAGGCTACAGATTAGATTTAAACAGTGCATAGGTTGAAATACATACCAGCAAAATGGACAAGAAAAGTAAGTACACCGGTATGGATCCGTTATCCGGAAACTTATCCAGAAAGCTCAGAATTACAGAAAGTCCGTCTCCCAGAGACTGTTTTATCCAAATAATCCAAATTTTCAAAATGATTACCTTTTTCTCTGTAATAATAAAACAGTAGCTTGTACTTGATCCCAACTAAGATATATTCCTTATTGGAAGCAAAACCAGCCTATTGGGTTTATTTAATGATTTAATGTATGAAGATTAAAATTATTTGGAAAGCACCAGGTCCGGAGCATTCTGGATAACAGGTCACATACCTATATATAAGGAAGCTGATACACTGGCCAAAAATGAGAATCACCCCAATGTCTCAACAATAAGCCTTTGTCAAGGGAAAGGGAAATTCCCCCTTCAGAAAGGCTTAATGTCAAAACGTTGGGGTGCTCAAACGCAACACGAAGGGGCTGATTTATCCAAGCCGAATATAGTGTTTTTTTTTTTTTTTTTTACTTCAAATGACCTCAAACCTTGAATGCCATTTTATTTAAAGGAAAACTATACCCCAAACAATGTAGGTCTCTATAAACAGATTTTGCATAAAACAACTCATATATAAAACTCTGCTTCATGTAAATAAACCATTTTCATAATATACTTTTTTAGTAACATCCATTACCATTGGGTAATCATAAATAGAAAATAGCCATTTTAAAAAAATAAGGACAGCCTCCTGGGATCGTATGATTCAACGGTGCACACAAACATACCAAACAAACTATAAAGTTAGGTCACATGAGCCAATTAACAGACAGAGTTGTGTCTTTTGCTTCCACACTTCTTCCTGTTACAGTTAGAGTTGAAATATTTCTGGTCAGGTGATCTCTGAGGCAGCACACAGACCATCATGAAATGGTGGTTCAAGGCAAGAGATGTAAAAGGGCAATATTTACTTAAAGAATCTTACCAAACTGGTATATATATTTAATATGTCACTTAATTTGATATAAATCTGTAGCTCATTTTGGGGGTATAGTTTTCCTTTAAGAAAAAAATTTAATGAATTACTTCCAGGGTAGGGGGATAATAAATCTTGAATTCAAATTCAAGTTGGTGGTTTTAAACTCGACAGTTTTGACCAAAACTGTGACTAGACATATTGTCAATTCCCCAGCTCCCCCAAGTCATGTGACTTGTGCTCTGATAAACTTCAATCACTCTTTACTGCTGTACTGCAAGTTGGAGTGATATCACGCCTACCCAGCAGCCTACCAAAAGAACAATGGGAAGGTAACCAGATAACAGCTCCCTAACACAAGATAACAGCTGCCTGGTAGATCTAAGAACAGCACTCAATAGTAAAAACCCATGTCCCACTGCTTACTATTCAGTTACAGTGAGAAGGAAAAACAGCCTGCCAGAAAGCAGTTCCCTCCTAAAGTGCTGGCACAAGTCACATGACCAGGGGCAGCTGGGAAATTGACAAAATGTATAGCCCCATGTCAGATTTCAAAACTTAAAATCTGTTGGATTTCAGTGCTGAAGTCTACTGGAGCAGCGCTATTAACTGATACGTTTTGAACAAAACCTGTTTTCCTATGACATTATCCCTTTAAGGTTTGTTTATCCACTGCCTGTGAACATTGTAAATAAATGTAATTGCGCCTATGACTAGTGCTTCTGGGGTCAGACAATTGGAACTCAGCAGTGAGTGTTTCAGAAGAGGACATCATGTCAGATGAAGTGTCAGGATACTTATGCTATATAGTGTACATTCACATCAGTCAGCAACAGTAAGAAGTGCTGGCCAGTCACTGGTAGTTGCTTTGAGTTTCAGCACTCACAGGTAGACCATTGCTTACCATTATGTGCCAAACACAAGGTAGTCATTTTTTCATACGGAAGCAGAGAAGAGAAATGAATATTTACTTCACAGTGTCAACGTTAAAGGGATCCGGTTATGATTTTTCTATTTCTAAATTACACTGTTTACACCACAAATAATTCATTCTGCCATAGAAGATTTTATTCTTGAACTGATGAACAATGGAATGACTTTCAGACAGGCTATTGTTTCTCCTGCTGAATGTAACTGGAGCAGCTGTTTGGCTTGGGAGCTTTACTGGACATGTGACAAGGGTTGAGGAGACTGCCTCATACAGACTTAGATAAACAAAAG
>CM044431.1:62877301-62899592 GCA_024363595.1 Xenopus borealis
GGGTGCTGTTTAGAGCAAATTTACAGATAGAAAAAAAAAAGGTTTACTTGTTCTTTAAGTGGCTGTCAGCTTTTTAAAAAAACTTCTGCGCAAACATTGCTGATAAACTCCATGTGCGTCCGTGCCTTTAAAGAGATTCAGTCATGATTTTTACAGGGTAAGTTTTTATTTCACTGCAAATAATTCATAAACTTGCATTCCTAATGCGACAAGTGTTTTTTTTTTTTTTAAAGTTGTAATATTGGTTTGTAAGCAGCGTCGGATGCAGCAGAATCGGCCGTGTAGTTCTACCCTTAGTCTACTAGAAAAACATTAAATAAACCCAATAGGCTGGTTTTGCTTCCAGTGAGGATTCATTATATCTTAGTATCTAAGTCAGTACAAGGTACTGTTTTATTCTTTCAGAGAAATAAAAGGGGAAAAAAACTGGGGTTATATGGATAAACCGGAGTCTATGGGAGATGGCCTCTTTAATTCGGAGCTTTCTGAACAATGGATCCTATACATATTGCAGCTATTGACTGAAGTTCTTTATGGATTCACAATGTGACAGTCACTAACCAATAGCAACAAGGTCCAACATCCAGAGCATGTAGCAGCTTTGAGAAACTGATCCAGACCCCAGATTTGTAGATTAGCGAGACAGCTGACATTTTGAGGTATCAGAATATTTCACAAGGGCTGCCAATGAAAACACATTATGTTTTGCTGGAAAAAAAAAAAATAAAGACAAGACACGGAGCATCAAATTAATTTTCTATATTGCAGTAAAATCTACTCGAATACACTTTGAAACAAGAGTACAACAAAATAGAATATACTTCAAATGTTGAATATACAAACTATTTTAGTTCATTCTGAACACTGGTATTTCTCCCCCATGCCCTCCCCTAAGCGACCCACCTTCATAACTTCAACTAAAACAATAGCAGACTTCAAACTTTATAACCAAAAAATGGACGCATGCTTCATGGTGACCTTTTACATGGATAGCAAATAAACTGAATAAACTGAAATGTACGCAAGGGATTGTGGCAAAATAAAAACAACAAATAAAAGCATGTTACATTTAAAGGCTCCTCTGACCTGCTGTCTCTCGGCATTGTTTGTAGCCTGCTCAAGATGTGTTGGGCCTTCCCAAAAACAAACAAAAAAATAAAATCATACTTTTAACTACTGTATAAAATAGGTTACGTGTAATTCTATGCCAATACTGTGCTAGGTACAATGGGTTTTTTTTTTTCTTCTTTTTACATTTTTCGATATGTATAAAAAAAAATTGCTTTACATAAACAAGCGGTTAGCTTATTTTACAGGAAATAAAACTAATGACGAGTCTAAGGCTTTTATATGAAATCTGCTCCTGTCATCCCGAATTTAGTCTGCACTTGCATTTCAGAACAACTCAATGGGGGTTATTTCCCCACTTGCGTGTGGTTACAGGTCATAGACTAAGATACTTATTTTCAGCAGTTTCTCTGCATAGCACCGATGAAGCGAGAGCAGTCTGCACACAGGAGCATGGATTTCTGTGGTTCAGGGATATAACAGCCACCTGCAATGTCATATAGTGTTCCACTTTATATTTAGTGTAACAAACAAACAACTGAAAAAAAAAAAGATATGAACAATCACTTTGGTCCCTTTCAGTTTCCTTTTTTTCCTCGGATGCGTTAAGAACATTGACATGACCAGATCCCACTGAAGACATGGGAACAGAATTCATTTCCAGTCTCTTTTTAAATTCCGTATATTTATACCGTCTTTGTTTATAGTCTCGGAGGACTTTATGACTTCTTTCTATCCAGAAGTTTAGTTTCATCAGCGGTTGGTTTTTGAATGTCAGTTGAATGCTAGTGGCGCAGTGATGTTTTGTCACTTGTCACACTTGTCTCATGTTTGATGTTGACAGGGAGGTTGATTGTGGACGGGGTGCTGACTACAACAACATGGGTAACTGTTTTGCCCCCGTCTGCAGGTTTTTCATCTTTAATGAACTGAAATGTTTTTAGCTCTCCTTCCTGTCTGCCCACTACCAGGTCGGATTTGATTTCAGATCCTTTGATTAGGGTGCCGATAACCCTCGGGGGAGTCTGACACCTTGCCTGCTGTGCTGGCATTGTCAATCTCATAACTGGAGTTCCATGAGCTATTGAAACAGGGGTAAGTGCTCTCACAGTCAGTGGGGTTCCTACAAGATTAAGAGCCCCCGACCCACCCAATCCAGGCTTTGTCTGCAACTGACAATGGGTGAGTTGGGAAGTTGGAATAGTGATTATTTTGGCAGGCTGCATGGTGAACTTGTCTCCACTTTCAGAAGATGCCGGTAACATTGTAGGGATTGTCTGGATGACAACCTTCGGAGCTGATGCTGTTGTTGGGCTGCTATTTGCAATCAGAGGAGAACCTGGATTCACTGACTGGACAGCCAACGTGGATATCTTCTGCCCCAAAGACGTCATTACCACAGGCACTTGCATGGCCAACCGGACAGTCCTATGACATGAGGAATAAAAAAAAGTGAATTGAATCCCTGCAGGTTTAATGCAGAGTCCTAAAGCTGAAAAACACCTATGATAACCATCTTCAAAAGTATAGGAAATGGAGGAGGGTTATGTAGAAGTTATTAAGCAATGCTTCAAGACTTTAGGCTACAACTTAAAACTTGGTCACAACTTTGTCTTCCTACGCAAAAATCAGGAAGCACGCCAAAACATTTTGTTGCTTAAAGTGAAAAAAAGGTGGATTTATTAGCCCATATGCATTCACCAAAAATCGGCCAATTTTGGTGAATGCATATGGGCTAATAAATCACCTTTTTTCACTTTAAGCAACAAAAAATTTTTTGGTGTGCTTCCTGATTTTTGCCTAGACTGTTCTCTGTCCCCGAGCAAGGAGGGGGACTTGCAGTTGAGCACCCACAAAGTGTCAAGTCTGCAGGTTGAGCACATCACTATCGTGCAACAACTTTGTCTTCCAGCATGAAAACAACGTAACTGAATCAACATTACAAACAATATAGAACAGAAAAGCAGTGGATGACACCAAATACTTTTATCCATCACCTGCAACCAATACCAAAATGTGGGTAATGGGGGGATTGAGGGAAAACATGGGTAATGCTAGCTCGTTTTAAAGGTGACTAAAATACTGATACAATTTTTTAATCAATAGGAGAACATCATAGCAAACAGCAATGTGTTGCTCTGCTATACAATGTCTTTTACATAGGTGACTGTGGGAATATGAAGAACCACAGTGGTTATTTGGCTTTTATCAGGTTTAAAAAAAAAAGTTGTGAATTGGACATCATTTATGGATAGAACAAGCACTGTGCGCACACACCGTCGATTTCCTTCATTGTCAGAGGGAGGAAGAGATTTATGCTCTGACTTATAACTACACAGTGTCTCACAAAATTGTTTTGAGGTCTGAGAGGGCCCCCTCAACACTATTTTGAAAGATTGTACGGCTATGTGAACAGGTTTTGGTGGCTGCATTTAATAAAAGACAAGTTTGCAGACCTGATAACTCTTTTGCGGACTGTCTTAATAAAGACATTTATATATATATATCACAAAAATACTGTATTTAACAGGTTCAGTCAAATTAACGGATTTTAATAAACATAATATATATATATATATATATATATATATTTTTTTTTTTTTTTCTTATTGTGGTAGAGTGAACAAAGAAATGTGAAGAAAGCTCCAAGGGAGATGTTGCCCTCAAAGGCAAGCAAGATATTCCATTCCAGTGAACCAGTGGAAAGGTATTTAATGGCAGTGAGAGTGTTAAGAAGGTTTCTCTGAGCAGGGCATAGAGCAGAAAGGTCACCTGTCTGTTTTAGGAACGCCCAGATGGCCAGGGGTGCTGCCAGACACTGCAAGGAGCAGAGGGAGACATGATCAGGTGGCAGGGTCTACAGTGATTGAGGAAAGCCAGAAGGTGAGACAGGCCAGAGGCTGGTGAGCAGATATCCCAGGAGGAGTCAGCAGGGCTTAATTTTCAATATGTGTTGTTGAAACTCGAATGGACTGTGTTCCTGTTACCTTTATGTTGCCTGAATAAACCTGTGTTTTTACCTGATGATGGGGAGTCCATGCCTTTATGCTCCTGATCCTATGCTAACCTGACTACTATTGCAAACTTCCCCCAAGCAGCCATCTTGTCACAATATATATGAAATAATGATATTGGTGTTGAATGAAGAACAAAATAAAAAAAGATGGAAGACACTGACCTCTGTGTTGCTGTTGGTGTGGTGCAGGTGGGTGAATGAGGTGAAGCCTCACTGGTAGGACAGGACCAGCTGACCAGTCTTGGCTTCCTGTTAGAACTCTGATGGGTTGGACTTTTCTCTAGCCTGGCTGGCATTGCCATTTTAATAATGCCTTCGGTGGGGATGGAGACTCTCTCAAATGATTTGTCATCTATGGGAGACACCATGTCTTCACTGCAGGGCTCTGCTTTGTCCTCTTCAATTACCACAATGTTCTTGGGCATCTCTTTGAATTGGTAGACCAACCTTTGACCCTCAACTTTTGCAAGGATCCCTCTCTGGTAGTAGTACCTGCATAGGTAAAGCAATGTCAGTGTGTGAGCTTAAATTCATATAAGCTTGGTGGGCTTGAAAGTCTCAACATTTACAGCGGAACACATATTTAAATATATTTTAAATACCTTAAAGCTCGACCCATTGTTTCATAGTTCATATCTGGCTTGTTCTTATGCTTTCCCCACAGTCTGGAGACGGCCTTTGAATCCACCAGCTTGAAAATGCCCTTCTCTCTCTGAGTCCACTTAATATAACGTGGACAGGTGTTCTTATCTTGCAGCAGGTCCAACAAAAACTCCCACAAGTAGGTGGTATTGCCTATCAATATAAAAATGTCATAAGACACAATAATACAATTAGATAGTTCATATAGCTCAAATGGGGTGTTTGCATTCCTCTGAATCAACTAGCAGCTAGGCAGGTTAAAAGGTTGAACTTGATGGACGTGTGTCTTTTCAACCTAACTTACTATGTTACTATCTAAGATACAATGTCTTTCATATCAATGTTTTTCTTGTTTTGATTTTTTTTTGGGGGGGGGGGGGTATTAATTCAAATTCAGGGTGAGAAGATCAGTCAAACCTTCTATAAAAGGGCCAAAGTGTTTTTTTCAAGATTCAAAAACAGAATAGACAAATAAATGTTAAATTAAAGAAACTCTCATTGAAATTCCCTGATTCAGGCTAAATTTTGTTTGCACAAAAGTAAGTATACTCTTGAACAATCTGCATTTTTCCTGAATAAGTAATCCTATACTGAAATACTGGAGATATTTTTAATTTGTTTGTGAAAGTTAAGTAATAGAAATGTATAAAGTAAAAAGGTTACTTAAAGCAGAAAGACTCCTATGTTCACATCTCGAAACAAAGTATGCAAATGAATCCCAGTAAATTTCCACAGAACTCCGTTCTGAGACTTCAAAAAAAGATCTAAATTAAACTTGCAGATGATGTGATTGATTGGCTTATTTCAAATTTAAATATGCAGTAACATAAAAATATCTTAAAAGGGAAAAATAAATGTAATGTAGGATTTGTTATTCACTAAATTGAAAAAATTGTCCATTGGTCTTAATACTCTTGTAAAGCACTCACTCCTGTGTCAATCTACTCCAAAAGTCACTCAAAAACTCAGCAAGGTTGACATTGCTTTAGATTAAGAAATGAAAGGACTCTTTTTTCAGTTTACCTTTGCCTTCCCTTTGCTTCTTCTTGATTCCCAGCTCCGGGGATCCATTGGAAAAGGCAGGCTGTTGCATCTTTGGTTTGCGACCAGCTGTATGAAGAAGAATAAAGATTTATTGATCAAGAAGGCAAAGAATAAAAATCTCACTACTACTACTACTGACATTTGACAGAGGTAGGGGGAAAAAAATTCTCTGTAAAGCTACATCTATGGCACTTGAAGCTCGAGAAAAAAAAAAAGTTGCAGCATTAAATACTTCAATACCTTTTTTCTTCTTCATTGGTTCTCCAAGCTCAATAGATATTGGGATAGATGTGGAGTCCATTGGTTCCGAATCTTCAGTGGAAACTTCCACGACTGTTTCAGTAATTACATCCGGCCTCATAGCTGCATGAATAAATTCAGGAGTCGAGATACATGGGGGAACATAGACTTCCACTGTAAAAGTAGAAAAAAAGGTGGGAACAGAGTGAGTATATGGTCAGTTCAGTTTTTAAACACACTGACACATACACACACTGACACACGTATATTATACTTGTTCTTACATTTTTTACTTTATATTGATCTGGCTATAAGTCTGGACATATTTGCCAATTGAAACCTTCTATAGGCAATATTAAGGGTGTTTGGATTACATCCATAGTGAACTATCCATCTTTGGTTTGGGTAATTACATACATACATAGTAAGTTAGGCTGAAAAAAGACTCACGTCCATCAAGGTAAACCTTTTTTTTTTAACTGCCTAACTGCTAGTTTAGAATGCAATTCACAACTGAAGCCATCTAGAAGGTTCGTTCTAAATGATTTACACAAAACACTGCTTAAATCCTAACAAAAGACATTATGGCAAACCATTAGAAATTTTACAGCTCAAATCTACCACCTAATAACTCATCAGTCATTTTACCACATATACAGGTATACCAACAGAAAACAAAGGGTTAGGGAGAAGCACTGCAAATTAGCATGTCCAATGTAAAAATGGAAGCAAACATTTTTCATATATAAAAATTCATCAAATGCACCTAATCATAAAAAAGGTCATCCATCCTTCTATCCCTGATTGGGAAGCAATGTCCAAACACTCTCAAGCCTCTCATGTCAATCAAACAATACCCTACTACAGGGGTCCCCAATCGCCAGGCCACAGCCCAGAACCGGGCAGTGGACAGACCTGAACTGGGCCTCTGAAAATAATGCGGCAGCCCAAATTGGACGCAGACTTCCTCCCGACCCCCCTGGTCCTTGCAAAAAAAAAGCTGGCGCTACACCGGTCCCCAGGCAAAAAAAGTTGGGGACCCCTGGTCTACTATACAAAAGTCTACACCGATCTATTGCCTTGAAATACAGTCGACCAGAGGCAAGTTCATAGGTGAGAGCATGATAAACATAAGATTAATGAAGCAAACCTGGATGCAGTTGTGCTCATAAGTTGACATACCCTGGCTGAATGCATGATTTCTTAACCGTATTTTAGAGAATATTAACTTTTCTTCCACTCATGGTTAGTGGTTGGCTGAAGTGATTTATTGTCACACAACTGTGTTTACTCTTTTTAGCTCATAATCACTACATAAACTACGCAAATGAACCTGATCAAAAGTTTACATACCACAGTTCTTGTGTATTGACCCCTTTAACATCAACGACAGCTTGAAGTCTTTTGTGGATGAGGCTCTTTATCTTCTAAGACTGTAAAGCTGCTCATTTACCCTGGCAAAAAGCCTCCAGTTCCCATAAATTCTTGGGCTGTCTTGCATGAACTGCACACTTGAGGTCTGCCCAGAGTGGCTCAATGATATTGAGGTCAGGACTCGCTTTTCTTAGCTGTAGCCAATGACAGGTTTACTTGGCCTTGTGTTTTGGATCATTGTTATGTTGGAATGTCCAAGTACATCCCATGGGCAGCTTCTGGGCTGATGAGAACAACTTTTCCTCCAGTATTTTTTGATAACTTACTGCATTCGTTTTGCTATCAATTCTGACCAAATTTCCTGTGCTTTTGTAGCTCACACATTCCCAAAACATCAGCGATCCACCACGTGTATCACAGTAGGAATGTTGTACCTTTCATCATAGACCTTGCTGGCTCCTCTCCAAATGTAGCGTTTATGGTTTTGGCCAAAAAGTAAAATTTTAGTCTCATCACTCCAAATGACTTTGTGGCAGAATATTTGAGGCTTGTCTCTGTGCTGTTTGGCATATTGTAAGCGGGATACTTTGTGGCATTTGTGTAGTAATGGCTTTCTTCTGGCAACTCACCATGCAGCCCATCTTTCTTCAAGTGCCTCCTTATTGTGCATCTTGAAACTGCCACACCTGAACAATTTTTCAGACAGTTGTGGCTGAAACTTTTGGTTTACGTGGTTTGGTTTCAACAGAATTCCTAATTTTCCACTTCTTAATTAAAGTTTGAACACTGCTGATTGGCATTCTCAATTCCTTTGATATTTTCTTATATCCCTTTCCTGTTTTATAGAGTTCAACTACCTTTTCCAGCAGATCCTTTGACAATTATTTTGTTTTCCTCATGACTTAGAATCCAAAAAACATCAGTGCAGCACTGGATCAAAGATACAAGGGTCTGTCAGGAGTCCAGAAAGTCAGTGACCTTTTATACACACCCAGTAATTACAAGCAAACAGATCACAGGTGAAGATGGTTACCTTTAATAGCCATTCTAACCCTTTTGTGTCAAGTTGTGTGCATGTTATCAGGCCAAATCACCAGGGTATGTAAACTTTTGATCAGGGACATTTGGGTAGTTTGTGTAGTGATTAGGATTTTAAAAGCGTAAACACAGTTGTTTGACAATAAGTGGCTACAGGCAACCATTAACCATGAGTGAAAGAAAAGTTTTTGGGTTATCATTCATATTCTCTGAAAAATGGTTAAAAAATCTAATTCTGCCAGAGTATGTAAACACAAGGCACAAGGATTCGGCTAAATTCTGTAGGAAAAGGCTGAATCCTTGCGGAATCCTGGATTCAGTGCATCCCTAATGGCCACCTTTACACAGTCAACAAACATTGCCCTTTAACCAAAAAATGTCACCAATTGCCTGTTGTATCTATGCATTTATACAATCCACAGTAAATGTATTTTACAGCTCAGATCAATTTGAAAAGTTTGTAGATATGTCAGTACTATATAAATAAAGCATAATAATAATAATCACAGATAAACATGGCAGTGATACAAGTGTGAAGAGTATGCATTGGCAAGCAGTGAGGTGACAGATTGCATGATGATTAGATTATAAAGGGTACAAACCAGGGCTCCTGGTATCTCGCAAGATAGTAGGAGATTCCATGTGTAGCAGTGCTTCCGCAGCCTCAATAGTCTTATCCGTGCAGTGAACATTGCTGCCATGAACAGATGCTTCCACTGTAAAACAGACAAGGATCAAATTAATCAAATACATTCCACATGACAAGCCTGTTATCCTATGTATATGCTCAGTGCAGCAGTGTGAAAGGGTCAGCTTATTAATATACAGTATATTATATATAGATAAGATGCCATATAGTACTACCATTCCAGACAGTAAGAGAAGTACTTTAGACTGTAAGCCCTATGGGGCAGTGTCCTCCAGCCTTTTGTCTCGTTGACATGGAGCACTTAATCTGTAGTGTAATTATTTGTTACATTTATGTGAATTGTATTTCTAATAATGCACTTGGTTACTTATTATTGCAGTGACCCCTTGTCGGTTACTACTAATTTATTTTTACTGTACACTGCTTTGCCCTCAAGGAGCACTACACAAATTAAAATATACATACTTTACAATAATGACTCTCTCAAACAGTATCAATAAACCATCACACAAGCCGATTGCCTGGAAAAAAATGTGCCTTATAAAAGAAAACTATAAGCAACTTTGCACTATACAATCATTATCATTTTTCCTTGGTTTTCAAGTAATATGTATCGATATTGATAGCAGTGTCTGTCCCTGTCTGGTCTCTATCCTGATAGCTCAGACAATGTAAGACAATGCAGCCGATTGTTTAAATAGTAAACAAATGCTGCATTCGATAAATGTTTTTACAAATATCTTTAAAAGCACTGAAATGTTTTAATTACTGTACATTGGAAATTTGCTTACAATTATGTTATTTTGGCTCATTTTTATTTTGGGGTTGACTTGCCCTTTTGGCTTTAGGACATAAGCACAAAAAGTGTTTTCCGTAAAGACAATATGAGAGTAGAGCTGGAGTAATATATGCACCTTATTTTTAAAAAATGTTTTACTCTGCATATGACTGGAAATATTAGTGACTCCTAGCTAAAGAATTGTCTAGTCGATAAGCAAAAAGGAACAAGAAATACTTCTCTCGAAAAGATCACAAATGAGTGGGATTCCTGTCTACTTACGAGCACCCAGAAAATATAATAAAAGATATATATATATATATAAATATATATATAAATCCAGGTGTTACCGGCACTCTCGATAAGGTAGTCAAGTATGCCTGGGTGCAGAACAGGTAATTAATCTGTATCAATTGCAAAAGGATCCGCACTCACAGGACTTATAAAAATAAAAAATTTTTTATTGCATGGGACTAACGTTTCGGCCTCCTGAAGGCCTTCCTCAGAGTGACAAACAGAGTACAAAGACCGCCTTAAATATCCAATGGGGGCGGGAAGAACAGCTGGTAAGTGTTATATAATTAGTGTTTTATATAACTGTAGTACTCCTCTTTTAAAACCATCAATATCAACAGTAACAGCCCTTATAACATGGTAGAATGCTACATTGTGCTATATACTTTCTAGTTACTGACATTATGGCAACATTAAATTCAATGTTTAGGAGTAATTTAATAAGAAAACATAGTTGCAAAATGTCTTGTTTTATTGTTTGTATGAGTGAGGGGATAGATTGTCTAGTGAATAGGTATGTATTACTATGATTGACTGTTGATATTGATGGTTTTAAAAGAGGAGTACTACAGTTATATAAAACACTAATTATATAACACTTACCAGCTGTTCTTCCCGCCCCCATTGGATATTTAAGGCGGTCTTTGTACTCTAAATATATATATATATATATATATATATATATATATATATATATATATATATATATATATATATATATATATATATATATATATATATAAATATATATATAAATATATATATATATATATATATTTGATGTCTGAGCCTTTGGTTATACTACAATATTTTTTCTATATATGCTGTGAGTGCTTTCATTTTTATATCAATTTTTGGTCAGCACCTAGTGAATTACTTATTGGGGAGGGGGAGTGGCGGTATATATATCCATGAAAAATGCTGAAGCACATCAGGATTCATCAAAACAATAACTTATTGGGTCAACGTTTTGGTCCTCACAGGGATCCTTATCAAGATGAAATCCAATAAAACAAGATTTAGAGAGAGAGAGAAAGAGATTAAATTAGCCTCGTGCCTGTCATATCTCATTATACCCAAACACTCACCTAGATTCTCTGTATCCCTGCCCTTTCTGCCCCCATCCGAAGATGCCTAGGCTGCAAATTTACAATTTCTAGTTGGATTGTTCTAATTGGATGCCATTTCTCACGTATAAACAAACTTTCTAAAAGCTTTTCAGAGATAAACACACAAATGCCAAACAGAAGAAACAAAACTGAAGAAGGAACTGGCACAACACAAAGCAAGTATTGTAGGGAATTGTGTCACCATCAGGCACTGCTGAATTTAGGAACAGGTGCCAGCTATGATTTTAAGAAAATAATCCTGCCAGCACAATAACAGCACTGCTACTAGAAACGTGCTGAACTGCTCCCTGCTGTATAGTTCCTAAGTGAAAGAGAGCATGGCATGCACAGTATTGGCTCAGCGTTTATCAGCACTTTAATGTCACAGCCCCATCAGCACCTGCTGCTCCTCATCCACTTTCCCTGCAAGGTGTCATATCCAATTGCTCTGGCCATTTATGGAAATGTGCTCACAGCTGAGTCATTCCTAGCAAGCAGCACTGCACTCTATCTTTAGGTTACCCTACCTCATGCTTCTTGCAACTAGGAAATAAACTGCAAGTGGCCTAACATGCAGCTGGGTGCTTCATAGTAGAATTAAATAATCATGTAAGTAGCGTAAACAGATTTGGAAAGCAAAAAAGTCACGTTTTACCATCTAGCACAATTTTAAAATTCCTTTACTTTGTTCCCCCCCACAACAGCAGTAAGACGATTTCATATTATATATATACTAGACATTAAGCCCGTTAAATTAACGGGCGCTAGAACATATGTAGTCAAACATTTATAAAAACAGACTTGTTCCAGTCCAAAAAAAAGTGGACAACCATGGTGGACACCTAGAGTGCTTCTCAGTAGTTTTAAAAATACTACTGCTTCCTAAAGAGTTTGGGCAATGTTTGTTTATGGTATAGATCACACCAGTGTTTTTTCCCCCACAAAAAAATGTTTGTCCTACAGAATTTCAGAGGTGACTCTGCCTCAATGTTACTTTTAGAAAAAGAGCCGCCAGACTTTGTCAGCTCAGCATCCAACATCCGTAGCAACGTCGGGGACATGCGCTGAGTGAGCGGGTCTCGCTTCTAACAACGCAAGATTAAAGATAGGAACAGTTGGCACCGCCCCCGCCTCTTGATCATTCGCGCTTCACGTGCGCATGCCCATTTTCCGCCAATCATATTTTTTCCTTGGCGTCCTGTAGGCGGAGTTGAGTGAGTCAGAGAGCGGGAGGTACTTTCACAGCTATGGGAGGCCAGACAGTAGCTGCTCCAAAGTCACCCGCCGGCCAGCAACGCTCTATCCATCTGCCATTGGGCAGCACAACAAAGAGGGGCGGGGAAGCACACTGGGATTGGCTGCGGCTCTCCCGTGAGGGCGGGGCTTTTAGGCAATAAAGAGGCAAGACGCTCTGTGAGGAGCTGGTGGAAGTCTCTCTCTACCCCGACCCCCCATTTACCTTTACTGACTGCGCTGCTGACTCCCCGGGTCACACATCCCACAGCTCGAGCTGCTCCTCTGTCACATAGTGCTTGGGCATGTGTACAGCTGGCAGTGTAGCGGTGAGCAGAGGAGCGGCACACCGTTATGTAGCGCCGGTCTTTCCATAGATTGAAGGCAGCAGATTATAAACCACTAACGGAAGTCTCTGCGCTCCAAGTGGGACATTCACTAAGATCCGAAAAATCTATTTTAAAATCGCGCCGCTGCGTGTGAACAAGTGCAGGCGACTTTACGCCTAGCGGGTGCTCAGCACTAACTAGCTATTCGGGGAGATTCGTCGCGGCGATAAGTCGCCAGGCGACAGATCTCCCCCGAATCTCCCCGTCTGGCCTTGCCCTTAAAGGTAAAGGAGTGATTCAGATCATCCTGGCCCTGCAGCAATTGGCAACTTCGCAGTTTGAGGACAAAACGCTCATCCCCCCCATTCAGAGGTATGGCAGTCCCCCAGCAAGCTGTGTTGTTGGAACACACCTGCATGGAATAATGGTTTATCATTATGGTCAAAAACCATGAAAAACCAAATTTACAGAGCAGCTTCTCATCCATTCGGCTAGCCCTGTTTCTTAACCTTGGATTCCCAGAAAAATCTAAAGTATAAAATCCACAATGACTTTACCCTTGATTATATGTTAAAGAATTCTGGGACCTGCAGACCCACAACTATGGTTGCCATAGTATATTTGTTTATTTTTATATATATATATATATATATATATATTTAGATTTGTTCCCAATTAATGACATTGGGGTCAGGCATCATTTTTACCAGTCAGGCCGGTAAAATACTGGCCAGGTGGAAACCCTTCCCACATCATCTAGGGAGCAGAGCAAAGAAACAAGCCCAAGTTACCAATGTTGCAAGGGAATGTGTTAACTACATGGGGCTGCTTGTCCCCATCTACAATCTATACTGTATGTCTGATCTATCTGTGACATCTGATATTTACCAAGATCACTAAAATTACAAAATGGTTATTACTATTATTACTTCTATATGCAAAATTTGAGAAAGAACCAGTAATACCAGTGACATGTTTTCAATGTTTATTCAAATAACCTATTTTTGGACAACAAATGTTTAATTTTATAGTTTTGTAGAGAGCCATGAGCATTTGATATTTAGCTCTGTGCTAAAACTCATATCATGTATTCTACATAGCTTATGTAAATGTGTGCCTTATACCCATTTTAAACGTCCGTGATTATCCCCGTAGATAAACTGCAGCAGTCCCATTTGTAAAGCACAATTTTAACCAGTGCATACTATTTAAATAAAAGCAAAACTCTCATGAATCAGGCCTAAAGCATGATTCAAACATTTCCCGCAGACTGGGTTGGCATATTTTTGATCAAACTACCAAGACTGACTTTTTTTGAAGTACAGTTAAGTCATAAATACATAAGAAACTGGCCGTGTACATGAGGCCATAATCTTTTACCTATTGTACGAAGCTGTGATTAAAGCTCATTAAATACAAATATGGTGAAAATTCCAATTTGCTTATTACAGGTTGACTATGATATGGAACAGCGGATACTCATTGCCAGTGTGAATTGTATTGTGCCTGATCTGGATATACTCAATGTAGAAAATGTGACAAATAGAATGGATTGTGGTTATATATGTTGTTTCTTTACATGGAAGATAACGGACAGAGCGATATTCCTTATTTTAGCCGACAAACTACCTAATGGTTAATTTCTTACAGCTGCCCCCTAACCGTAGCCAAGGGAAGCAGGGTTCCTGTGTGATGAATTCACCAACACCCAATCGCTTTCGGTTAGGGACAATAAGCAGTTAAGGCCTTTTGAAAGAGGCAATAGTTGGGAAGCAGCCAAGAATATACAAGCTTCCTCTATGAAATCACTCACTGCTGCCTGTTTCTATGGTTATCACTATGCAAAAGCCATACTGACATAATAGGAGGAGTCATGAACGCTTCAATCAAAAATCTTTTTAGAAGCGCTCTCCATTCACTTTGGCAATTCAAAGTAACTCCTTGTGGGGCACCGAGAGTACAGCAAACTGGGGGGGACTGAAAGGGGGATTGATTTTAACTTTCCAATAAAACTTCTGAACTGCCGAAGCCATTGTGGTTTGTTAAAGTTGAAACCACATTTATGCAGGTATAGAGTTACACTTGCCAAGGATTGAAAGAGACTAGAAAGAAGTATTCAGTGTGTAGAGACACCTCAAAAAGATAATATATTATCCCTGGTTAAAGGTCACTACCTGATTGGCACCTGGTTACCATTAGGGATTACAATCCATGAAAAGTGTGCTCTCTATAGAAAGCCTTCACAAGAGAACACAGTTTTGGAGAGTCCTTCCCTGCCAAAGCGTTACATTGGAGCAGTATCTATTCCTTGATCATGAAACCATATTCTGTTTATCTTCAAATGAAAATATTACTGAGAAGACTTAAGAGAGAGAGTGAGTGTGTGTGTGTGTGTGTGTGTACACAACTATTATTCCTGGATAACGGATCTTTTCGTAATTTCGATCTGCATACCTTAAGCCTACCAGAAAATCATTTTAAAACAAAATAAATAAAATTTGGCTGGTTTTACCTCCAGTGAAGATTAATCATATCTTAGTTTGGATCAAGTACAAGGTACAGTTATATTTTTAGAGAGAAAAAGGAAATAATTTTTTAAAATTTGGATAAAATTCAATGTTGTGCTTGTTGAATTATTCACCTTCATTCTTTTTATTCTATTCATGCTTGCCTCAAGAAAAGTAAAATACTGGCAGTTTGCTAGGGACAGGGATTTCAGTAATACAGCGCTTCATGGAATGTATCTCTCTATCTACTTTCCTTCTGACATTAAAACCAGATAGATTCATTTCTCAAGTGGTTAAGTGAAAAAAAAAAATCAGAACGCCCCCCCACCCCATAACAAATAAAGCATTTGGAAATAGTATGTCATTGGCTACAGTGTACCAAAAGGCACTTAATCGTGATCCCAGAATAGTTCTGCCATCTTCTTAAAGAGGCAATTCACCTTTGAGTTAAGTTTTAATAAGTTATAGGATGCTCTCCCATTCATTCTTATTCTTCTTTTAGTCAGTCATTCAACCACTGCCTGGTAACCCTGGTTGCTAAGTGTAAACCCTACAACCCAGATTACTGCCGACATGCAAAACTGGAGAGTTGCTTAACAAAATGTATAATATATTTTTAAAGTGCCAACATATTCCACGTAAAATAAATTTAAAAGGAAGAATTACTTACACAAAAAAATTATCCAATAATAAAAAAATAAAAAAAACCCAAAAAAATAAACGAAGACCAACCGCAAACTGTCTCAGAACGTCTTACTAAAAAATTTACGTAAAGATCTGCCTCTAACCCTATGATGGGACATATAAATTGGGACCCCCAAAATGGGAGTGTAAAGTTTCACTGTGTAGTGTTTCCATGCAATGGAGTTCACCCACTGATTTAGGGTTTGCTGTTAAATATTTCACCTATCTCCAAGCAGCTCTAGAATACTGCCAATGTTTTAAATAGTCAGGTATGCAGCCTGAAGCAATGTTGTCCATGACCAATTAGCAAGTTTTCCCACTGGCTTTTCACAGCAAAAGGAAGGAAGCATTCAAACATTTACTACAAAAAGGCTTAGTACAATGGCATGCATAAGTCTGCTTTTGTCTAATCTTTTATGTTAAATGTAGAGTAAAAGAGTAAACAGAAGTAACCTGGGGGTGTGTGACAAATGCCCCCCCTGGCTAATGTGCAGCAGCACAAATAACACACAATTTAGGATTATTACCAAGGTTCATCTACCGGGCAGTTCTGGAGCAAGCCGCGGAGTCTTTACAAGATGCGACAAAATGGATGCCGGTGCACCAGGGTTGGACGTTGGCACGCCGAATTGGACGCTGACCCCCCAACCCCGTGGAGCCCCCACCGGTCTCGACACCGGGGACCCCTGCCATAAAAACACCAGTACATGTGATTTCAGACATAGGAGCAGATACACAAGCGCAAATAATAATATAGAATTAAATGAATATGCTGGACTGATGCCACACAATGGTGTACAAAAGTTGTGTATTGTAAGATGGTCGTTTAGTTACAGTAACATTATTAGTGGCATCATAATTATGGAATCCCACATTATCAATACTCGACACCTTTTGTTTAGGCGCCAATGCAAATATTCGAACGCACAAAATTCAATGTAAAATTTTTAAAAATTTCGACCATCGAATAGGTTCGAACGATCGAATAGTAAAATCCCTGCAACTTCGAAATTCGAAGTACTTTCTCTTTAAAAATCCTTTGATTTTTTTTTACTTTGCCAAATAAAAGCTGCTGAAGTGCTATGTTAGCCTATGGGGACCTTCTAGACAATTTTCCTAAGTTTTATTTTATCGAACAAAAATCCTTCGATTGTATGCTAAAATCCTTCGAATCGAACGATTGTTCTTTGATCGCAGGAAAGCCAAATTCGGTGAAAAATCCTTCGACATTTGAAGACGAAGGATTTTAATTCGATGATCGAATTTCGAAGTGTTTTCTACTTTCAAATTCGACCTTTAATAAATCAGCCCCTAAGAGTTATTATATGCATGTGCAACAATAAATGTTATTCGCTAAATAATGAGGCTACATATAAGCTGGGGTTGACATCATGCTGTGGTGAGTACAATAAATCAGGAGTCATTTAAAAACACACCTGGTGAATAGAAGAATCAAAAAGACTATTTCCCACTGGGGTTTAAAGGGAAAGTTCAGCATAAATTTTGGTGAAAGCTCACCTTGAAGCTCAGGAAGTGACACATTCTTAAAACTACTGCTAAATGGACAATACGCTGATATTTTAGTATACCAAATAGGGCCCTCTTTGTCTCCCGCATCAATCAATATTGTGTAATTTGTACGTTATACAAGTATACATCCTTCTGTACAGTGCTGTGAAATATGTTGGATATACCTGCATATGCTTTTACACAGTTTTCAACACATTTATGCGCTGGGAAATGATCATTTACTTCAGACCTTAAAATGTACAGTCACTTTTCTACTGGTGTGTCTCCGGATATACATGGGCCTACCTTTTCAGGAATGTCAGTCCAGTATTTAAATAAGTCCAAGTGTCAGTACTTGTTTGCTCTCATTTTACAACATGGCATCCTGATCAATGTTTTACACCAATTAGTGAAGAAAACAAGCAAAAACTTAGAAACATTCTGCACTTAACCAAGACAGCTGTGTGTGTCACTAATTATTAATGATATAAAAATCACAAATTAAGCCACATTTTGCTGTATATGACAAAATAGTAAATGTATTAAATGTGCCCATAGCATTTCAGAAAAGCTTTTCATTATATGATAGCATTCATTTACACACACACACACACACATCTTCTCAACACAAGGAAACAACTGCTCAAAATAATTTCACACATTACTACAACAAAGTATTAACAATACAAGGTCATTTGCGTAAGGTAAGGAATACTGACAACTGACTTGTCCTACTAACAGTAGGACTGGGATAAGAATCCACAAACAATCCAATTGTTAAGATATAAAATGGGCGCCACTTGGGTATTTTTGGGGTGGAAGTGGAGGTTTGCTTCAGGCAGGCAGTGCTGATGATGGATTGAAGAAGTAGTGTTATGATTTAGAAGAAATGCATCTGAATTAGGTTTGCCACCTCTATCGACGACTAAACCTTGAAAAAAGGGGGTGGGGCAGTTTTGTTGGGACGGCCTTGATGACATGGGATATTCCAGCTGATGAGCAAGCCCAAACCTCTAATTACAGGTATGGGATCTATTATACAGAAATCACTTATGAGAGATCTTCAATGCAGAAGTGCCAATTTAAAAAAAAAATTCTTATTTTTCATTAATTCATTGACTGGACATTTTTTTGGTCGTTTTTTTTCCATTCAACTTTGTAACTACGTAACTTTTTTTGTTTCTGTAACGATAAGAAAATAACTGCACTTAATAATAAAGTCATGTTAAAAGGACACCCATTAGAAAAAAAAGTTACCCCCAACCAAAGGTGTGGGCTGATAGAGCCCGCATTCCGGTTGGGGATAACAGTACTTTTTTTTTTTTAAAAAGCCCCCGCTCAGCGCTAACAAACTCGCACCGGGACCTCCCTCCTGTCATGGCAGTGGAAGCACATGCGCATTATGCGCGTCAACGTCATGCGCATAGTGAGAAGCAACTACAATTTTGGGCGCCGCTTTTCTTAATGCGCTTCCACTGCCATGGCAGCTTGCACCGGGAATACGGTTACCCCCAACTGGAATGCGGGCTCAATCAGCCTGCACCTTTGGTTGGGGGCAACTTTGTTTTTGCAATAAAGGCGAGTACCTTAGTATTTAATTTTTTTTTTGCCCATTATATTGTTCAGGTTTCACAAGGCTGAATACAGAACAGAAAGTCGAGACCCGAACGGGCCTTAAAAAAAAAAATTACCAAAATGGTCTGGGTGAAAACCGAACAGGTGGCAACCCTAATCTGAATGAATTGACAGTATTTTAGTGTTGGGATAAAAATATGATTTTTCAAAGTAACTATTGAAGGTTAATCAGTAAAGTGAAAGAAAGTCACTGGCGCAAGAATTAATGGTAACTTCAGAGAGCATGAACAGTTAAAGAATCACCATGATGCAAGCAAGCATTGCATCTGAAGTTTTTCTGCGGAATTATTTCAAACTAATGCTGTGCCCTATTGACGCAAAATGTAATTCAACATCAGCACGTGGGCAAACTTGATAGAATAGGATTTGTATAATGGGCAAGTCATGGACAAGAATGCGTTTGTTCGGTACGACAGTATACATTTGCAGGAATTCGCAGCGGAATAAGCAGGCGCTTGCTAATACAGTCAGTGGGCAAGTCCACATGGCAGCCTCGCAGTAGCCCTCAAGCTGCTCCGTACAGTCCCCGCCTCTCACTTCCGTGTTTACATCGCTCTTCTTCCCTCCAATTCCATCCGCATTGTGAGCTCACATCTCCCTGCAAATCAAAGCTGGGCTAATTGCTGATTGGCCCACAAGCCAACCTCTCCACTTGACAATGCGAAGGCAAGTGTAGATTACAAAGCAAACGCGAGCCCCCGTTTCGCCCGTACTTTGAGCACAGGGATGATGGACATGGGGCAAATACAATAGAGAAGATAAAATATGAGTAAAAGACGCGCACACGGACAGAGGCTGCTATTGGAGGGCTGAGCGCAGACAGCGTGGCACAAGACAACATGATGCTCACACACTTCCTGGTTGCACTTACACGGCATGGATCTAACTGCACAAGTGCCAGGGCCTCCCACCCGCTGCGGCCAGGCTGCAGCCACCACTTCCTGCTTCCCATTTAAGCACAACCTATCTATATCTATATATATATATATATACTACAGACTGATCACATGTACGTGCGCAGCTGCCACTACACCTTCCGCGAATCACAGCTAGCACCGTGTAACGGAGCCGGGTGTGCACGCTGCGCTATTGCACTCCTCCAGCCGATGCCCCCGCCTCCCCTTGCATGCAACTGCACTGCTTTACCGGCTCTGATGAGCAGATCGAGCTGGTTAGTAGGTCCCTCATGCAGCGAAGTCGCCATATTTATCCCGGAGATTCAGCTTCACATTGGCAGGACAGAGGAGGAAGCGGAGATACAGACACAGACAGCGCCAAGTGTGTGCGTGCAAAGGTAGGCGGGGTCACTGGAATCCTTCCGCACCCTACAGGAAGCGAACGGCTGCTACAAGCACAGTGTATGCGTTGCACGATCCTTCCGCAGTCTCGTACAGGAAGCGCACTGCTATCTCTCGCAAGCCTGCCCAGATTTCCCTCACTTTCCTCCAACCAACCAGCTTACACGTCCATAAAGCAAGCCTCGAGTGTTTTTACACTGGAGCCGAAAGCCGCAGGTTTAGTAGCGATACTCAGGCATATGCAATAACAACTGGTATCGGGCACATATGCTAAGCTAAACAAGTGAATAAAAAAAAGGGGGGGCGGGGGCGCACACATCTGTCTAATTTAGAAAGTTCATTTGCACCCTGGTCTGTTTAATGTCCATCAATGGCTCACTGCCAGGAACCAACTGATATATAACAGACCTATAGAGTACAAGGGGCAGATTTACTAAATTCACATGAAGGATACGAAGTTTGATCGAATTTTCAAATGTTTTTGATAGGGATGCACCGAATCCACTATTTTGGATTCGGCCGAACCCCCGAATCCTTCCCGAAAGATTTGGCCGAATACCGAACCGAATCCTGGATTAGGTGCATCCCTAGTTTTTGAAGACCACTTTGACCAGTGAATTTTGAAAATTCGATTGAATCGAATGATTCAAATAATCTATTCGAATATTCGACAGTCAAATTACTTCCCCTTTAAATTTGTATTCAACTACCTAGTTCGCCAGATCAAAGCTACCGAAAACAATTCGATCGAACGGTTAAAATAATTCGATTCGAACGATTTTATCGATTGATCATTTTCTATTCGATCGTTTGACCAATCAAATTGCGGTAAAATCCTTTGAATTAGATATTCAAATTCAAAAGATTTTACTTCCCACACTATTCCCATGGTCGAATTCAAGGTTTTTTTTTAACCCTCGAATTGGACCCGTAGTAAATCTACCCCTAAAAGTCAGCTCTGATAATCCTTGAAATTGGAATTCCTCTGCGACTATAACTAGGCCCATAAATGGTTTAAAAATGAATTGTTTACATCCTAAGCAACACAGTGTTTTTCCACATAAACCAATTTGTTAGTTGTCCGATACACTGACACCGCTTCATGTGCAGCGCACTTCTTTAGAGCGGTTGTTCGCTTTTAAATTAACTGTTCGTATGATGTACAGAGGGCTATTCTGAGACAATTTGCAATTGGTTTTTAGTTTGTGGTTTTTGAATTATTTAGCTTTTTATTCAGCAGCTTTTGCTTTCAGCCATCTGGTTGTTAGGGTCCAAATTAACCTAGCAACCATGCATTGATTTGAATAAGAGACTGAAATATGAATAGCAGAGGCCCTGGACAAAAGGTTGAGAAATCAAAAATAGCACCAACAATACATTTGTAGCCTTACAGGGATCAGTGACCCCCATTTTCAGATTAAGAGTCAGACAAAGAATTAAAAAACTACAAAAAATAAACAATGACGGCCCACTGAAAAGTTGGTTAGAATTGGCCATCCTATAACATACTAAAAGTTAACTCAAAAGGTGAAGCGCACCCCTTTAATGGCAATTATGCCAAGTGTTGTACTCTACCGGGGTTGCCATCAATAGCCAACAATTAGCAGGGTCCCCCCCAAGTGGAGAATTCGGTTATTAACTCACTGGTCACCTGGACCACCTGTGTGATGAGCGCTGCCAACAAGTGAAAAACAAAGCGGAAAACAAATGCTCCTTGTATACACAACCACACCCCTGATCTGCCCTGACCAATGAAGCTAAAACTCTGCTTTATAAAAATTGACTACTCCCCTATAATATAAATAAATAAATATATATATATATATATATATATATATATATAT
>CM044431.1:62938331-62954956 GCA_024363595.1 Xenopus borealis
GGGGGGCTGTTTAGAGCAAATTTACAGAAAGAAAAACATTTACTTTTCCTTTAAGCTCTGCCTCTTGCACCAGGGCAAGCTCTCCAGGCAGCAGTGATCTCTGGATGAGCACCAGCTTTTGGGTTTGCCAGAAAACGGATCTTTCCATAATTTGGATTTTCATACCTTAAGCCTACTAGAAAATTATGTAAACATTAAATAAACCCAATAAGCTGGTTTGCTTCCATTATATATTAATTATATCTTAGTTGGGATCAAGTACAATCTGCTGTTTTAATATTACAGAGAAAAAAATCATTTTGGATTATTTTGTTATAATGGAGTTTATTGGAGATGGCCACGTAGCTTTATGGATAAGGGGTTTCCGGATAAGGGATACAATACCTGTGTGTGTATATATATATATATATATATATATATATATATATATATATATATCACATATCGAATGGACCCATACTCCTTTTTCTTAGTGAAATTCAATGTGCTTTATTCACAGTACACGCAGACTATTGGGATTCGGCCAAATCCTTGTGCCGGCTGAGCCCAATTGCTGATTTGCATATGCAAATTATGGGACAGGAAGGGAAGTCATGTAACTTTTTGTCACAAAACAAGGAAGTAAAAATGTTTTCCCACCTTTTCACTTCCTGTCACTAATTTGCATATGCTAATTAAGATTCGGATTGATATTTGGCCGAATCTTTCATGAAGGATTCAGGGATTTGGCCAAATCCCAAATAGTGGATTCGTTGCATCATTAATATATAAATATTCTTAAATACAAGTTTCAGAGAATTCTGTGACAACCATTTATAATAATTTACGGGATATTCATGGCTCTTTTTTGTACATAAAATGTGGTGTGTATAAAACAATTGGAGGGCTGCTGGCACCTTGCGGTAGGGCAGGAGGGACCCAGATTGGTGAGTTTTGTGCAGCAGTATGGGATGGTTCGGGGGGTTTACAAGAAGGGTTCAAACAGCAGACACCTGAGTTTTAACAGGGGCACGCCTGCTATGAGGCAACACGAGCTTGCCTTTGGTGGCAGCTCCCCATGGGTTGCCACCATGGGTACTTTAAGAGCCAAATTTTACTGAAGCATATTGAAAGTGACCTCAGATTTCAAATGTCCATGGATGTAAAGTATCTGCTGCTTGGGATCACTGCTGGAATGTCCAGGTCCCAGAACCAATTGTACATATGCCTAGGGTCAGGGTCATTCACTGTGGGGCTGTGAAAGAGGAGAATGAGCTTCAGCACAAACTATTTAGTACAAAGCTAATTTTTAAGCTAGACATAGGACAGACTGTATGGTGTGCAGTCCTACTGTGCCCTGTGTATGTGTGCAGTGGTTTGCCAGGGTAATGCAGGACATTGCAGTGTAAACTTTCCTATGTCTGATCTGCAGTGGTAGGAACACTAAGGTATTTCTCAATAGCAGCTCTCTGCATCTCTGGATCGTTCTGTGGAACATCATCAGTACCAAAGAACCAGAAACAAGTTGCAATTTCTGCTTGCCCAGCTTCTAGCCAGTGATCCACAACCATAGGCTCTTACCAAACCATTTGATGTTGCTCCCAGTGGCCTCAGAGCAAGTGCTTATTTTTGAATTCCTGGCTTGGAGGCAAGTTTTAATTGTATAATAAAACAGGGCTGCTGCCAAACAGGGACTTCTTTAGGCTGCCAGTCCACATAGGGGCTACCAAATAGCCAAAATAATCCAAATTAAAAAAAAAAAAAAAGATTCCATTTTTGGAAGCAAAACTACCCTCTGAGGTTTATTTAATGTTTAAATGAGTTTATAGTACACATAAGGAATGACAATCCAAACTACGGAAAGATCCATTATCCAGAAAATCCAAGGTCCTGAGCATTCTGGATAACAGGTCCCACACCACCTGTACTATCTTTGACTTCTTTCAAGTATAGTCTGTGTATCAAGGATGTTCATAACAGGACCTGTTTCAATATTTTTACTATTATTTACCAAAAAGCAAGTTGGTTAGAAAATCCCATTTGGCAAGGAACAGATCAAACTGTTGATATCACAAATTGAAATCACAACTCAAAAACAGAGAATTTGTCAGCAGACAAAAAAAAATCAATAATCAAATAACATTCTCCTGGCTAAACAATAAGGTTACAGTGATTTACCTCACATTATTATTCCTTTCAAAAAATCCTGTAATAAAATATACCATCACCATCAACATGAAAAACTCTGAATAATAAATACAAAGGTTTCAATGTTCCATTGAGCCACATCAATGAAGTGTTTGTTGAGGGTTTTCATAGGAGAAGCAGTGCCTAAGTGGAGCCTATTATAGAGACTCAATTGTAACTAAGGTGGAGGGAGAATGAAAAACAAAAGCCAGGGGATGTAGGACACATCATGTCTATTTCTGTAGTATCTAGAGAATCTATTTTAAATGCATACAATTAACACTACATATTCAATGAAGATTGAAATTGCAAATTATAGGGTAAAACGATAGTGTGTGTGTGTATAAATATATATATAAAAAATAAATCTATAAATATAGCAAAAAATAAAAATCATATACAACAGGCTCAGTTAGAGTAACTGATTTCAATAGAAAAACATAAGATATTCCAACGTTTCGATCACATCATAGTGATCTTCCTCAGGGAAAAAAACGAACAAGAGTGTAAGCAGTGCAACCCTTAAGAACCCTCCCCCCTCTGCAAAACATGGCACCAAAAATATATATAATATATATCTAAAAAAATATAAATCTAACTAAAGAAATAACTGTATTTAAAAAAAATGTATATATCTATATATAGAAAATAGGTATTGGATCCCTTATCCGGAAAACCATTATCCAGAAAGCTCCGAATTACGGAATGGCAGTCTCCGATAGACACCATTATAATGAAACAGTCCAAATTTTTTAAAAATGATTTCCTTTTTCTCTGTAATAAAATAGTAGCTTGTACTTGATCCCAACTAAAATATAATTAATCCTTATTGGAGGCAAAACCAGCCTATTGGGTTTATTTAATGTTTACATGATTTTCTAGTAGATTTAAGATATGAAGATCCAAATTACAGAAAGATACGTTATCCAGCAAACCTCAGGTCCCAAGCATTCTGGATAATAGGTCCCATACCTGTAATAGTAAGTAATGCCAGGGGAGAATATGCCTGATGTCCCTTAGGGTAATGTTACACAGTGTGTAATAATGAAAGCAAAAACAGCACTGCCTACAGGAACTGGGTGGTATTAGCATTTTCTCTGCTAATTTTCTATGGTGGTGAGATGCCAAATTTAACAGTCTAATGCTGCACAAGCAGGGGAGAAGCTATTATGCTTGGTAAGACTCACTTTCTCATCAGTAGCTATATATTAGTGCTGGACAAGGTTTCCCCCAGTCTACCGAAGCATCATGTCTTTTTCGTAAACTGCTAGTTATGTACGTTATATTTTAAAAAAATATCAATTTCAAACATGGAAAACAGCTTTTTCTTTGCGACTGAGTGAAGCTTTAAATAATGTGCAAAACTGCTACAGCAAAATTATACCATGACCAAATTGGCTAGCAGCTGCAGCAAACAGAACTGACAATACTTTATGATTGTGCAAAGTAATGTAAAAACACACCATTCACTGCACACCAGTGGTTTGTGGGGGATCATGCACCAAGGTGGTACAGCATGGAAAAATCAGCAGCAAAGGGGATTTATGCATTGGGCTTTTGAAATCAATCCAAATGTTACCCATTTGAAAAGCAGCTGCATCACATCTGCAAATCATGAGAATTTAGAACTTTGTGTAAATGTCAAAATGAGCAATCATGGGAGTCACTGGCAAACATACAAAGCACCAAGCAGAACTGTCCCACTGCCAAATCACATAGCACAGCTAAGAGGGAATTTCAGGAACAGGCCCAGTGCCATTGTCTCGTTACATTTGTTACACCGCAACACAGTTGGTTAAACTAAACATACTGGGCTCATTTATAAACTCTGGGCAAATAGCTGATGGGCAGTAACCCATAACAACCAACCCATAGATGCCCAAACGTGGCAAAAAACAGATATACAATTCACATTGAACCACTGTAGTAGCTGAAATTACAATGAAATCCCAATTTTGATTCTGATTTAAAGTTTTCCAGCATTTTAAACATTTTTTGTGGTCCCACCATTTTATAAGAGGCTTAAAATTCTAACCAGATGCATATTTGCCCATGGTTCTATCTGTATATATCACTTATTGCTTTAGGTTCTGCATAGGACTCTTGTACCATACCCCCCATAGTGTAACATTAGTGCTGCAATGCTTAACCCTTGCCATTAACACTGTAAATATTGTACAGGTATGGAATCAGTTATCCAGAAATCCGTTATCCAGTAAATTCTGAATTATGGAAAGGCCATCTCCCATAGACTCCATTATAATAAATGTTAACAAATTTCCTTTTTCTCTATAATAATAAAACAGTAGCTTGTACTTGATCCAAACCAAGATATAATTAATCCTTATTGGAAGCAAAACCAGCCTGTTTGGTTTATTTAATGTGTACATGACTTTCTAGTAGTCTTAAAGGGCACCTTGGAGGTAAAAATCTTATCCCCAACTAAAGGTGCAGGCTGATTGGGGATAACTAGTTTTTTTGTTTTTATATATAATGGTGGATACAAACAAGGATTTACAGAGTACAATAGGATTAGAGGGCCCTACAAATTAGAGTTTACAAACTACAGGTTAGGGTACAATTGAGACATTAGGATTTTAGAAATCAATTTTGTAACTTATGATACAGCAATGATTGATTAATTATAGTAGGTAGATTTATAAATATGTCAATTTAGTACAATGTATGTCAATTTTATTTACATAATGCTACTTATACATGCAGTACAAATGTGGTTGAAATCTGTAGATTATTATAATTTTTTTTTAAACAAAGCACCCTCTCTGAACACCCAGAATAAACTGATGACACCTTCAAGCACACTTGCTGCCCTGAGTTGCTGCATGGTGCAGCTTCATTCCTCATGACAAGATGTTGCGAGAACGCCCCACCTGTGTCAAGAGATCTGAACTGAAATTACAATATCCCAGAGGTTTACATGCCAAAAATAGCTGTTAATGGAAGCAGGAATTTGTTTCTTGATATGTTAAGTACAATATGTTGAGAGATGCTTTATTATATGCGTTACAATAACACTTGCAGTAACACTTTCCAACATTTGCTAGCATTAAATGCCATCCCAAAGGTAGTAGAACAGAACAGAGAAAGATGTGCTCAAAACGATAAAGTCTGAAACAGACAAACTTCTAAAGGAGAACCAAGCTCTCTTCTAGAAGTGTTCCCCAAAACACACTACTAGTAACCCCCCATTACTGCAACATTAGCCGTACTAGTACAGCAGCGTTGGAGGACACCAGCTTGTGCCACTTGAGGAATATGATGGATCACAAGGAAAGACATAAATGGGGTTATGTGTTAAAAGCACTAAGTTTGATCAGGGCCAGTAACCTGTAGCAACCAATCAGCAGGTAGAATTTACTAGTCACCTGTTTAAATGCAAGCATCTTATTGGTTGCCATGGGTTACTGCTCCCGGGCAAATTAGTGCCTTATATTACATATGGGGGAAAGGCTTTAAAATCTCTGTGACACTGTAGTCTCACTACCTCCAGATTATAGATTCCAAAATGTTAGGTACCCCTCCCAGTGATTATAATTGCTTGACTGATACCCCAGGCAGAAAATGGAAATAGTCTGGAGTATTTCTGTAGAAGCTTTTTCTTCTTCCTCTTTTCCCGTCCCACCTTTCCAGGTTTCCAGTCCCACCTTTCCAGTTTTCCAGTCCCACCTTTCCAGTCCCACCTTTCCAGGTTTCCAGTCCCACCTTTCCAGGTTTCCAGTCCCACCTTTCCAGGTTTCCAGTCCCACCTTTCCAGGTTTCCAGTCCCACCTTTCCAGGTTTCCAGTCCCACCTTTTCAGGTTTCCAGTCCTTCCTCTTCTGTTTTACTTCCTTCCTCTTCTTAATGCATGGCAAATAACATGCACCTCTGGACTGGAATGAAGAAAAGATGGAAGAAGACGAAGAAAGTGGCAACGAAGAGCTTCTTCAGAAATACCCTGTGCCAGTACAGTTTTTAGCAAACAGTCAAATCATGTAAGTGACTATAATCACTGGGGGTGCCGAACATTGTTCACTTTTAAGGGCACTAATCACCCTGGAAACCAGATGGTTTGAAGGAAAAAACAAATTATTAACAGGAGAGTGCTTGGAAAGAAATAAAAGCACAACAAAACTACATTTTTGCACTGCAGTATGTGCACTTTATGATAAGCTTATTGTCTCTATCAAGCTCTCTCCTGCTCCTCTCTCTCTTATTCTATTGTTTCCCTGTTGTATATAAACAAGAGAATATAAAGTAAGCAACAAAGAAATATTTGTGTGTACACAGCCTGAAGTGGCAACTCTCATTTGTCCAATATGATACATACCAGAACACAGTACATTCAGCTATTAATCCGTTTCCAAATAAAATCCAGAAAACTATTTTGCAAAATTGTTATCAGACCTAGAGAAACAAAGCGAGATACTTTATTATGTTTCAAAATCTTCTGTGTGATACATTTTTAGTTTCGAATGAGAATATGTACACCATGTAGCTCCAATATTAACAGAAATGAAGAACCACTTAAAGGGGTTGATCACCTTCCAACATATTTTTTCAGTTCATTTTAGTTGGTTTCAGACAGATAATGATCGGTCATCCGACAGACACACGCCCAGATATGCCTCATGGGACCACAGTCATGCTTTTTCAAGCTTTGGCAAAGGCGCAGTAGTATCGTATTTACGTGGCTGTCGGCCTTTTTTTAAAAAACGGACCGTAAAAATGCATGTGTCCATAGCCTTAGAACAGATGCAATAGTTGCTCCAAAGATGATGCTGAAAACTGTATCAACTAAATGTTGCAAAATTGTAATAGTTTATATTCTGCACCTGAATTACTGAGCGGCCAGACTCAAACACCAGAAACACGAACACTGAAAAAAGACTGTAAAAAGTGTTTGGAAGGTGAACCACCCCTTTAAAGGGCACCTATTATAGAAAAAGTGAGCCAGAAATGAAGGCTAGCAGTGAGCAGACACTATCTCATAATGCACATGCCCCAACATGATGTGTGAAGGGTTTCCAGTGCAGAGGGCAAAGAAACATAGTAACCTATAGCGACCAATAAGATGTTTGCTTTAAACAGGTGAAACCAGAAAATTCTACCAGCTGGCTGGTTGCTATAGGTTACAAGAACTATACAACCTTTGCACCTTACATTACATAACCCCCTTCGTATGATGTAAACAAAAATATTTTGAGACAAACCATTAAAAAAAGACCAATAGTGGTTAAAAATAGGTCATTTTATCTCATGCTAAAAGTTAACTTAAATATAAACCACACCATTAAGTTCCAAATTCATGCATTACACATTGTAATCTATGCCTAAAGGTGGCCATACATTTTGAGCAACAACGCCAACCGAGCGGATCTCTCCCCGATACGGCCACCTTGAGGTGGGCGATATCGGGCTGATCCGATCATGGGCATACGGGCGGTCAGATCGCGGGACCGCATCAACTAAGAGATGCGGCCGCGATCCAACGGGATTTTTAAACCTGCCTGATCGACATATGGCCACCTTTACGAAGAGGCCTTACGAATTCAGTTAGTTCCAAGAGAATTCAGTTACCCAATAAAACGTATCACCAAACCTAATATACGGTATGTACCTGATGAAACAGCAGTTTTGGATACGGAGATTAAAACCTTCATATAATGATCAAGCATAGTCATTTTGGATATATACGCAATATCTGCTGCGCAATGTTTATATAGATAACATTAGCAATTTCAATTAAATTGAATGAAAAGGAGGAACTAAATTTATCAGCCGTCTCTGTACTTGCAAAATGAAAACACTACATAAAATGTAGACTGTGCTCAATCTTCAATTAACTTGCTTTTTGGATGCACCAAATCCACTATTTTAGTATTTAGGTGAACCTCCCAATCCTGAAAGATTTGGCAAAATACCTAACCAAATCTGAATCCTAATTTGCATATCTAAAGCAGGGGTGGGAAGGGAACATACTTCCTTGTTTTGTGACAAAAAGTCACAGGATTTTAAGGATTCTGTTTAGCCAGGCACTAGGATTCGGCTGAATCCAAATCCTGGCTGAACACCGAACTGAATCCTGAATTTGATGCATCCCTAACATTAGTTCATAAATGTCTTATCTTGGCCCTGTTAAGCAGAATCCCTAATTTTTTTAAAGCAGCAGTTATAATTGACAAAATAATTGTTAAAGGGGAATTCCACAAAAACATAACTTAAGCTTTTTGAAAAGTAAACAATTTCAAGCAACTTTGCAATAAACATCAGTTAAACAATATGCAGACTTTTCGTGATTTTAATGGTTTCTGACAGTTCCCTAAGCTTAGCCTCCTACTCTCCTACTGATCTTTCCAACTACTTTTCAGAGTTGTCTGACTACTAATTACTTTGTATTATCAGCCAGCTGTCCTCAGCCTGCATCCTCCAAACCCCACAATTCCCTGCACACGTGATTTCAATGGATAGGAACATGCCAGTGCAATGAATTGTGGGTTATGTCGTTTGTGCATGCTGTCTGTAAACTGTGGAGAACTTGTTACAATTTGTAACATTGGTGTTTTAGTCCCTCCTTCTCTGCCAGGATTTAAAATGATGCAGAAACAAAAGAACTGTTCATCAGCTGGATTTCAGCAAGTGGCATTTATTCATAGAGACAGGTAACTGTGATGGGTATATTAGAGGTTTCTGTGTTATGTGGGCATCTATCAAATTTTGGTTTGGAAGCCAGAGTTCCCCTTTAAGGCTTAGTCCAGACGGGGAGATTCGGGGGCGATCCGTCGCCTGGCGACTTCTCACCGCGACGGATCGCCCCTGAATCTCCCCGAATAGCTAGGCACCGCTGCGCACCGGCATAGCTTAAAAACGCCGGCGCTTGTTCACACGGAGCGGCGCAATTTTTAAAATCATGCCACTCCGCGTGAATAAGCGCAGGCGTTTTTAAGCCTCGCCGGTGCCTAGCTATTCGGGGAGATTCGGGGGCGATCCGTCGCGGCGAGAAGTCGCCAGGCGACGGATCGCCCCCGAATCTCCCCGTCTGGACTAAGCCTAACATTCCACAGATGTTGCAGAGAAATGTATCAACTAATGTAGCATATTACAACGGTTCAGAATCTGCACGTAGATTACTAAACGGCCAGGCTAAAGTACCAAACACGGTAACATTAAACTTTAGTCTTGGAAAATGGTGCAAAAATTATGAAAAAAGTCTTTACTTCTATAGAACAGTCTAAAAACAACTGAACTTAAAGAAAAAAAAAAAAGTGTTTGGAAGGCGAACAACCCATTGAACTTTTTAAACTTCTTGCCAGCATCAGTTTTTTTCCTCATGTATCCACACACAGTAAATTAGTCAAACCCCTTAGAATCTACTCACCGGTAGGTGTAAGGTGGATGGTATGCAAGTGGCTGTCAAAAGAGAATCTTGTGTAAACTCATTTAAAATGGATCACCTTAAAACTCCATCCTGTATATCTGATGCAGCCACAAAGTATATTTCTGCAGCAAGTGTTAATCTGCGATTCAAGAGTTAGATTCTATAGGGCTAAGCTACCATTAGCAAGTGCAAGTTTGTGCATGGGGGTGGAAGCATTCATCTTTCCTGGCGCAGCATGGAGCCCATAACAGTCGTGGGAAGCATGGCATATGGAATCCATGGCACAACAAGCCACTAACAGTCACTTGGCTGGGGTTAGTGACGCCTGTGATAAACTGATAAAGAGGGACTTACAAGAATACTAGGAAAACTTTCGTTTTTGAGGGCTCTGCCCCTCCCTCACTTTATAGGACTTGTTTTACATCACTGCAAGGGAATTTTATATGTTTGCTGAACAAGTGATAACCAGGACACCCCTGCTCCTTATCACAAGGGTTTTTATTAACAGGAACAGATGGGACTGATACAGAGGCCCTATGAATTGTATGCCCTGGACCCTAGTAGTGCTTACTAAGGGTCCAATGCATTGAAAAGCATTGACGATTCACAACATAAGTGTCCTTGTATGGTTATACTATCACAAATACAATGGTTGTGAGTCGCATGGAAGCTTTAAATGGGAAGGAAAGGTGAATTTAATGTTAATGTTAGGAACTCCAGTGATTATAATCACTTACCTAATACAACCGCCTGGTGCTCCTGTTAGCATAACACGGGACCTTCCTGTGCTACTTGTTAGCAAGAACCCCTGAGTTATCGTCTTCTCCAGCTTCTTCATTTCCCAATGGCCCCAGGCCAGTGCAGAAGAGTCAAAAGGCATGTTATTATGCTTAAAGCAGTGAACCCCAACCAGTGACTCCCAGTAGCCTCACAGCCGCAGCTTATTTTTTAATTCCCGTTTGGCAGGTTTTAGTTGCATAAAACCAGGTGTATTGCCAAAAAGAGCCTCCTGTAGGCTGCCAGCCCACATAGAAGCTACCAAATGACCTTAAATTGCACCACCTAGAAACATTTTTCATGCTTGTATTGCTCCTTAGAAAAACGTTTGGGGACCCCTGGCTTAAAGTTTGGCTTTTCACTCTACTGCGCATTTGCATCCAACGTGAAGCAGGAAGAAGATAGTTCTGTGGTTCTCACTGCAAAGTATTCTGGGCCAATATAGTTTTCTACTAACAGGAACATCTGTCCAGAGTATCAGGTAAGTAAACACTGTAAAATAAAGGGGGGTTCCTAACTTTAATCAGCCCCCAGTGATCTTAAATTTCATTTTCCTTTAATTTTTATGAAGTGTCCACCCTCTAAACATTTTAACATTACAGACATGTACTTTGTACTTTGGTACATTGTGAAAATAACAATATGATCTCATTCCACATCTAAATCAAAAGCATAAAACAGAGAGAGGATGAAGCAAGCTGTAACTTGTATTAGGTGGAGTAGTAGCATTGTATCTCTATTAGGCTGCAGCAACACCAGCGGTGCTCATTTTTAAAGCCAACACCACAGCACTTCCCAAGCAAATTCCACTGTCCATGTTGTAAGGTAAAGTCATAAAAGTCCTTGTGTCCATGTTGTGACAGTCACAGAATGCAAGCCCCAGTGGCAATGCTGTGGGATAAAGCCATCAAACCCCATCACTGTTGATGTTGTAAGGAAATATATTCAAGCCATAACATCTCACATTAGGTGGAACTACAGCACTATGGAATAGCTTTTTGCTTTATAAATACACATAAACCATATTACCCATGATAGCAAGTAAAACTATGTATTGTAAATACCCATACTGTAAGATTAAATCACATATGGTCCAAAGTGCACATGAAGTAAAGTCAAACAATCCCTAAAACCATGTTGGGAGAAGGGCTGAAGCTTTTCTTGGGAAAATGACGAAAATGTTTATCTCTTATTTTTCTGCCCAATAACGTTAGCATCAATGTTATTTTTACTGGCCAATCTAGTAAAATAAAGGTCAGGTGGCAGTCCTAATTGTGAGCTAACAGGGCTACCTTCAAATATATTTTAGGCCCATACAACATCATGTAGACCTCCCTGTTACACAGTACTGTGCATTTTAGCCAATGAGAACCCCAGAAGCAGTGTTTGGCTAACCAGCCCCCAGGCCGAAGATACTTCATTTAAAGTTCTATGTAGCATGTATAGTAGAATATATAAATGTATATTAACATAAGTATCTAATGATATGGCTCAATTATATACCAGGGTTTTAGAAACGTATTTTCATGTAAATCCACTTGTAGCCATACACATGGTCTTTTATACAGGTAAGCCCACTCATACAAATAGAAAGGCGAACAACGATAAAACATTCATGTGCTCACACTCATAGAAGTACAAATACACACCCACTGCCCTACTGATACAAACACAGTAACGCACACACCTGTGTGACAGAATCAGGAGCTTTCAAAGTAACCTGCTTTCCATTGCTGCTCTTCTAAAACTGAGGTGGGACTACTGGCGGAGGTGGCAATCTGTGGGTTCTGGCAAATGCCAGAGGGGCTGCTATAAGTTGCCATAGACACTCATTATTTATTAGGCTGGTGGGAGCCTGTGTGTACTTGGAATGTCAGGGCCTATTGTGAATCCCACTCCAGACCTGATATAAGCCCCAGTAACCATGCTGACAGGTACAATACATACAATATAGGTGCCCTGATAAAACACAGCCAGGCATGCCAAGCCAGGAGTAGCACTGAAGTGAGATGAGGCCAGTAGCAATATTGCAGAGGAGCCATGCTGTGAAATAATTCCCTGTGCCAGGACACTATACAAGAGTTGAGCTGCAAACAGAGAGAGGCCCATGTCCACATGGAGATGTAGAAGCAGCCAGACTCCTGTGCCCTTGTTGTGAGGAACATCCATATGCAGCAGGGGGAGGGACACAGTCACCCAAAGCAAAAGTGTCCCTAGTATTCCTGCAACTGCTGCTTTATCACTTTCTCACAGGAGTCACTGGCACCGAGTGACGTTTCCCGCGGCAGTGCTGGCCTTCACGGCGAGGCGGCATGGATGAAATGCCAACTCAAGCAGACTGGACTGGCTCACACAACAAACATGTAGGCCCTGCCGACACCAAGCTCCAACCCCCACCCTCCCCTCATCCCATCCCCTGTGCACTGGCTGCTGCTGCCTCCGGAGTCTGGACATGGCCAGGGAGAGGCATTGCCTAATGCTTTAACCCCTTCTCTAGCCCCCATAATGCTGCTGCTGCTGCTGCACACATCCAGGGCTCCCTCCAATCCAGGCGAGGTGAAAGGGCAAATACACACATGATGTCAGTGAGAGAAGCAGCTATGGGGCCGCTGTGCTCATGCCTTACTACTACTCCAGCTACCATCATGTCTGCCACTGCCTGGGATTCCCCCTCATGCCCGGCTCCCACATGCCTCCTTAACCCCCACCCCGTCACGCTGCAGCAAAACAGCTCGCAAAGCCCGAGCAGCGAAAGTCCTCTGCGCTGAACAGTGCTCCGGTACAACAGGCTCTCTTACCTTAGCCGGTCGGAATGTGCTCCTGGGTCCGGGAGAAGTGTGGGCGGGTGCGGGGGTCGAAGGCTGCTGAAGCCAAAGCAGTGACAACAGTGTATGTGTGAGGGAGAGAGCAAGGAGGGAGGTGGGGGATGACAGAGACAGTGTGTGAGAGGGAGATACACAGGGAGGGAGTGCGTGTGTGTCAGAAACAGAGGGCGGGACCATGGCAGTCAGAGGGGAGTGTGTTGTTTGGGAACTGACGGAGAGAGAATGTGACTCCCCCAGCTCTCGTTACACTACAACTCCCACAATTCCACTACAGGCATGGCTGGCAAATGTCATAGGGCAACTTTTAAAGTGACAGAGGACTGAAGCTTGCACGTCCTGCCTGGAATAAATACAGTGCAATGTTGTTTCCATGGACTAAATGCAATACAATGTCGTTTCCATGTCAGAAGTCTGTTAGCTGAATGCAGGTATTTCCTAAGATAAGGTTTTCCAGGGATGCTGGGAGTTGTAGTGCAGGAGAAGTGCCAGTCAATAGGATGCTGATGCTTTCCTTGTTGGAAAATATGAGGATATTAGAAGCAACCTCGGAATTCCATGAACTGTATAAAAGCACTCGGACTTTGGCCTTGTGCTTTTATATGGTCAGGTAACTGCTCAGTAACTTATAATATCCTTATTTTTTACAATAGGGGGCACTTTATTCACTATATAATACACAGTTCCAACTCCAAGCATACACAACCACATTCTTTTAACAAAACTGGTACATGCCTTGACAATTTGTCCTTCACCCTCTACTAGGAATAGCTAAATGGAGTAGACAGAGAAAACCTCCACCCTGCATCAGAGCTTCTGCTTCTAAGTGGCAGGCAGAAAGGACCTGTAGGGTTCTAAATTCTGCCAAATGTGGAGTAGACTAATTCTAGCCCTGGTATAAACGTTCCTATTTGACCTGTGTCCAGGCCCGGACTGGCAATCTGTGGGTTCTGGGAAATGCCAGAGGGGCTGCTATAAGGTCCCTTAGAAAGTCAGTATTTAGTGGGCTGGTGGGGGCTGTTTGGGCCTCTGTGTGCGCGGATTGGGCCTTTGTGTATCTGAAATGTCAGGGCCTATTTTAATTCTCAGTCCGGACCTGCCTGCGTCCACACCAGCACCAGCAAGCCTCACTCCCACCAGACCACCAATGAATGTAAGTGTGTGGGGGGTGTCGGCAACAGAAACGCCCCAGAAATGTATAGGATGCATGCAGCACCAAGTATGCAGATGGCACACTGGAGAATAAAGGGCACAGAGCATTTAATGCACCATGCATGTGACTGTGCCACCTTAAAATGCAATTGAGGCATTAATTAAGTAATTAATCAATCAGTAAACTATTTAACTAATTAAACTTCAATAACTCAATGTTAATAATCAACACCTTGTAAACCAGCAATACTAGATTCCTAATAAGACTACTTTGCACTATATTATGTTTATATTTCCTATGCTGTTTGATATGAAGGCTCAGTGTACACATTTCCTCTATGTTAACTGTTGTTACCCTTTTCAAACAGTAAAACAAAAATAAAACCTTAAAAATGCAGCCAAGGCAGGAGCCTACCCTTCCCCTGCCTAGCTCCAGCACTTATATGGTGGCCTGAAGATTCTGAACAATATGGATATGTATGAATGACTGTGGATATCAATCGTTATGCCGGTCAGGCAGGATTAGAATTTATATATGCAAAATGAGGAATAGAAGCTTCAGTTCCACTTCACTCACTGCTGTAATACGATCCTAATGTTTGATCTACAGCAGTGGTTCTCAACCTTCCTAATGCTGCGACCCTTTAATACAGTTCCTCATGTTGTGGTGACCCCCGAACCATAAAATATTAAAATAATTTCGTTACCAGCCCAGAGCGGATTGTTAGGAAAGTACAGGAGACAGCGTGACTGCATAAAGGTTTGTTTTCCGTGTGTAGTGTAGCAAAAAAATTTTGCCACACCCCAATTACCATGTTAATTTTACAAATTTTAAATGGACAGGGATAGCTGTATGGCAGTCCCTACTAAGGGGATATAGAAAGTTGTAGTGCAACTGGCTTCTCTACACAGGTTACTGAACTACAACTCCCAGAACCAACACCCGGAGAGCTACAACCTTGCCCCAGGGCTAGTGGGGAGAGAGATGAACCTGCTCCTGGAACCCCTTAAGGGACCCCTGTGAAAGGGTCGTACGACCCCCAGGTTGAGAACCACTGATCTACAGGCTCCTGTATTGCGTTACTGTTGTGTTTGGTAGCCGAGGATTAGGAGAGTAGAACAGTGCTTTATTAGCAGGTCATACAGCCATTACATAACAGCAGTAAGTCTTACTTTCACTTTCAAGTTGTACAGAAAGTCCTATGTATGCACAGTGCCACCTGCAGGCCATTTGTATAAACACCACATATTTCCCCTATAGTAGGAAAGCATTTGGACAAATATATAAACAGTAACAAATAAACCGTATGTATCTTAAAGCAATATATAGATTCTTCACATGACATAGTCCTTGGTCCATGCAGGTAGTTTTCTGATTCTCTCAGTATGCCTTATAGGTTCACTTTCCTCTGCCCTATTGCAGTTGGCATCAGGAGTAGGGAAATATCCTTCATCAAATGGAACATCTCCAAAGTCATATCTAGCAGGAGCAAGACGACTTGCATTCCATATGCGTCCATCAGACAGTTCATATGTGTATGGAATATACGCTATACCTCTGCTCCCAGGCAGTGAATAAGTAAAGCACACTTTCTAGCTGCAGAAATTTCCCCTTGGTCAGCAGCAATAATGTAATTATCAAACATACGGATCCAAGCAGTAAAAGGTATGGTAGGCTCACAATGTAATCTATCATACATATATATATATTGCATATATAATAATATATCATATATAATATAATACTTGACCCTTTTAACTGGGTCCCGGTTCTTTTGAACAAGCTGACAAGTAATCCACACCAATAAGTGTATATTAAAGTAATTATATTGTATAGAACATTAACATATAAACAGTTACATAAAAACAATTACATTTAAAGAAACACGGTATTTACAGTTACACTTAAACCAGAGGTGTCCAAACTTTAGGCTTCGAGGGCCACATTGGAAAAACAAAAATTGTCTGAGGGCCACACATGAAATAAACAAACACTTTTGATTTGTAAAAGTAAAGAAAATACACACACACAAACAAAAACTACAATACCAGTTGGATAACCAGATGGAGCTATACACTGGAATATGGGACACCTGGATATTAAATAGATATTATATTATTATTACTAACTGGGCAATGGGCAGAGTCCCCCCATCTCCTATATCCTTTGAAACATGACATTTTCTTGGGAACTGAGCGTTTCAAGCTGGGCCGCATTCATAGCCATCCTGGGCCACATTTGGCCCTCGGGCCGCAGTTTGGACACCCCTGACTTAAACAGTTCTACATATTTGTTACCAAAAGGCATGGGAATAGAGGTCAGCTGGACAT
>CM044431.1:62963294-62982930 GCA_024363595.1 Xenopus borealis
ATGGTAGGGTGACGTGTCGGCTCGCAGCTATTGTCACGTGACTGTGACGTCAACCGGACGTAAGCAACTAGGAACTAGCATCTACCATGACAGCAATCACACGCACCCTTAGTACGTGAGCGCCATAATCACTTCTATGGCAGCTTCCTGGTCGTGACCTTGTGTAGGTTGTGTCAGGAACACCTTGACAGGAAAACATCGTCTGTCGTTCCCGCGCTTCTTATTTACTACCTTTAGAAATGCTGATTTTTTTTGGCGTTTCATGAAACGCACGTGAACATAGGAGGCTAAAAACGGAGCAAGATTGCCAGCTGACTGCTGCTATGTGTTTTATAATACAACGCGTAGGTGTGTTAACTAGCAGCCCCTTGCTCCTACTGTTCTCCAAAGTCATTCAATGATTTATTCACATCGAAATAAACCGTATTTATGAACTATAACATGGCACGCAAGTATTTATTCCGCATGGCCCTCATTGCCCCTTATAAAACGAGCGCCTATTGGAGGGAGAAGCGAATCGCCACACCCCTCAACTCGGAGCTGCGCAGAGTGGGCGGTGCTTCGCCAGTCACTAAACCGGCTGTCAGCGGCGTGTGGCGAGGTCGGGTTTTGAGACAATCTGCTGTGCGGGCAACACTCACTGACACGCACCATGTACCTGTGTAGGACAGCCTGGCAAAAGCTGGCGCCCGTAGCCAGAAGCAGTGGTAGCGCAGCCTTGCTCCGCAATGGTGAGCCCTGTTCATTGTCCTATAATATTGTTATAATAATAGATTGTATTCAAATAATGTGCACAGAGATGAATGCGTTCGTGTCGCTCGACAGAGGATCTGCGTTTTCGAATTTAACATGTCTGGATGGTTTTCTAAAATCATCTGGAAAGTAGAAATGGCCAGGCGTGCACTCTGGGTTTTTACTAGAACCTACACATGTATGGGGGAGGGGCGCGCATTCTTCTGCACTGCCTGTGACCTTCCTCATGTCTCATGTATACCTACAGCGAATGGCGGAGGGAAATTACGCCTGAGGCACTCTAGTTATGGTGGGCTTTTTCTGGGAGCTGTAGTTCTTTAACACCTAGATTTCACACCCCCACCCCTCACAATATTGAACTCCCTTCTTTATCATGTGCGGATTTAAAATGTCCTGCAGTTTCCAAGTACACAGAAGGCCCAAATAGTCCTACACAGGCTCAGTATAAAGCCTTTGGTATCTTCCTATAGACCAGGCAGGATTTTCATGCAGCAGAATGCTGACCCGCCATTTACTAGGTTTGTGTCCATGACTCTGTATTCACTAGGAATCTATTGGTTTAGCAACACAGATGAGGCCTAGAAGGAATCGGGGGAAGGGTGACCCAGGAGAGGAGGCATGAAGGTCACTCATTTAAGTGGAGGTTACAATTGGGCACACTGCGTCAGTATGGATGCCTGGAATATGTATCTCCTGTTTCCATGCAGATAGTTTTTTTTTCTTCTTGGTGGTCAATTATAAAGTAATGCTAAATAACGCACATTGTGCATAAGACTTTTTTTTTTTCCCCCTGTAAGACCTCTTACAACCATTAATGACATTAAGTCTGCTTCTGAAAAGTTTCCTCTGGGTAGGTTCTATCAGAATTCCACACTCTGTAGGGCACCAAAGCCAATCAAGATAAACATTTGGCGTGAAAACTTTTTTTTTCTTGTTGAAGAATGTATGTAACAATCACCCAATAGTAGTGTTATAGTATGTATCATTGTCTTCCTATGCTGAAGGTCACGCCTGTCTCTAGTAAAGGCACAGGGTAGCATATTCTGTTGTTTGTATTAAAACTTGCATTGGTTACTGATCTACATCACTTTCTGCAGTTAATGTTAAATGGTTAGGTGGTAAAGTTGCACCCTTCTCCCCCAAAAAAGTAAACTTTTATTTTCTTTGGTTTCCCTTTGTATACAAATACTTTATGGTGCTTTGTTCAGTCACCAAGCAAGCGATTTTACCTTCCCCTAAAGACAAAAATGACTAAGGTACAGAACATTGATTGGAACCAAAAAAACAAACTTTGACTGAGCAGCAAGGTTTTTTATTTGGTTCATTTGTTTCACATATTCATCTCTGCTACAAAAATGTCAGATAAATACATTTTGATCACTGTTCTAAATGTAATTGAACCAGCAACAATGGACCGCAATGGCAACTGCAGACATGGACCTGTGTAGTTACAAAGTTGAGAAGTCTTATTAAAGGAAAACTATACCCCCCGGACAATGTAGGTCTCTATAAAAAAATATTGCATAAAACAACTCGTATATGTAAAACCCTGCTTCATGTAAACAAACCATTTTCATAATAATATACTTTTTTTAGTAACATGTGCCATTGGGTCATCCTAAATAGAAAATGCCATTTTAAAAAACAAGGACAGCCTCCTGTAATCGTAGGATTCAACGGTGCACACAAACATACCAAACAAACTATAAAGTTAGGTCACATGAGCCAATTAACAGACAGAGTTCAGTCTTTTGCTTCCACACTTCTTCCTGTTACAGTTAGAGTTGAAATATTTCTGGTCAGGTGATCTCTGAGGCAACACACAGACCATCATGAAATGGTGGTTCAAGGCAAAGAGATGTATAAGGGCAATATTTACTTAAATATATATTCCAGTTTGGTAAGATTATTTAATATGCCACTTAATATGATATAAACTGCCTGTTGCTCAAGTATTCATTTTGGAGGTATAGTTTTCCTTTAAAAGGCCACATTCAATCTAGAGTCCTGCGTGGAGTCTATTTTAATGAACCTGCGTACCCAAACCCACGCAACTGAAAGGTTTATTGTAGCTAATTTCCCCCAGTTGTAAAGGTGGCCATAGACGCACAGATATCGTTCCAAACTAATTTTAGTATTATATTCAGAGCGTGTATGGTGCAAAACAAGCCAACTGATATCAGCAGAAGACTTTGATATTAGTCTGCTCGTTGATCAGGCTGGACTGAAAATTTTAATTGAGTACTTTTGAAGGCACCCTTCACATTGGCCATTGTTAAGGTGGCCATACACGGGCAGATAAAGCTGCCGATATCTGTATTTAAAGCTTATCTGCCAAATGAGCAGATCTTTTGAGTCTATGGCCAGCTTTAGTATACAGGCAGAATTCTATTGTTTCTACCTGTATATCTGATGTTTCAGCTCTACACGTGTGTATTGACATGAACAATCTTTAAAGATCGTAGTTATAACGTCTATGGCCACCTTAAGTCTTTTATTTTTTAATACATTGCCTTAAAGCTGCCTGCAGCCTATCCAACTCCCTTTGCTGGATACCTGCAGATTCCCCTGCATGCTCGGGACATCTGGCTTGTATGTCCATATCCTGGACAGACCTATTTTGCACCTATTCTGTAGGTATCTGACCCAATGTAGGACTCCACCTCAAACAAAAACAAATCTGTATCTGCGAAATGGTTAAAGAAAAGGGAATTGTTGCCTTTATTATACTGCACACCTAATGTCTGAGCTGATCGGTATGTAAGATATTTTTGTACATTTGTACTTTTTTTACATTTGTTATCCTTCAGAAGTATGTGTAAAGTAAAAACAATACAGATTATGATGCATTTAGAAGACTTGCTAATTTGCAGGTTGCTGGAAATGTTTAAGCTCAACATGATTTAATTACAAGTTTTTATTCTGCTAGAGAAGGCCATTAAAGAACAAGTAAACGTTTTTTTTTTTCTATCTCTCAATTTGCTCTAAACAGCCCCTCAAATTAATGTACCTTAGTCCCTGCTGCAAGTCTGCTCTGGTTTCTGTGTTATCAGCAGCTTGTTTCACCTTCTTCCTGGTGCAGAGTGAAGCCCAGCCCCTTAGCTTTCTGAGCTGACCTTGTATCTTGGACTAGTCCTGGAGATCATTTGCATACTATGACATGGCAGAGACCAGTGTGTTTAGCACCTTTTGCTTGGGGAAACTAGCTTACTAATGCACACACTGGCTACCTCTTCCTCTCTATTGTGGAACAGCAGCAAATGGACTGCTCAGTAAACTAAGGGGCTGGGCTTCACTCTGCACCAGGAAGAAGGGAAAGAAGCTGCTGATAACACAGAAACCAGAGCAGACTTGCAGCAGGGACTAAGGTACATTAATCTGGGGGGCTGTTTAGAGCAAATTTACAGAAAGAAAAACATTTACTTTTCCTTTAAACCCAATTAGGCCCCTGAGTCTTTTTAGTTAAAGGGATACTATCATGGGAATTTTTTCTTTTTTTTTTTTTTTTTTCAAAATACATCCGTTGTAGTGCTGATCCAGAAGAATTCTGCATTGAAATCCATTTCTCAAAAGAGCAAACAGATTTTTTTTTATATTTCATTTTGAAATCTGACATGGGGCTGGACATATTGTCAATTCCCCATCTGCACCAAGTCATGTGACCTGTGTTCTGATAAACCTCAATCACTCTTTACTGCTGTACTGCAAATTGGAGTGATATCACACCCTCCCTTTCCCCACACCAACAGAAAAATTAGAAGGTAACCAGATAACGGCTCCCTAACACAAGATAACAGCTGCCTGGTAGATCTAAGAACAGCACTCAATATTAAAAACCCACGTCCCACTGCATACTATTCAGTTACGTTGAGAAGGAAAAACAGCCTGCCAGAAAGCCGTTTCCCTTCTAAAGTGCAGGCACAAGTCACATGACTGGGGCAGCTGGGAAATTGACAAAATGGCTAGCCCCATGTCAGATTTAAAAACTGAATTTATTAAAAAAAAAAATCTGTTTGCTCTTTTGAGAAATGGATTTCAGTGCAGCTCTGCTGGAGTAGCACTATTAACTGATGCGTTTTGAAAAAAAAAAGTTTTCCCATGACCGTATCCAGAGGATCACCGCACCAGAGGCCACCCCTTCAGGCTAAGGCCAGACGGGGAGATTGCCTGGTGAGGCAATTGTGAGTGACTATTAAAATCGCGCCGCTCCGTCTGAACAAGCGCAGGCGACTTTAAGGCAAGCGGGCGCGCAGTGCTATCTAGCTATTCGGGGAGATTCGTCACCGTGAGAAGTCGCCAGGCGACGGATCTCCCCCGAATCTCCCCGTCTGGCCTTAGCCTCAGACTATAAGAAAAGGACTTTCATTTGAAGCAATGTAGGTGGTTCTTCACAGTGAGGACAGTGAGGTTGTGGAATGCACTGCCGGGTGATGTTGTGATGGCTCATTCTGTTGATGCTTTAAAGTGGGGCTTGGATGATTTTTTTGGACAGACATAATATCAAAGGCTATTTTGATGCTAAACTCTACAGTTAGTATAGCTGGGCATATATGGTTTGTGTGAAAGAGTGGAGATTTGTGTGTGTATGCTGGGTTTTTAATTTGGAGGGGTTGAACTAGATGGACTGTCTTTTTTTCAACCCAATTTAACTATGTATCCCTTTAATGTTAAGCAGTTGGCTGGTTATGAGCTTTCCGTTAAGCGATACCAGACTGAAAATAAAATTGATTGCGGCACAATGGGAGACTTAGGCATTTTGTGCCACATTATGAACTCTTGCACCCATGAAGCTTTGAAATATTTGAATTATTTGCCCTCCACTGGCCACAGTGAGGGATTTTCTGCAGTTTCTTGCTTGAGCATACCCCCTGGAGAGTTCCAGGTGAAAATCTCTTGACAACTGTTGAAGTCCCAAATTCAGTATTTGACCACTGGATTGAAGAAACACCTCCAGCTCCGCAGGCAGGCGATAAAATACTCTTCAATGGAAAATGTTAGAATATTGTTATTTGCATGGAAGGGAATGGACAGTCATCTCTAATGAGGAAGTAAGGTGCAGATTCAATTTTTTTTTTTTTTGCTTTCTCAAAACCCATCAGGAGATGGGGGGGGGGGGGGGGGGGGGGTGGGGGTTGAAAGACCCCAAATAAAGCTATAATGCTTTTCCCCCTAGTGCACCAATACTTGAGGTTTTATACTTATGCTAGGTTATGCATGTTGTGTCAGTGTTGCATGCAAGCACATTTTGAATGGCAAACCTGCGATAAATTGTGCTCCTGCTGGCAACAAGACACCCAAAACTAATTGGAAATCCCATTAACTAAAGAATCTCTTAATCATGCAATAACGCTTTAGTTGGTGTTTTTCCTCGTTATGCTATTCAGTTGTGCTACCTGTGGTGATTCCCATTCACCCCAGATGGACGTTTTGTCACCAGAAGCAAACTTTACCTTGTGTGACAAGCACCCCGTGTACCTTCACACTAAAAGTGGACATACACGCACCGATATTGTAGTAGAAAAATAAATTTTTGTATGATATTTGTTGTGTGTATGGTAAGCGATGAACCAACCGATATATCCACAGAAGACTTGGAATATTGGCTCTTCGATCGGCCCATGTGGAAAATATATGATCAGGTGCATTTGAAAGCACTGGAACGATGTCCACTATTGGCGCTGGATGGTCATAGAGGTAGAATTCTATTGTTTCTACCTGTATATCTGACGATCCAGCTCTACGTGTGCTGAAATGAACGATCTTGGAAAGCTCTTTTCAAGGAAAGATCGCAATTGTTACGTCTATGGCCACCTTGTGAGCGAGTCAAGGGCTGTCCTTTGAAATGAGACCAAAACAATGGAGTTCCTGATAGATACAGTTTTGTGCTCATAAGTTTACATACCCTAGCAGAATTTGATTTCTTAAAGGACGTCAACCCAAAAAATTACTTTTTGCCTAATAAAAGAAACCACAATTATAAGCAACTTTCCTAAATGAATGTATTAAAAATTGGTGGGGCTTTAAAAGTTGTATGTAGATGCAATTGCTATTGAAAGCAGCATTTGTACAATTCCTGGTTGTTACATTTTGAACAATGTTGCAAAAGTCAGTCTCCTCCAGCAAGACAGGTCTGTTAATCGGTTGCCTTATGTTACATTGTTTCAAAAGCCAGAGCCACCAGTACAGAGAATAGAAAGGGACAGACCAACACCACTTTCAATAGCAATACATGTACAAATAACTTAAAAACCATAAAAAAAAAAAAAAAAAAAAAAGTGTAATTTATATTGCAAAGTTGCTTAGAATCAAGTTTTCTTTTATTAGGCAAAAATTTATTTTTGGGGTTGACATGTCCTTTAAGCATTTTTCATACAATATGAATAACTTTTTTCACTCGTGGTTATTGGTTGGCTGAAGCCATTTATTGTGAAACTGTTTACTCTCTTTAAATCCTCAACCCTGATCAAAAGTTTACATACCACAGTTCTTAATACCATGTATTGCCTAACATCAAAGGACAGCTTGTGGTAGTTGTGGATGAGGCTCTTTATCTTCTCGGACGGTAAATCGGCCCATTGTTCCTGGCAAAAAGCCTCCAGTTCCCATAAATTCTTGGGCTGTCTTGTATGAACTGCACATTTGAGGTCTCCCCAGAGTGGCTCAATGATATTGAGGTCAGGAGACTGAGATGGCCACTCCAGAACCTTTATTTTGCTGTAGTTAATGACAGGTCGACATGGCTTTGTGTTTTGGATCAATTTCATGTTTGAATGTCCAAGTACATCCCATGCGCAGCTTCCGGGCTGATGAGTGCAAATTTGACTCCATTATTATTTGACCACTTACTGCATTCATTTTTCCATGAATTCGATTTCTATTCTGACCAAATTTCCTGTGCCTTTTTGTAGCTCACACATCTCCAACACATCAGCGATCCACCACTATGTTTCACAGTAGGAATGTTGTACCTTTCATCATAGGCCTTGCTGGCTCCTCTCCAAATGTAATGTTTTATGGCTGTGGCCAGAAAGTAAAATTTTAGTCTCATCACTCCAAATGACTTTGTGCCAGAAGGTTTGAGGCTTGTCTCTGTACTGATTGGCATATTATAAGCAGCATACTTTGTGGCATTTGAATAGTAATGACTTTCAACTTGACCATGCAGCCCATCTTTCTTCAAGCGCCTCTTTATTATTGTGCATCTTGAAACAGCCACGCCACGTTTTATTTCTCCAGAGTCCTTTATTTCACCTGGGAGTTATTTGTGGGTTTTTCCTTACATCCTGAACAATTGTCACAGTTATGGCTGAACCCCTAATTTTCCACTTCTTTATTAGTTTGTCCACTGCTGATTGGCATTCTCAATGCCTTTGATATTTTCTTGTATCCCTTTCCTGTTTTATAGAGTTCAAGTACTTTTTCCAGCAGATCCTTTGACAATTCTTTTGCTTTCCCCATGACTTAGAATCCAAAAAACATCAGTGCAGCACTGGATGAAAGATGCAAGGGTCTGTCAGGAGTCCAGAAAGTCATTGACCTTTTATACACACCCACTAATTACAAGCAAACAATCACCGGTGAAGACGGTTACCTTTAATAGCCACCCTAACCCTTCAGTTGTGCACAACCAGGCCCGGACTGGCAATCTGTGGGTTAGGGCAAATGCCAGAGGGGCTGCTATAAGGTCCCATAGAAAGTCAGTATTTAGTGGGCTGGTGGGGGCTGTTTGGGCCTCTATGTGGGCTGATTGGGCCTCTGTGTACCTGAAATGCCAGGGCCTATTTTGATTCTCAGTCCAGTCCTGTGCACAACTGTATCTGGGCTCTAGGTACAGTCTTCAACGCTTTAATTATTTTGGGTTTTCAAATCTTCAGTATTGGCAACTGACCACCTATATTGTAGAACATGGATAAATTGCTGTTATGTTGTCTGTAACATATTGCATTCATATAAATTGGTATTCTTTCAACTAGTATATGCCTTTTAAATAAATAAAACAATGATAAATTGATTTTTTTCCCCTATCAAAATATGTAATGCAAGTTCTAATTTTTTTTTTTTTTGTGTGTGTGAATGTTGGGGTGGGGGGGGGTCAGTAATGCAATTTGAAGGCTAGAAATCATAAGAAGTCAAATAATTAAAAAAAAAAAAAAAACAATTTAAAAAAATATACTGTATAACATATTAAAAGTTAACTTATTAAAGGTTTATCACCCCTTTATTATTCTAGAACAGGGATCCCCAACCTTTTGGACCGGTGAGCAACATTAGGAAGTAAAAGGAGTTGAGGAGAAACATGAGCATAAAATGTTCTTGGGGTGCCAAATAAGGGCTGTGATTGGCCATTTGGTAGCCCCTATGTGAATTGTCAAGCTACACTGAGGCTCTGTTTGGCAGTGCACCTGGTTTTTATACTTGTCTCCAAGCCTGGAATTCAAAAATAAACACCTGTTTTGAGGCCACAGGGAGCAACATCCAAGGGGCTGGAGAGCAACATGTTGCTTACGTGCTACTGGTTGGGGATCACTGTTCTAGAAAATATAACGACTTCTTTTTCACCAAGTGATAATAACCATTCTGGAATTTATTTTTTCTATTTTAGCTGCAGCACGGCAGATGTCCTCCAGCAGTGTTCCAGGATCCTCTGGGAGTTCCCTACCATACACCTTATTTGTCTGTGTTTCTGTAGCAGGTGGTGGAGTATATGTAAGTGTTCTTATCATATTTGTATGTTCTGTTTTTTAAATAATTGCTTTGTTAAAAGAAGAAAAAATGTTTATGAAACATTAAGCTGTCCGGACCTATGAGATCCATAAAGCAGTGCAGATCAGCAGTATGAATTATTGTTCTGCCGCAGCACTAGTGCTCTTGAGTTCCACATTGAAGACAAAGTATGAGTGAGCTTTTTTAGATATATTGTTATCTAGGAAAGTGATTTTCAACCTTGTGCCTCCAGCTGTTAAGAAACTACAAGTCCCACAATGCATTTGCTTGACTGTGGCTGTCAGACTCCTTCATTGCATTGTGGGACTTGTAGTTCCTTAAAAGCTGGAGGCACAAGGTTGAAAATCACTGATCTAGGATACAGCAATTAAGTTATTTTTGATTATATATTGTATCTATAGCATAATTTCCATGTTTTGTCTACTTGAATTATTGAGAGGTAAATTGTTTCATTTTGCTTTTTTCACCTAAAATATGGATGTGGCTTGGCTTGCGTTTTTTTAGTTCAAGATTCTTTTGGTTGTCTGGCCACAACCTTTATAATCTCTTGTGTTATAATTAAAAGGCTTCTGTCATGATTTTAATGTTGGTTTTTATTTTTAAATTTCACTATTTACATTGTAAATACAGTACAACCCTAATTTTACATCCCCTGATTCTTCCCTCATAATATATTGTTTTGTTGTCCCACCTATATTATTTAAGTTGTAATATTGGCATGTAGGCGACCATCGCAGGTTATTTTGCCTGGTCGTGCTTTAAGAAAAAGCCAGTGCTGTGCTATAGAACTGCTTTCTAACAAGCTATTGTTTTTTCTACTCATGGCAACTGTTGGTGTTGCAGTGGGACCTGGATTTTTACTATTGAGTGCTGTTCTTGGATCTACCAGGGAGTTATCATCTTGTGTCAGGTAGCTGCTATCTGGTTACCTTCCCACTGTTCTGTTGTTCGTCTGCTGGGGAGATTTCAGTGGAGAAGTCTGCTGGAGTAGCACTATCAACATATGCATTTTGAAAAAACCCATAGTATCCCTTTAAGGTTTCTTGGCAGATACATTAGCTTTAGAAAATGTACTCTTAGTACAGAGTTGATCCAAAAAAAGTCCAGTCTAGACCTCGGGAAGAAGTTTTCATGTGCACTTTTTAAGCCTTTAACTGGCTGCTAATTCGCTACTAGATAATTTTAGCATACAGTCAAACCCAATTTTAGGTTTTCCAGGGGCCCAGAAAAAAAAAACATGAAATCAGAACTGAATTCTAAAGAGCTTAAAATGTGGGAAAATAGGGTAAATGGATTATTAAAATGCTTTAAAACCTAAACTTAAAATTCAGGAAATAGTCCCATTGAAATATCAGAACATGGAGGGGGAAAAAAATTAGACCCAATATGTGATGTGCATGATTGACATATACATAGGTGTCTGAACTGGGGGGCCCATGGGCCATGAGGTGTGTGTGTGTGTGTGGTCCTGATTACTCAACCCATTATCAATATATTAAGACATTGAGACATTTTGTGCATACAGCTATTACAAAATGCCTTACCCTTCAAACAAAAAAGGGATTGTTTGTCCATATATTGCAATATATTTAAACTGGCCAACTACGTCAGTCATCCTAAATCTGGCCAGTCCTACTCTCGATTTGCACCTGATTCATTAAGAATTCTAAGTTTTACCTGCAACTTGCTGCTTTCAATGTAAAACTCCTAAACTTGGTTGCCCTTTTATTAGACACCAGTGGGATACTTTACTATATATACACAGACATATATACCAATTATCTTCAGACCAACACTCCCTATGTAAATCAATTTCCAAAAGGACCTTTTCCAAGGATGATCCTAATGAGGACCGAAATGTTGGAAATTAAAACCATGCAACAATAAAGTGATAGTTTTACAAAGGGAGTGCTGGTCCTAATGAAGACCAACACAAGATGTTTGTGTTCTGCTAACAATTCACAGGAATTCTTGGAGAACCTCACAATTCCATTATGGGACCTACTGCACTAATTAGATCTACATGGAAGGTCTGCCAGGATGAGCATTTTTGGCCCAGAAAGAATCCTGCCAAACGAAAGTCTCCTTTATGCATGATAAAGGTCCTAACAGACCAAAATATAAGACTTCTGTGTAAATGTGGGAGAAATAAAGTAACATCACAAATGAATGTTGGTCCTGGATTATTAACAAAACTTTTAAACCACAGTCCTCTGAGATCCAATCTAAAAACCCATAGACAAAGTAGACTGCCCATGGCAGTTTTAAAATGCACAATGAATATGTATCTACATTTGTTTTGCCTTTTGGTAATGGATTCCTGTCATTTTAGGTGTACCACCACTTAAACAGAGACCGAACACGTTTTCAGGAACGCCATGAATACATACAAAGCAGGCCAAAACAAGAAACTGCAGCTAAGCCATGGCCTATTCAGGGTAAGTCTGTCTTGAACAACCCCCCCCCCCCCCCCCCCCCCCCCCCCCCAAGGAGTCCTTCGGACTAAGGCAATGTACTGCAATATTGCTAGTATTTTTCCAAGGATCTCTTGTACTCTAGACTTGTAGATGTGCACTAAAGTAACATTTTATGTTGTGCTATAATGCATGTGTGCAAGTCCAGCACCTTTGGGGAATACTGGTGTAATGGTGGTGCAGAGGTCCGTTAAAAAAACTGGGGCAGAATAAGGCACATCCCAGCAAATGTATTTGCTAAAATATTCGTTTCCCCAGTGAATTGGAACTTTCATATAAATTAACCTATGTATGAGGAGCCACAAATGGAAAATAACTTATGTCCCCCCGTAACTGAGAAATAGACACACCCCAAATATTTTTTGGATAGTTTCCTTTAAAGTTATGTAAAAAAAAAAAGTATTCCAGTAATACAAATATAATGCTGTGTTGCACTGCAGTGTAAATGGGTGTCTTTGCTTCAGAAACACTAGTTTTATTTGTATAAATAAGCTGCAGTGTAGCAATTGGGGCAGCCATACAAAGGAGAAAAGGCTCGGTCTCGGCAGATAAGCCCTGTAGAACATAATAGTCTTGTGTGTTATCCACTAAAGGGATACTGTCATGGGGAAACGCTTTTTTCAAAACACGTCTGTTAATTGTGTTGCCCCAGCTGAATTCTGCACTGAAATCCATTTTTCAAAAGAGCAAACTTTTTTCTTTTTTTATTTAATTTTTGAAATCTGAATTGGGGCTAGACATAGTCAATTTCCCAGGTGTCCCCAGTCATGTGCTCTGATAAACTTCAGTCACTCTTTACTGCTCTAATTCAAGTTTGAGTGAAATCACCTCTACCTCCCCCTCAACGGCCTAACAAAAGAACAATGGCAAGGTAACAAGATAGCAGCTTCCTAACACCAGATAATGGCTCCCTGGTAGATCCAAGAACAGCACTCAATAGTAAAAGCCAAGTCCCACTGAGACACATACAGTTACATTAAGTAGGTGAAACAGCCTGCCAGAAAGCCGTTCCATCCTAAAGTGCTGGCACAAGTCACATGACTGGTGGCACCTGGGAAACTGACAATATGTCTAGCCCCATGTCAGATTTCAAAATTAAATATAAAAAAAAATCTGTTTGCTCTTTTGAATGAATGTGAGTGCAGAATTCTGCTGGAGCAACAGTATTAACTGATGCATTTTGAAAAATGTTTTTTTCCTATGACCGTATCCCTTTTAACCTGTGCCATATAACCTTTTTCAATTTCCGAGATTGCTTCAGAGCCGCTTGTTTATATGAACTCCAGTAGTGTTTGTGAAGCAAACTGTTTAGTTTTACCAGTGCAGGCAACACTACATGATATTTTCATTACTTAAATACCTCATTTTTTGGTTTTACTGTTCCTTTAACAGTGTAGTAAAATAAACCTGTGGTCTGCTTGCAATTAAATAGGCAACCTAACCCTTTTAAAGTTGAATGGGGTGATGGATTAACTGTTACATGGTGCAAGGACTTCATGCATTTAATAAAATGTTTACTCTGGAATTTTATCTTAACGCTTTTTCTATTTTTATCCCCCTTTTTTTTTCAACCAGGTGGTTCAGGTAAGTAGTACCTTCCCATCTGTGTTATTTGTTCTTTTGCTTTTGGCACTTCTTATTGCAAAATATTCTGTCTTGGCCTTTGTTTGCTTTCATGTACGCTGATAATGTTTCAGATTACTCCCAAACATTTTTTAGTTTTTGACTGGCTTTTTTTGTTTTATCAGCCTTTATTCAGTTTAAAGCCATTAGGGTTTCTCCACCATCACATTTGGTGTTTTCTGCCAAGGGCATTAACCAACTGTTGTGCTTACACACTCATTTCTCTATCTGTTTCATGTTTTGTGTATTGTTTAAATGGGTTCATGAAATTAACAGGTTTGCTGCATTTTTCAAACTCCGTAAACCAGGCCAAGGTAGCGTATAGCTATGTAGTCTGCCTCTGTTCTGAGCAATGTTTAACATTTTAATTAAGCAGTAGAAGAATATCATAGTTGACCTTGTGCTCTCACCCATAAATGGAGAAACATATAAAGATTAGGCATTAACTTTTTTCCCAAACCACAAATCATTCAAAATATCATGAATTTGTATATCATTAACCCTACAAATGTTTCTAAAAAAACTGAAAACCATTAAAGGAACAGTAACAGCAAAACATTTAGTTTTTTTAAGTAGTGAAAAATCATGTAGTGTTGCCTTGCACTGGTAAAACTGATGTTTTCATATTTATATAAAAATATCTGTTTTTGAATCAAATACACAAGTTATACTAGTGCAAGGCAACACTGGATTATATTTCTATTACTATAAAACGCATTTATATTTTTTGATCTTGCTGTTCCTTTAAGCAGAATGTTCTGGAGCATTATGTTTTGTAAAGCCTATAGGGACAGTACAAGAAAGAATAGGTATTATTTAGGATCAGTTGGATTTGATAACCAGTGTTTGATGTTTTGATCTACAATGTGTTGCTCATAACAGAGACAATCCTACATCTGTGCTTTGGTGTTTGAACATTTTTTTTTTTCTGTTTTGTGGTTCACTTTCGCAGAGCATTTTTTTTTTCTGTTCCCGTTATGTGAGCTTTACACATTTAGCTCATGAATTTTTTTTTTTCTTCCTCTAATTGTCAATTTGCTTCTTACGATTTCCAGAGTGAAATCCAAGGGAATATCTACTCAAACTTGAAGCTATAGGAGCAAATTAAAGGACAGTCCATCTTGCCGTGCAGCCTAACTAGAGATGATTATTTTCTGTTCTGACTCCTTACTTAAATATTGCAGAAAAATAATTCTTAAACGGATTACTTTCTATGTTTCATGTGTCTAGACACCTACTTTACAGAAAGGTGGGATGGTCACAAGCAAATAAGCAGTTGTGGCTGATTGCGATTTAAATGTGTGTATATGACTGTCCAATAAAAAAAGAAAATCTCTGAATGTTGAGTTCTGTCCTTGGTTATTTTGGTTAAAGATGGGTTTCCAGGGAAAAACTTTCTCTAACATCACCTAATATTTTGTCATTCCTTTAAGTTAAACTTTCCTTATGTAAAACTAACCTGGTGGATTTTAACTAATTCAACTAATAATGCATATAATCACTTGCTTCCTTGATTGCACAGTGCTGTAAAGCGCAATAGTTTAGCTGTCAGCATTTCATATAGTCAGTTGCTGCTGCATTCTGCTTTTATTCCCCAAACTCACCCAGAGCATCTAAGGTTTTGGGCACTCTAGGAAGCAGATCAAAGATATTTTAAAACACTTACTTTAGAAAAGGTAGTGCATGTAGCACAGAAAAGTATACCCATTTCAGCTGATTTGACATTCCTGGTACCATTGTTCCAGGTGACTCCTTAAATTCTGTTGGGATGGAGCTCTCAAAACCACTTAAATATTCACAGATTATTAGATAAATGAATAACTTGGATTGTCTGCAGCTGATAAAGTGTTAGAAATTCAAATTAGTCTGACAGTCATAGCTACCTTAACTACTAAACTCCAGCTCACAACTGAAAACAGAATGGTGCAGAGGGAAGCACGGAGCTGATTATCTGCTACAAGAAGCAGAATTTCATAGTCGCACAGGAATGCTATTTTACCTTTTATGCATCCTTGGCAGCTATGAGCTTTCATCTTGTATTTCTCTTCAAAATAACCTTGTTCTGCACGCATGCTTAATATAACACTGGAACACATTGATTGTTTACACGTCTCTATGTAAAGTATGTATGCATTTCATTTTGGCTGTTTACAAAGTGGTCAGTGCCCGTTGAATGTAATATAATATAAATTCAGGAATTGTAACCAGAATGTGTTGCTGCTGTTCTTTCACTTTCAGCTCATATATTTTACCTATTGCCTCTGCTCTCTCTGCTGTTCACCCTTTTGCAATTTGTTGCAAGCGCACAAACTCACTCATGCAAAGGAGAGTAGCTTGTGCAGTTAGTCGGCTAATGAATTTGGCTTTTTAAAATATAACTGGCTATATGCACAGCTCTTCTGCATATATTGCTTATAACATGCACATAAAGTTCTGTTTTTTTTTTCCATTGATTATTCCTACCTTAAAGGGGATACAGAATCTTGGTACATAAATTCTAGAGCGTGTGAATTTCTTCTAGTTATTGTTTAGGCAAAGCCTACACACAAACTGAAAATGAGACTTCTGCAATTCTAGAAAAAAGGCCACTATAATAAAATTAGAACTTTTTTGGCTGAAAACAATGTGCAATGTTCAGTGAATCAACACTGGGAAAAACGAATCTGACATGCCACTTGCATATTTACTGGAACATGGTTTTTTGACTTCCAGTCATATCCATTTATTGCTTTACAAGAAACCGCAAAATAAAAACTTGGGCGCAAATAGAGCAAAGCAAAAACTGAAATAATTAAAATGTTTGCTTTGAGTAAAGAGGAACCCTAAAATGCAGTATATCTAGTGCTAGGACTAGAACTTAATAATAACTGAGTTATCAAAAATGCTAATGGTTTATTGGTAGGATTTTCTATTGACTTGTTAAGTGGAAAAGAGGTTATCCACTGCTGCAAGTGTGTGACTGGCATAGGATCAGCATCAGTGGATTTTAATGCAGAAATTGCGTTTTCACACATCTGTTCATGTATACAATCCAGTGGAAAAACCGAACCATCTACCCTGTTATTCCATTGTAGAAAACTGAAGTGAACAAGACTGATGCAGACATTACTGATGTTGCACTTTATTTAAATTAGAATAAAAAGTAACTCGTGTCTTCTATGAAATGCATTCGAACATTAAGGATAACCTTTAGGGCTCTTGCTCATGAGCGGATAAAGCTGCTTTCAGTTTTGTAGCGTTCAGCCCCAGGGGAGTGCAGGAATAGACGCAAGCAATTCTTTTCAATGGGGCTAAACGCACACTAGGGCATGTAGGCACCGAATGCAGGAAAAATGCAGCATGTTGCATCTAAACCTGCTTTTGGAACCTACATGCACTTGTGGGAGTATAGCCCCATTGGAAAGAATTGCTTGCGTCTATTCCGGCTCTCCCCTGCGGCTGAACACTACAAAACAGAACGCAAGGGGTAGCAGCTTTAACCGTTTGTGAGTAAGAGCCCTTACACTGTTTTTCATCCTAACAAAAAATAATTTCTTCATGCCCAAGTGAATGCAATATCACAGTACATAGCTATGTGTGAAAATGTCCATGATTTCCTTGCATAAAACTAACCAATTATTTGGTTACCATATTATTTTTAATGTTGCAATCCCTTGGTGTAATACAAAAATCACTTCAGCTACTATGGCTTTTATAGCTTCAGCTTTTTGTAGCAAAGAATGTACATACACTAAAAGCAAAATACATGTAAAGCAAAGATGGTGTCTAATTATTCTCCGAAGGTCTAGTATGCCCAGTTCTAGTTAAGAAGAAATACATTTACAAGACCGGGCTCATTAAACTACCATTCAACTACCAATTCTCTACAACAAACAAAGCTCTCCATTTGCATGGGTTATTTTGATGTGCACCCCAACTGAGTTGTATTTGTTTTCCCCCCATTTTCTGCTGGAGCTGCCTCATATTTTTTCCAACTCCTTTAAAAGGTGAGGCTGAAAGTAGTGACCTGTCTGAGGTCATTGAAGATGCAGCTGTTACAGTTGAGGCTGTAGTAGTGGCTGTCGAAGAAATTGATGGTCAGGAGACAATCCCCTCAGCACCATTGATGGAGGATACTTTGCGCGAAGAAGTACCTATTGCTGCAGAACTGGAGGCTGCCCCACTGCAAGGTTAAGATCTGTTTTAGATTTAGTCATTTTAATGGTCATTTACCTCAAAATGGAAATGACTCCCTTTACTTTAATTATCCAGAGTTTTTAAATTGAAGTGATAAAGATGTCTACTGGCCTTCAGGTTTGATCCCTGGGGGTGAATAGCAGCTCCAGTTTTGGAAATACTGTTCGAGTCCATAGACCTTAAGGTTTTTCCTACCAATTTTCATGCAATCTGCCAAATTAAAGCTAGGATAGTGGGCACCACGTGCATCTAACGGTTTTTGTCTGACTTCAGTCAGAAAATTGATCCATCAGGTTAGAAATTTTTATTGGTAACCGTGAAATGTATCCATTGTTTGCAGGGACAAGCAGGCAGGTACCCACCGTTTCCTATCTTCAACTAGACACTTTTGCTTAAAATACTCGTTTCTGTTATTGGACAAGTTGTGCATTTAACAATTTTCAGATCCTATGATAACGAAACTATCTTTTAAGCAACCTTTAAGGAGGTTTATTAAGTCTCATGACAAACAGTCAGCATTCACATGCATAAGCAGTCTCTTTTGGTATACTGGTCTTTCTTTTTACTTGAGTTTAGTTGCTTCTCATATTTGATGACAAAATAGCACCCTTCTTGTGTTGCCTGTACACATTAGTGCTGCCAATAGCAGGCATGATATTAATATACAAGATCTACCTCTTAACATTCACTGGTACAATTTATTCATCAGGGACATCATACTATAGAAACACTAGTTGGGAGTAAAAAAAAACCCCTTCAATATGCTTCTACCATATTTTGACGCAGTTAGAAAAAATGCTCCACAATTGGACAAAGGCAATTAAACACATCCATTCCATAAAGTGGATAATTGTGTAGCGCCTGTTTTCTTTGGGGAAAACCTATTGTCTCTTTTACTACAATAAAGATGGTGAAATATTTTGTAGTAATTACTATAGGTCAGAATGTATACATTTTTATGCGCAAAATGAAAAGACAAAACAGATTTAAATGCTCAAGCTGGCTAGACATATTGTCCAGTGTCCCTAGTAATGTGACTTGTGCTCTTATAAACTTCAGTCACTCTTTACTGCTGCACTGCAAGTTGGCGTGATGTCACCCCCCCTCTCTTAACCCTCCCCCAGCAGCCCATCATCAGAACAATGGGAAGGTAATCTGATAACCGCTCCCTGACACAAGATAAGTGACACAAGATAAAAATTCCTTGGTAGATAGAAGAACAGCACTCTTATCTTAAAAATGAATGTCCCACTGCAAATCCTTCAGTTACATAGAGTATGCGCAACAATAGTGTAGGCTTTTTCTGAAAGCACATGACCAGTCAAAATTGCTTGAGATGGCTGCCTACACACAAATATTACCACTGAAAAGAATACTCATGGTTTAGAGTGAATTATTTTCAGTATAAACAGTGTAATTTAGAAATAAAAACTAGAAAATAAAAATCATGGAAGAATCCCTTTAAATCTACCTTGTGGCCTCATTTCTCTTCAGGTATTTGTGGAATACAGCATATTTCTATATATAATCAAGGTAGAGGAAAGATGTAGGCCAACAATATCCATGGACTCTTAAATTAAGAAACAAGGTTGTCATATTATCCGGTGTTCTCTTGAAAATTCACAAAAAGGCATTTAAACCGTCAACTTGTTTCATATCTCATGTTATGCTTTCATTTTTATCTTATTTTACCAAACTTACTACCTTACCTGATATTTTTTCATAGTGTTTTATATATTTTGTTGTTGTGAGCCAAAAACCACAAATCAGCCATATCATTCATTCCTACAAATTCTTTTATAGGGATACTGACATGGGAAAACATGTTTTTTTCCCCAAAATGCATCAGTTAATAGTGCTGCTTCAGCAGAATTCTGCACTGAAAT
>CM044431.1:62984827-63016835 GCA_024363595.1 Xenopus borealis
CTCCCTGTCTGTCCCCAGCCTTATAGCCTCCCTAGATATCCATTGTGATGGTTTTAATCACACAAGGGATAACTGATGAGGAGATAAATAGGTGTAAAAATTTTACAACAAACAATGTACCCCAGGCTATTGTATTTATCACAGAAGGGGGGCTTTCGGGGAGATCTGGCGACTTATCGTCGCAACGTATCTCCCCGAATAGCTTGGTCGCGCTGCGCCTGGGGCAATTTTGAGCGACTTTTAAAATTGCACCGCTGCATGTGAATAAGCGCAGGCGACTTTACGTGTCGCTTGTGCTCAGCGCGACCAAGCTCCCAGATCTCCCCGAAAGTGCCCCCGTCTGGCCTTACCCTTAGAGAGAGCACTCTCTGGGGTTCCCAACAAATAGTATCCAGTGTGTTTACATTGTGCTATCCTTAGAAATAAAAATATAGAGCTTCCTATGAAATTTTTAAGTAAAAAAAAAATAAAGCATAAATGAAATTAAATAAAAATAAAACTACATAATAAAACTGCATAATAAATATCTAATATTCTGTTATCTGCAATGTAATTACTATAAAACTGTTTTGTAAGGCTGCAAAGAGGCAGTGGTTTATTGGCATCCATGTGTTTCTAATTGACACATGCTGTCACTTTTGTAGCAAATCCAACTGGAGAACTGCAGCTATTTTTTGCAGGTAAATGGGGCATTATTCAAATCTATCTTTCATTGTTACTGGAAATAATTTAAAAAAAATTTTTTTAGAAATCTGAAATCAACCTAATTAGGTCAGTGTTAGGTCTCCTGAAAAACGTTAAGAGTATAGCATCTTGTCCCGAATGGCCCCCATAGCATGCTCATCTTTAAATGAATATAAACTAAAAAATGTTTGGCCACCAAGGCCTTCCATTCACTCAAGTCAACAGGACATCTAAGCTATACCAATTAGTGATCCTGGCTCAACAACTGGCATAAATGGAACCCAGACATGAAACCACTGCTCACTAAAAAGTTTGTCTACATTTTGCATTGTCTAACTAAAACTAAATACAGCTACAAAATATCAGACCAGCAGTCCCAAGAGTTGCAACTGAAGTACATCTGGGTCATACAGCAAGATAATGCAAGCAAGCAGATCAGGAATAGAATGAAGGAATAAAACCATGTTATAGAATGGCCTAGTCAAAGTCTTGACGTAAACCACGTGGCTAGACTAGGAAAGAGCTATTAAAAACATGCAAATGTTGCTGACTTAAAGCAGTCCTGTCTGAAAGCATGAGGCAAACTTCCTTTGCAGTGATGCGAGACCCTGGTTAACAGCATCAGTAGGAATTTCATTGCGGCCACTGTGTATAAATATTGAGAACACTTTTGGGCCAGAAAAAAACTAAGTATTTCCCAGCCTTGCATTCTGGAAAATGGAAAAACCTAAAGAGAGCAAAAAGTATTTTTACAGCAGAGTAAAAATTAAAGTTCTGAAATAAATTTATAGTCTTAGAAGTATCATTAGTTATATTTGTTGTGTACTAAATTAAATTCTCCAATTTATTTACACTGGAGCTGCCCTATATATACTCTAGCTCCATTAAATATTAGGAGGCTAAAACGGACACACCAGAGGCCACTTTAATTACCTTATCACTAGGCCAAAAGTTCTCAATTTCCCATTATTCATCTGAATACCTTCATCTTCATACTTTTCATCTGAATATCTTCATACCTAAAGGTGAGGAGGCTGACCATAGTAATATTTCTAAGGACAATGAAGAGGCAGCTGTTTCTTCTCAGAATGTTTCAGCAGCTGCTGAAGACAACCAGGGACCAGATGCTATGCTGACAACACCTCTGGAGAATACATTGTTAGAAGAAACGGAAGTACTCATTGCAACGGAATCAGTGGCAGAAGTGGAGACTGTCTCCGTACAAGGTTAAGATATGTATAAAATGCAGTTGGAAAAATAGTTTCCTCAAAATATAAATGGAGCAACAACCCTTATTTTTTAACTTTTAGTTCCTAAGGACAATAAAGAGGCAGCTGTTTCTACCGATAATGTTACAGCAGCTGCTATAGACAATCAGGGACCAGATGCTATCCTGACAACAACTCCGGAGAATACATTGTTAGAAGAAATGGAAGTACTTATTGCAACTGAAGCAGTGGCAGAAGTGGAGACCGTCTCAGTGCAAGGTTAAGATATGTATAAAATGTAATCGGGGAAAATAGCTTCCTCAAAATAGAAATGGAGCAGCAACCCTTATTTTTTGAACGTTTAGTTGCCATTATGGCACCAATAGTCCAAAGCGGATGCTTCATTCTAATTTTCATTTAATGATGTGCTAGGCAACTGTGATATCTCTTCAATTTGCATGAGTTATGTTGGTGTGCTGTAGTTATATATATTTTTTTTCTGCTGGAACCACCTCTTATTTATTTCAACCCCTTTAAAAGGAGAGGAGACCGAAAGCAATATTCAAGCCATTGATGATGTGGTTCCATCTGAAGCAGTTGTAGTTACTGTAGAAGAAATTGACCGACAAAGCACTGTTCCCTCTGAGCATTTGAAATTGGAAGAAATGGAGCAAGTGGTTGCAGAACAGATACAGAAAAGTACAGAACCAACAGCACAGCTGGAATCTGTCCCAGTGCCAGGTTAAGTTCTATATTTTATGGTGTCTTTGCCAACTAAAGATTGAAGGCTCGTAACAGATAATGTTTGATGTTAGGAGAGCAATCCCTTTGCTATGTTATAGCAGATATCTGAAGCCAGCCAATGATACTTTTAACCTCTTTATAATATAAAAGGATACAGGAATTCAATGTGGATTCTGGGAAAGAAGCACAGTAAGGAGCTACCTATCCTTTTAGTAGCTGGGAAACAAAAAATCTAACTGCTTGCATAACATCCTTTGGACACCGTTATTTGTCACTTTTGAGTAATGGTCTGTTTTAAGACTACATAATATTAAAATAATTAAACAGTATAGAATGCAATTAACCAGTAAGTTAAAGATATATATTTGATGAGCTTCTTTTAATAAATGCATGTCCTCTTGAAAACTTCAGAGCTCTCTATTTTGCATGAACTATTTTCGTTACACTAAATGGAGTTGCTGTGGTCCATTTCCTGCTTGGAGCTACTTCATGTTCTTGAACTCCTTTAAAAGGTGAGGCTGTTGAAATCACTGATGCATCTCAGGCTGCTGAAGAGGCACCTGTTCAAATTGAAGTCGTAGCAGAAGTTGCTCAAGAGATTGAAGACAAGAACACTACACTTTCAGCACCTTTAATGAAAAATGAAACGTTGGAAATTCCAGTGTCTACAGAGTCTCTGGAGATTGTCTCAAAACAAGGTTAGGTTCAACGTTGAATATAAACCATTATGCACCATAATATAATATAAACCATTATAAACCAGTATGCACGAAATGGAATATTTTCATTATCCATCTACAAACATTCACGCTTGTTATTGGAAAACCATATGTTGGATAGGCAAGGGAAAAGGTGTTTATACTTTTGCATAAGAACGTTAATCCGACTTCAGAGATTTTGACTTTACTAACTTGGCAGAAAGTTGGTCCATACCAGATACCCCTTAGATACCAGGAGGGATTTTCTTGTTCATTTTTCAAAATAAAAACAGCAAGTCTGGGTTTTCCATAAGGATATACAATTTTTCCCTGAAGGCGGTACAAAAAGATTGTTCCAAAACAGTGGGAAGATTTTGACACCAGAAGAGGACATATACAATGCTACATTTCCTAGGCTTGTTGTATTTTTTTTGCTGTACTTTTTTTTTTGCTGAGCAATTATACTGTGTCAGGAGCGTTTAATGAAAAAATTCAACTATTATTCTGTAGCTAGATGGAATATATTCAAATCCCATACAAATGCTCATGAAGTGCCTACTATATAAGTTTCCAGGTCTGAGCTTTCCAATTTGCATGTACGTTTTCTATATGCACTGCCGTTATTTGTGATGTCTTATTTCTCACAATTCTTTAAAAGGCGAGGAGGCTGAGAGTAGCAATGTTGCCACAGAAGAGGTGATTGTAGCTGTTACAGTTGAAGCTATTGCTGCTGAAGAATCTGAAAAACAAGACACAACCCCTGCAGCACCATTAGTGACAGAGGAAACACTGGAGGATGTAGCAGTTAACGAAGGACCAGTGTCAAAACTGGAGGCCACGCCAGTGTCAGGTTAACATGCAGATTTAATTATATTTTGAAGTAAAATGTAAATTGAACATCCATTACAACCCTTTTTTAATTTATTTTTCGGCAAAGCAGATATATCTGTAACCAGGCATTTGGGCACTAAGTGGAGGCAGTTGGGAATCTGACAATAGGTCTAGCCCCATGTCGGATTTCAAAACTGAATATAACGAAATCTGTTTGCTCTTTTGAGAAATAGATTTCAGGGCAGAGTTCTGCTGGAGCAGACCGTAAATATAGAAGAAAAAGTTACTAGGCACAAGGTAGCTTATTACAGTCCATATTAACATACATTTATTTCAGGCAAATCACACAGTTCCTCTGCCTATACCTATTCCAAGGGTGGCTTCATAATAAAAATAAAAGCCTCAAGCTATTAGTTTTCCCTAGCACTCTTTATTTCCCCAAAGGAATGGGAAAGGCAGTCTTTATACATTTGAGTTGCTTTGTATGAAATAAAGATGAAGATAATACCGTTTCTTCTGACGGTTCCTGCCAAAGACTGATATATTATCTAGAAAAATACATGCTTTTATGAAGATATAGTCTTAACAGAAGTTGTACCTTCTATGTATTCTGAATGTGACTCCATACAATGGCTGCAAAAGAAGGTATACTGCCTGATAATTGTCCAGACACTCACATATGGACTTTTAATGCCTGTATCAAAACTAATGAGAACAACCTTCTACTTCACCCAGAAACTGAGATTGTGACAAGGATCTCTTACTTGTTCACTAATTAGCTTTGATGCTGTCCTGCCAATTCATGTTCCTTTACTCAGAGGGCTGTATGGTATTCTCTCTCTGTCTCACAGAAATATTTATCTTTTTGTGTCAGCTTCCCTTTAATCGGGTGGCTCTGCCAGATGTCACTATGTGAAAACTATTCCAGCAGTTGTTACTTTAGCGCTATAGATACATTTACCCATTTTAAACTGATCAGAATGTGTAATTTCCAAAACTGTAAAGTTTTTCAGGGGTCTACTTACTGCTAGGGTGTCATGTCATGATAAAAATCAGGACATTTATTTACAGAAGCCAAACTTTTAGCAATGAAAATTTAATTTTGGGGTCTCTACATGCCACATAGTTTGTCAATCCTGCGCACACTGGCCATGAAACTGTCCAGGAAACTGTGATCTTTAATATTTGTGACTGTAGCAAAGCTTTGCAATTGTGTTATTTGGAGTACAAATATATATTTAACCTTGTTGAATTTCTTAGAATGTTTACATTTCATAAAATATATTGGTTTCGGGTGGCATCTTATTGTAAGTGGGCAATTACTACACATAAAAAGGCATTGAGGCAGATTTACTAAAGGGCAAAGTGACTAATTCAAGCGAAAATTCTCCAGCGCCCCATCGCTAGCGAAGTAGAGGTATGCCAGCGTTACTTTGCACTCTAACGCTAGGAGAATGTTCGCTCTGGCGAATCAGTGTAACTCCGCCAATTCACTAAAATGCGGATTTTACTGAACGTTACCTCTTGCACCAGATTTGCCTTTGCCAACTCAGACTAGGCAATAGAGTAGATAGTTCATCTAGAAATTGGTGAAATTTTTTCTAAATCCCAAAAAACGCTAGCATCTTTTCATTTTTACAGGGTGATAATCTGCAAAAGATTGTGAAATTTTATTGAGGTACCCGGCTCCCCCCCTATATTTCCTTGTATATGGAACATAAACTATACAGTGGACACACTTGTAGGGCAATATAACAAATCTATTTTTCTTCTATTAAAGGACCAGTAACATCAAAAAATTTAATTGTTTTAAAGTAATACAAATATAATGCAGTGTTGCCCTGCCCTTTGCTTCAGAAACAATTCTATTGTTTATATAAATAAGCTGTTGTGGAGCCATGGGGGCAGCCATTCAAAGGAGAAAAGGCACAAGTTACACAGCAGATAAGCTCTGTAGAACATAATGTTATCTGTTATCCATTACTTATCTTGTGCCATTTAGCCGTTTTCAATGTCCGCCATTGCTACTTAGCTTGTTTATATGAACTATAGTAGTGTTTCTGAAGCAAACAGATCAGTTTTAACAGTGCAGGGCAACGCTACATGATATTTTCTTTACTTCATGTTTTTGTGTTACTGTTCCTTTAAGGTTTCCTGGGCTTGTGTAATGTATTTGCTGCAACATATACATCTGTGCTCATAAGTTTACATACCCTAGCAGAATTTATGGTTTCTTAATGTTTTTTCATTTTTCTGAGAATATGAATGATAATACAAAAACTTTTTTCACTAATGGTTAGTGGTTGGCTGAAGCCATTTATTGTCAGACAACTGTGTTTACTCTTTTTAAATCATAATCACTACACTACCCAAATGTCCTTGATCAAAAGTTTACATACCCTGGTGATTTGGCCTGATAACATGCACATAACTTGACACACAAGGTTAGAATGGCTATTAAAGGTAACCATCTTCTCCTGTGATCTGTTTGCTTGTAATTAGTGGGTGTTTATAAAAGCTCAATGACTTTCTGGACTCCTGACAGACCCTAGCATCTTTCATCCAGTGCTGCACTGATGTTTTTTGGATTATAAGCCATGAGGAAAGCAAAATTATTTTCAAAGGATCTGTGGGAAAAGGTAGTTGAACGCTATAAAACAGGAAAGGGATATGAGAAAATATCAAAGGAATTGAGAATGCCAATCTGCAGTGTTCAAACTCTAATAAAGAAGTGGAAAATTAGGGGTTCTGTTGAAACCAAACCAGATAAAACTAAAATTTCAGCAGCAACTGGCAGAAAAAATTTTTGGGATGCAAGGAAAAACCTACAAATAACTTAAGGTGAAATACAAGATGCACAATAAGAAGCCACTTGAAGAAAGATGGGCTGCATGGTCAAGTTGCCAGAAGAAAGCCATTACTACGCAAATGCCACAAAGTATGCTGCTTACAATATGCCAAACAGCACAGAGACAAGCCTCAAACCTTCTGGCACAAAGTCATTTGGAGTGACTAAAATTGAACTTTTTGGCCACAATCATAAAATCTACATTTGGAGAAGAATCAACAAGCCCTATGTTGAAATGGACACCATCCCTATTGTGAAACATAGTGGTGGATCGCTGATGTTTTAGGGATGTGTGAGCTACAAAGGCACAAGTAATGTGGTCAGAATTGATGGCAAAATAAATGCAGTAAGTTATCAAAAAATACTGGAGGAAAATTTGAACTCATCAGCCCGGAATCTGCGCATGGGATGTACTTGCACATTCCAGCATCACAATGATCCAAAAAAGGCCAAGTCGACCTGTTATTGGCTACAGCAAAATAAACTAAAGGTTCTGGAGTGGCCATCTCAGTCTCCTGACCTCAATATCATTGAACAAATGCATTGTCTCTACCGCACACCTTCCTTCCACTGACCTGCAGTAATGGTGCTGGTTCACCATAATATCAACGTTTCGGGGGGGGGGGGGTAATACCTCCCTTCATCAGGAGCTGATGAAGGAAGGTATTACCCCCCGAAACGTTGATATTATTGTGGCATGAATAAAAGGGGTACACTCCTCGACTGCTAAAAATTGTGTTTGCGGACCGTCTTTACAGTTGTACGCTCAATATCATTGAGCCACTCTGGGGAGACCTCAAACGTGGAGTTCATGCAAGACAGCCCAAGAATTTATGGCAACTGGAGGCTTTTTTTCCAGGAAGAATGGGCAGATTTACTGTTTGAGAAGATAAAGAGCCTCATCCACAACTACCACAAAAGACTTCAAGCTTTCATTGATGTTAAAGGGGTCAATACACAGTATTAAGAACTGGGGTATGTAAATTTTTGATCCGGGTCATTTGGGTAGTTTATGTAGTGATTATGATTTAAAACGAGTAAACACAGTTGTCTGACAATAAATGGCTTCAGCCAACCACTAACCATGAGTGAAAGAAAAGTTTTTGTGTTATCATTCATATTCTCTGAAAAATGGTTAAGAAATCATAAAGTCTGCTAGGGTATTTAAACTTACTGTCATGGGAAAAAATGTTTTTTTCAAAATGCATCAGTTAATAGCGCTGCTTCGAACTATTGAGAATTCTGCATTGAAATCAATTTCTCCAAAGAGCAAACAGTTTTTTGAAATATGACATGAAGCTAGACATATTGTCAATTTCTCAGCTGCCCCAAGATATGTGACTTGTGCTTTGATAAACTTCAATCACTCTTTACTGCTGGACTGCAAGTTGGTGTGATATCACCCCTCCCCCCCAACAGCCTAACAACAGAACAATGGGAAGGTAACCAGATAACAGCTCCCTTACACAAGATACAGCTGCCTTACACAAGATAACAGCTGCCTGGACGAAACTTCGCACTGTAATGAATTTGTGTTGTCCAAACTAATTTTCACCTAACGAAGTGTTGCAGTGCATGCGAAGCAGCCGGTAGTGACTTTTCGCACCTTAGTAAATTTGCCCCATTGTGTTAAGTTTATATGCAGCATTTCAAATATCTTTATAGAAAATGGCTACCTTTAGCAAAACTTTTTTAGTTTGTAACAGAAGAATATCTACCAATTTTGAATAAATCAGTGTACTTTCTAAAAGTATATGTTATTTTTGGGGTCAATGTACTGTTTGGGGCTTTTGTGACCTATAAAAAGCAGGCAATGTGTTTGATTTGCATCAGCCATGAACATTCAGACTAATTAGTAGATTCCTGATACTAAAGACTTAAAAGCTTTTCTCTTTGGAAAACTGTTTACACAGGGAAAGAGAAATAGCTAAGAGATTGTTTGTATAGCATAGTTGACCTTGTACATTTTCTGATTGGAGTTAGGTTCTTGTGTGCTGCAGATTTCTGTATTTGGCGTTCATTTTATTCTCTTCTTGACTTGCTGCAGGGTATTGTAAACAATATATCTGTGTTTGCCAATGACACAAAATTATGCAGGAAACATACATTCATCCTGGATGTGTCCACTTTACAAAAGGACATGCATTATCCAACCATTAATGATTTGATTATTTGGGTAACATGCCTGTTGTACCTTTGAATTGCATTAGCATTAGATTAGATAACTGGACACTGAGGATATAGTCTGATCAAATATTTGGCATGCTAACCTAACTGTAGTTTCCCATTTAATGATGCGATGGATATTTGATGCTTATCCCACTTGGTAATTACTGGAAACACATTCAGTTTGTGTGTGTGAAATGGAGCATGCTGAGATGTGATTCAAGCTGCCCATATTGCCACAGTACAACAAAACATGTTCCACAAGGCTTCCTGGGGTGTTATGGGAAAAAAGCAGATGCTTTTTTAGTAAGTGTTAAGAGTGATAACAATATGTATTGCAGAATGCATCAGTAGCACTTTTGTCTAATAACATAGGCAAGAATACAAGCTGCTGTGCTCTGATAATAACAAGTCTGTTTAGTGGGTATCCTAGTCAAAACATAGTCATTAAAATCTGTCTACAATTAATGGCTCACATTTCATAGAAAATGTTTGCTTACCATAATGATTATAGCCATAATGAATATAAATTCCTGCTTGAAAAAATCATCACAGTCAATCATAGTAGCTGCTGGTAGCATTCTCATAAAAATATGGAATGTTTCCTAGGTTTCATCAAAGAATTAATTTTTTTCTTTGCCCATCTCTCAGACAAGGAACTACAGTTATAAGACCTGTTATCCAGAATGCTTGAGTTGGGTTGGATTTTCCAGATAGCAGATCTTTCTGTAATGTGGATCACCTTACCTTGTCTACTAAAACATTATTTAAACATTTCATAAATGTGATTGTTTTGCCTTCAATAAGGATTAATTATATCTTCGTTGGGATCAAGTACAAAGTACTCTTTTATTATTACAGAGAATGAGGAAATCATTTTAAAACATTTAAATTATTACCATATATAGTCGAGTATAAGCCGACCCGAGTATAAGCCGAGGTACCTAAGAAAAGTGGGAAAATGTATTCACTCGAGTATAAGCCTAGGGTGAGAAAAGCCTTTTAGGACATCTACAGCAGAAAACATGCTCCTGCGTGTTCTCTGCTCAGGAAGAACTGGCACTTAAAGGAAAACTATTCCACCCCGTACAATGTAGGTCTCTATAAAAAGATATTGCATAAACCAACTCATATGTAAAACCCTGCTTCATGTAAATAAACCATTTTCATAATAATATACTTTTTTAGTAGAATGTGCGATTGGGTGATCCTAAATAGAAAATAGTCATTTTAAAAAATGACAGCCTCCTGAGATCGTAGGATTCAATGGTGCACACAAACATACCAAACAAACTATAAAGTTAGGTCACGTGAGCCAATTAATTGACAGAGTTGTGTCTTTTGCTTCCACACTTCTTCCTGTTACAGTTAGAGTTGAAATATTTCTGGTCAGGTGATCTCTGAGGCAGCACACAGACCATCACCAAATGGTGGTTCAAGGCAAGAGATGTAAAAGGGCAAGATTTACTTAAATGTATATTCCAGTTTGGTAAGATTCTTTAATATGCCACTTAATATGATATAAACTCTGTTTAAATCTGTAAATCTGTTGCGCAAGTATTCATTTTGGGGTATAGTTTTCCTTTAAGGAAAATAAGTTCAGTGAAGATCAGGTGATGCCCAGCATCTTCGTTGACAATAATACAGTAATCCCATAATGTTTTATGCTGTATGTATTGTATGGTTTTGTTTTACAATGCAAATAAGCACACAGTCTAATAGTCTTCTAAAAATGTTTTGTTAAGTTGCTGCTTACTCAGTGATCCAAAGAGGCTGCAGTGACGAATCCTTGCTGCCCCCACACTTGCTGTTGTAATCTCCTCCCTCGTGGCTTGGTCCTCCTTCCTTAGCCCTCAGCCCTCCCTTCTCTGCTCTTGTCACACGTGAAGATTTCCTAAAATGCTTTCTGTCAATCAGCTGACTCGAGTTTAAGCCGAGGGAGACCTTTCCAGCACATGGGTGCTGAAAAACTCTGCTTAGACTTGAGTATATACAGTAGTCTATTAAAATGGAGTCTGTGGGAGACTTCTGGATAATCGATCCCTGCCGATATAAACAAAGCGTCGTAATCTGAACAAGTTTGGGATATAGTTTTGGAGAAGCATCAAACAGGGTTAGTTCTAAAAATGATCCCAGAGTTCCATTAATGATGTTAAGTTATAAGGGAAGAGCAGAACTGTGACTTTGTCTAGAAAATACTGCCCACCAAAACACAATGACCAGGTAAAATGGGAATTAGTCAGAGAAGCAACCTAGAGACCAGTGGTAACTGAAGGAGCTGGAGAGATCCATTGCTTCAAAACCTAGAGGCCAGTGGTATGTATGTATGTATAACTTTATTTGTAAAGCGCTGTTAGGGAGCCACAGCGTTGTACAGTGCAAAAAAGTACAATATATATAAAAGTATACATGGGGAGACAAATCACATAATAAATATATACAGAATCATAGGACAAAGAGGTTAAGTGCTAGGTGGTAAGAGGCATGGTGGGAAGGAGGTCCCTGCCCCGTAGAGCTTACAGTCTAAGTGGATCGGAGGTTAACATACAGGTACAAATTGGAGATGAAAAAGTGCACATGGTAAGGCATAGACAGTAGGCGCAGGGCTAGGCTACTGTTCTAGTGCTCTTTGATTTTTTTTTGAAGAGATTGAGAGAGGATTCCTTACGGAGGAATTCAGGGATGGAATTCCAGAGGTAAGAAGCAGCAAGATAGAAGACGAGAGGTGACAGTGGATGTGGGTGGTGTAAAGAGAAGGTGGCTCTGAGAAGAGCGGAGAAGATGACCAGGAACATATAGAGAGACAAGAGAAGAGATGTAGTGAGGAGCAGAGGAGTGAAGGGCTTTGAATGTTGGCAGAAGGATTTTATATTCTATCCTTTGCTTGACAGGCAGCCATGCTCAGGATGAGCAGATTCTCTTTTAGGAGAGATTAGAAGAATCCTGGTAGCAGAGTTTAAGATTGATTGGAGGGGAGAGAGATGGGAGTCAGGAAGACCAGTTAGGAGGAGATTGCAGTAGTCTAAGCGAGATAATATAAGGGCATGGATTAGTGTTTTGGCTGTTGTTTGAGAAAGAAATGGGCGTATCTTGGCTCTGTTGCGGAGGAAGAAACAACAGGTTTTGACAGTATTATTAATGTGATTAGAGAAGGTGAGGGACTGGTCAAAGATGACACCTAAGCGGCGTGCCGAGTTAACCGGGTTAATGGTGGTAACTGAAGGAGCTGGAGAGATCCATTGTTTAAAAACCTAGAGGCCAATGGTATCTGAAGGAGTTGGAGCGATCCATTGCTTAAAAACCTAGAGGCCAGTGGTAACTGAGGGAGCTGGCAGGATCCATTGCTGAATCTGGAAAAACCATCAATTGGATAACTATTAGCTGGCACTCCACAGAGCTGAGAGAGCAGAGAGTGACAAGAATAACTGCTGAAAAAAACATATTGATGACCCTGTGTTGTTTTTTAAAGCCATGTGGAAGACACTATAAACATAGGTTTGTGTGAGGGAACGCCACAGTAATCATGTTGTGGGGATGGGTTTTTTTGGAAGAGACTTGTCAAAAGACAAAGAAATTTGTCAAGATTGTGGGCAGGAAGGATGGAGACAAACGGAGGGTAAGTCCAAAGGAAAACCTGTTTCTTATAGTAAGGTGAAGTTTCACTTTCGCGCAGCACACAGCCACAGCTATACTGGAGCGGCATAAACTCCAGAACCTGATTGAATTGGCAAACACGGGCCAACCCATACATTATACTGCCAGCCTGGCATGTAGGCTATTTGGACGGATACCATAGATGGGGCTATACTTGTGTATTGTCTCTGCATGTTTTATTCACTTCCTATCAGCTGACTGACAGAAATTTCCATCAGGACCAATGATCCTTAATCCATCAAAATCACTGAATTATCAGTTTGAAAGGCCCAGCTGGACAAGAATGGGCAGTTTTAAAATGGCCCTGCCAAAGCTGTGACAAGACTTAATTCCGCACTGGGTCTAGAAGAATGGCCAACTTGGAAGTCACTTGGCCTACAACTCACAACAAGAAGTAGTATTGACACAGGGAGGGGTGAATATCTGCTGTTGTGTCACAATAAATATTTTCACCTTCAAAGTGTTAAGAATTTGTGTAAAACATAATTAAAACCAATTAAATCCATCTTCATTCTAGGCTGTAACACAACAAAAATGTGGTAAGATCCCCATAACCAAGCATAAGCTTTGTGTATCTATTTCGGTGACTTTGTTGTTTTTTTTGTCTACATTTTCATACTACACTTTCTTACCTCAGTCACTCTGCTATTAAATCGTAAGGCCTATAAAATGGAAGGGGGTAGACAAGGAGTTGCATTTTGACTACTATGTGTGCCATACACATAAGGGCTTAAAATCCTACCGTGATGTAAAAATGAATGTATTTCAATATGTAAAGAAAACCATTTTGTTCTTTAATTTTCAGTAAGTCCTGTGAGTGCCTCCTTTCTTTCTTGGTTTATAGTATTATCATTTTGAGGTGAGCACCCAGGCATTTTTGTATGTATTTTTATCGTGAGTGCCGATATTCTCCAAACAATTGCTGTTGTTTTACACTTTCTAAATTTTCACAGTTCCTCTGATGGAGACAAGCCTTTATGGAAATGAACAAAATATTGGCTTAAAGTGTTTTTTTTTTTCTTTTGATCGTACAGAACAGAACACTGGCACCATAGCAGCTGCCTCGGTTGAAGAATCATCTCCTGTGTTAGAGGAAACCTCATTTAATATTACAGAAGAGCTTGCTGCTGCTGCTGCAGATGATTGGTCTGAGCTGTCCTCGCACAAACCAGAGGATGCTGGTGAAGAGGCAGAACAAGGTACTACAGGTGAGTACTGTCATGAACCTGGGGATATATGAATAAGATACACATGATTTACACTGAGGGGTACTAAGCATTCCATGTTAGCATCCTTCTACTTTTTTGCCCCAGCATGCTGTGTAATTTAGCTGAAGCAATGCCAGATATAAACTCTGTCTTCACATTAAACCATGGAGTTATAGTTATTATTCATCTTTGAGTTAACTTTTATTATGACATTGAGAGTGACATCCTGTTTTAATTTTTTAGGATAAGTGTTTTTGGAGTCCTTTAGCTTTTTTTTTATTCAGCCTCTCTACATTTTGCAATTTACCCCAGCATCCATGCATTTATTCGAATAAAAGGTAAATGAATAGGACAGAAAGAGGGAGTAACAAAAAGTAGCAATTAAAATACATTTGTAGCCTTACAGAGTATTTTGTTGATTAGATGGGGTAAATCATTAAAAAACTTAAAAAAAATAATAATGAAGAACAACTCCAAAGATGCTTATAATTGGCTACGTTATAGCATACTAAAATGTAAACAAACTACCCCTTTATTAGTAGCAAGTTAGTCACAGGGTGGTTGTCCTGGCCTTTATATATATATATATATATGTTGGCTGTAACTTTTGGAGGTATTCCACTACATGGGAGCGGGGGGGGGGGGGGGGGGGGGGGGGGGGATAATATCTGTTTGGCACACTGCTACTGCCAGCTGAATATGCACTGCACTGCATGAGCTTTGTCTTGGGGAGATACCAGACTTTCCAAAAATGTACCCCCATATACCATCTACCTGACAGAATTGGAAAAAATGGGGCAGTTAAATGTAGCTAGAAGAGCATGTGTAGCACAGACCAAAGAGTGCACAACTGTGGATAATAATGAGACCTGACCTCCTTGAGAACCATTGTTTTTACATGGCTTGAGTGCAACTGAATACCATGTTTAGCAAACCCCTTTCATGTGTACATTATCTAAGTACACACCATCAATTAGTCTTGGATAAGTGTGTATAGCTTTTGAAAAACTTTGGAATACTTTAGGGAATCCATTCTGCATATTGTATACTGGAACTGTTTACTGCAATGGTCTAGTCAGTCCTGGTGAATTGTGGGCACTCCTCTGAAATTTGTACCACTTTCAATTTGCCTGCATCCTTTCCTTTCTCCGTAATTTCAGTCATATATTAAGGCAGGGATCCCCAACCAGTAGCTCTCGAGCAACATGTTGCTCTCCAATCCCTTGGATGTTGCTCCCAGTGGCCTCAGAGCAGGTGCTTATTTTTGAATTACTGGCTTACAGGCAAGTTTCGGTTACATAAAAAACAGATGTCCTCCCAAACATTCTCTCCTGTAGGCTGCCAGTCCATATAGGGGTTACCAAAAAGCCAATCAGAGCTCTTATTTGACATCCCCATGGACTTTTTCATGCTTGTGTTGCTCACCAACTCTTTTTTAAATTTAAATGTGGCTCACGAGCAAAAAAGGTTGGGGTCCCCTGTATTAAGGCACCTTTTTAATTACCCTTGTAATTGTTTTACCATGTATATTTTCAGTACATATTCACCTGTTTGCTTTTATAATGTAAGTAACGTAATCTTTTCGTTATAGGGATCCCTGAGGTAGCACAAACCGAGGTTTCCGCCAGCTCTTAGAAACAGGTAAGACACTAAAAGTGAGCCAGCAATTCAAAGTCAGGGGTTTTATTTATGGTGTGTTTACTTGCCAGAAACTAATATTATAATAAAATTATGGGCATGCACCATATGTGGGCGATCAGATCGATACCAAACCTGATGGGTTTCTCATGTACCAGTCCCCAGGAACCATCCCTCCTAACTGATAGGTATATGCTGGCCCTCTTTGGTATCATTAGGAACCATTTAACGTCCTCGTAACCAATATGTGAGTTATGAGGATGTGAATCCTATGGCAGGAGGAGATATGGATCCTTTTTCTATAATCCATATATTTTCTCTTAACTATCCCCCCTGCAGCTCCAGATTCACAACTCCTTTCCTAGATCAAAAGGAACTGCCTGGCCCAACTTCCCTGCCCAAATGGTGTGACTCCAAATTGTCTCAGAAGGCAGATATGGACGTCGCCTTTCCACAGCCCCCTGGTGGAATATCCAGTCAAGGGTCTCTTCCAGTGTTCTCTCTTATGATGCCAGAGCAATACTGCCCTGGCATGACATGAGTATTTTAAGCATCAATGTAAATGTTAGCTAATTGGTCTCCTTTATGTCTGTGAGGAAAGTGCAATTTGAGGCGCAATCAACACATTTTTCCACAGTGGGAAATCCCAGCCTTACTGCAGTTGCATGGGGGCAATGAGTCTGACACAATTGCACTGTGTTTGGAGCTGAATTTCATCTGGCTTCATTTCTGGTGTTTGGCGAGTGAGGTCTGTGCATGAATTTTAAGGTAGAAAGCAGGAAGGACCGAACTTAAAGGAACCGTAACATTAATAAATGAGAGTTTTAATGTAATAAATATAATGCAGTGTTGCCCTGCACTGGTAAAACTGCTGTGTCTGCTTCAGAAACACTACTATTGTTTATATAAATAAGCTGCTGTGTAGCCGCGGGGGCAGCCATTCAAAGGAGAAAAGGCTCAGGTTACACAGCAGATAGTAGATAAGGTCTGTAGAACATAATGGTGTTATCTGGTATTTAACCTGTGCCATATAGCCTTTTTTCAGTTTCCACCATTGGTACACAGCAGCTTGTTTATATGAACTATAGTAGTGTTTCTGAAGAAAACAGATCAGTTTTACCAGTGCAGGCAACAGTACCTGATATTTTCATTGCTTTAAAACACTTTCATTTTTTGGTGTTACTGTTCCTTTAGCCAATTACAACTATATGCAGGCACAGATTTGTGGCAAGGCCTGGGCCTAGGGTGGCAGAATTTTAGGGGTGGCATGCTGTCCAGCTGCATTTTAATAAGCACTGTGGCCTTAAAGCTACCCAGTGCTCTGGCGCATTTGTGTGTGCATTCATGAGGGGGAGTTGCGCTTGTGACGGTAGTGAGGCGGGCACTAGGACCAAACGATCTAGGGATGCCCTTGTAGGAAATCCGAACCTGACTGTATGGAAGTGCAAGGAGCACATTTTGAATGCCTTGAATGAAAGAGGGTTTCCACACAACTGACTTGGGAGAAATTGCAGGATTACAACTGTGGTGGCAGAGATAAAGGAGTCCTAATTATTATTAGCATATAGTTTCATTGTACTATATTATGTATGCCTTTTTTATCAGTTCTGAGTCTCTTTTCTCCCTTTCATTGTTTTCTACAGAAAAAAATCCCTTTTCAAATGTGATCTCCGTATAATATACCAAACCTGAAACACAAGCAATCTGCCTAAACCCTGAACAGATTCAACTGCATTTCCACAACCCCCAACAGAGTGCACCCACCCTCCCATTTCTATGTCCATGTGACAGACCAGACAGTTCCCTAGGAAGGTGCATGTATGGTTTCCTTAAGAGTGACTCGGAAAAGCTTTGCCGCAGGAAAATGGAAAGAATAAGGTGATATCAGCTACCAGTAAACTCTTTCAGGACGTGAGGAAATGCTGCTTACAGTAACCAAGTAATGTTATATTTGCACATGCAGATATATTTGCATAGAGGTGCTTCCACTAGTTGCACCATATGCTGCCCGGGTTGGTACCCTTCTTATACCTGTCACTACTTTGCACTTCTTCTAGATAAACTGTCTATTATCTTTAAGGAACCAAAAAGCCTCTTATGGTAGAATAGGGTTTTATAAAACGAGGGGAAAGCTGCTAGACGACCACAATACTTTTATCTTTTCTACTTGCAGGAAATATTTAGATCTGAGTATTTTATTCAATGAAACAGGCAATAATAAGGTCATTTTCAGCCCAGCATTGTGACTTTTCTAACTCTTGCATCTTTTCATCTTTATACCTTCAGAGTTCTGTGCCATAAGCTGGAAAATATTTTTGTACCTCTCAAAGACTGTTTAGCTATAGAATGCAGGGATGGACACACATATATAGCAATGCAATAAAGGAGGTTAACCACTGACCCTGTCATGGCACTAAAACTATGTTCCCTCTGACTCCCTAGTGTAATGATTGCATTATTGGTCTCATGACGTTCTTGCTGTATCCAACTCTATTTTATATTTTTAAGTGCTGTATTTTTGCATACTCTTACATTCAAGCTATAAATATAAATACAGGTATAATTCTAAAGGTAGCTAGGCACAGAACAATCACATTGACAACGTTGATCATTTGTAGCCAAAATTGCACTATGCATTAAGTTTGCCTTATAAAAATTGTATGGACTGTGATCAGGTTAGTTGTTAGCTGCCCAATGCATCTTGGTGTGACTACACAGGGGATACTCTTGATCAGGTATTTTGGTCTGCCCCCAACAAGTGCAGTTGTGCCCATCATCTACATGACCAAACTGTGCTCTGATCCACTCATTTGTCCATCTTACTTTTCCAAACACAGTTACAGGACATTGAGTAGGAATAAGCAACCAATTTGTGGCCTACCATCTTTGTCTACAGCATCTTTACATTGGTTCTGTGTCAACTCTGTGTTACCTCTAGAGAACTCTACAGTAGGGCTGTGGTTACTATTCTTATTTATAACGGGAATGTACCACCCCAAAAAAACAAAACTAGACTTACTCAAATATGCATCCCTTAAATATTCATCTTTACACAAATTGACATTTAAAGGGTAAATAATGCCTTTTTCTGGTTTGGGCTTATCCCCAGCCATTTTGCACTTATTTAGCTGCCGCATCATAGAACACTAGAAGGATGACATTGGTGACCTTCATATCTATATGAATGCGGGATCTCCTTGTCAGTCAATAACCACTGGAAGGGACCACAAGTTAAAGATAAAATATCTCAGGTTTGAAAACTGAAATAATTTTACATTTGGAGAAAGACTTGAGTTTATAGCCCCAGGGCTACCTTCTGACTGCAATTTAGCATTCCATGAAGCAGTTTCACACTGCCAGAATGATGGTGCTAAACCTCCCAATATACCTCACTCAGGGAACATTGACTGAGTTGCATGGATACCTGGATTGATACAGCATCAGCAATATACATAGTGCTTTATAAACAGCAATACTATGAAATGGATGATCGGAACATGCAGATTTGTCCAGGAAAGGCTACAGTGGTTTTTATGTATTTATGTGAAAATATATTCAGAAGCCAATAACTCTTGCAACATTCTTTATAAACTGCTGTGTAGGAGACTATCCTGATCTTTCCTTTAACTGTGAGGCAAATGTCTGTGTCCTACCTCATGAAAATTCATATTCCCGTCACTCAAAGAAGAAACACGGTACCTTATCTAAATGGCACAGAGCTACCTGGGGTTCATTACCAGTATTCCTTCCTGTTACACTTCATCATGTGCAGTATTTCTATGTTGATACAATACCACTGTGAAACATACCTTTATTGCAAATAAATACCGCGCTTTTATCCTGTATATCTTTGTCTAGTTTGTCTTTTGGAAGAATGAACAACTTGTTGACTTTGCATGCAGGCTAAACATAAGTATCCTTTGTACAGATGTTTAGTGCACTATATTTTAGCGAAATTCCTATTTCTTTATCTTATATGTACTGTATGTGAGACAGCATTAAGCAACCGTTTTATCTCTCTTCACGTTTGGCTTTTGGCTAGTGTACCCTGTGCAAAAAATTTTGGCACAGCAAACCCAAGAACATAACAAACGGCTACTTGTATCAGAAACGGATGGCTAGATGGATTTAAAGAAGAACTAAAGTTTGTACCAGCCCAAGGCAACCACAGCCCTTTAGCAGTAAAGATCTGTGTCTCCAAAGATGCCCCAGTAGCTCCCCGTCTTCTTTTCTGCTGATTCACTGCACATGCTCTGTATCACTTACTGAGCTTAGGGACCCACTCACAATATACAGTACACATAGAATAGAAATGTCACAGTATAAGGCTGATTGTTACTTAATGCAGATAATTAATACATATTGTTACTTAAAACATGGCAGCACAGAAACCAATGTAACTAGCATCAGAATTTAATAATCAGCCCTGTAGAATCGTCTTATATTACAGACCCACCTCATTTTCTGTTTGCTAATTTGCCTAAATTTAGCCAATTCCTAAGCTTAGCTTCTCAACAGCTGCTCAGAGCCCACTGAGCATGTGGGTGTCACAGACACTTTCCAAGATGGTGACCCCCTGTGTCAAGTGTGAAGTCCTGGATCATTGCTGTTATTGACAAGCTGAAACTTTAGGCAGGTGCAATTAGTTCAGTATATAAATTCCAGTCAATTATACGGAGCACTCCGTGGCTGGATTAATAAAATCTTCATTTATTGAATATAATTAAAATCGTAGATCATAGTAGCTTGTGAAATTTACCACACACTTGACACGTTTCTTGGCGTCTCGCCACTTCCTCAGAAGCATAGAGGCACTTCTGACATACCGTGTCACTCTAGAGAAGATGGCTGCCCTGAACTCGGCAGGAGAGGGCCTACACGGAGGGGCAAGTAATACGTTTAGGGCATTTGCCCGGGGGGGCAGGTAGGCCCCGGTGGGAGAGGGCCTACAAAGGGGAGGGGCAGGGATTTTTGCATGCATGGGTTGACTTCTCCTTTAATTTAACCAGTAACCTTCTGTGCGGCACTGTATCAAATGCTTTAGCAAAGTCTTAAGTAAATCACATCCCCTGCCATCCCAGAATTGAGGTCCCTGCTCACCTTCTCATAAAAAGGAATCAAGTCTGGCAAGATCTATTATGCGTAAAACCATGCTGGCACAAACTCATTGTATTATGATTTGCTACAAAGTCATGTATCTTATCCTTTATTAACCCTTCCAAAAGTTTTCCAACCACAGATGTCAGTCTAACTGGCTTATAGTTTTAAGGTTGAGAATGAGATCCCTATTTTAATAGCTGCACCACATTAGCAATTCACCAGTCTCTTTGCACCATGCCAGACCCCAATGAATCCTGAAAAATTAAGTAGAGGTTTGGCAATCACAGAGCTAAGCTTGCCAAGTACCCTTGGATGAATACCATCTGGCCCCGGACCTTTGTTTACCTAAGCATGTCCTAGTCTCTTTTGAATTGTGTGGAATCAGAAACTGCATTTGCAGCACTTCATTCAGTAAAAGGCATTGAATACAGCAATTAAAGGCAATGAGTACCTACACTAGTGATGTGCGTGGCCAGTCCGAAGACCATGGGACACAATGTCATCAGGGCCGCTAGCAGGTTTGGCCTGAACTTTTACATGCATCCCGCAGCCTTCTTCTGCCCCACTTTCACACCTGTGGATGTCATTTTATACCCTTGCACAGGACCTGGCCCTTCCTTTGAAATCTGGTATATATAGGGGAGCGCATGAGTTAGGGTCAGGTGCAGTTACTGCCAGATCAGGTTATGGTTGTGTGCGGGTCAAATTTTAGTTTAGCTTACAAATCAAACAAAACCAGGGCACAGGCCCAACTCATAATCTCTTTGTTGTGTCATGCTTCCATCTTTTCATTTTACTTCTAAAGCATTGATATTCTACAATGGGACAGAATATACAAGGCCTCTCCAGAGCAGGAACTATGTGTTAGACAGCTGCCTAGGGTGCAACTTGAGGCAGGTGCAATGCAGGGGGTGCCTCATCCACAGGGAGCACAGGGGATGGGGCATCTAGCTCAAATGGAGATGACTGCAAATGTCGATGCAGGGAAGGGTTGGTGGCTTTGTCCCTACCAGCGTCAGAGGAGGACGTTGGCTTCTGGTTGCCTTAAGCTCCAAATTCCATTGACCTAGCTCTGGGCCTTTCTGAAAATAAAAAGCAGTTGTTGCTTTGTGCCTGATTGTATGAGGTGCCGAATAATTGGAAATTGCTTTTTAGCGTCATAACCAGGGCAATATATGCATTTGTTTAGAATCTTAAACCTCTTAATTTATTCTGCAGAATGGTCTACTATACCTGAGTAAACAACCATAGAAGTTCTCTCTGTTTGCTTTAAATTGCAGCCGCCATATCCGTTCTGTTTGATGAAACTTCCCTTCCTGCATCTAGCTGCTGGCTCCACTCTAGGTTCAGATTGGGTTTCATCTGAGGTGGGGTTTAACCTGCATGTGTTTGCCATATAGACATGATTCCCTGCTCATAAAGTTAAAACTAGAAGACATATCACACATTTTCTGTAAATTGATTCAGGTGATAAAGAGAGCAAATCACTGAAACGTTATTAAACCTTTACAAAATGTTGCTTTTTTAATTGGTGTTAATATCTAACCACCACACCCCTGCTCTGACGTAAAAGGCAACCTTCGAAATAGTTGTAATCCATAAATATCTCTTTATGTTACTCCATATTTCTTGGTAGTGCAGTGATTGGCATGGCTACATGTATGTGTGGGTTCTGACGCCTATAAAAACCATACAGACAGGTGAATTGGCTCCTGATAAATTTGGCTCAATCTCTGTAAAGTGCTGTGTATGGCAGCAACTTAATAAAGTAGAATAAAGCATATTCTGGACTGTCAGAATAGCTAGCGGTGTCACAGTGACTCCCGGTGGATGTCTGATATAAAGCCGTTCTTGGCACGGAATGTCCCCCCACCTTGTTCAATGCAAGCATAAAATTTAGGACTGTGGGGCATAGTGAGTAACAAAGAATTTCTATCTCACCCCAAGGGGCATTGGAGACCAATATCATTGGCACTGTTTAATAGCAACCAGCAATTAGAACAGTCAACTACAAGTTGGAAAAAAGCAAAGATCTGATCTGGCATGGACAACATGAATGGTGATCTTTGTCTCCAATGTTAATAAATACGCCCCCAGTCTACTATACAGCAACACTTGGTCACTCAAAAAGTAGTGGGTATTAGGCTTCTTTTCACAGAATAGCTTATTTCTATCCTCTGGAAATCACATTATGCACAATTGTCAATCAATTTCAGATAAAGGAATGTTAGGCTGGAACATAGTATTTGTACTTGGATAGGGAAATAGTATTTGTGCTTGGATAGGGAACATAGTATTTGTACTTGGATAGGGAAATAGTATTTGTACTTGGATAGGGAAATAGTATTTGTACTTGGATAGGGAAATAGTATTTGTACTTGGATAGGGAAATAGTATTTGTACTTGGATAGGGAACGGGCTGAAGGATAGATAACGAAGTGGTGGTAAATGGAACATTTTCTAATTAGACCAATGTTGTTAGGGGAGTACTGCAGAGCTCAGTATGGGTCAGTTGCTTTTTTAACTTGTTTATTAATGACATGGCTGTAGGCATTCAAAGTATTGTTTCTGATGACGATACTAAATTGTGCAGAACTATAGGTTGTATACAGGATGCTGCCACTTTGCAGAGTGATTTAGGATGGAAAACTGGGCAGCAAACTGGAAAAGGAGGTTCAATATTGATAAACACAGTGTTATGCACATTGGTAGAAATAATATAAATGCAAGGTATACACTAAATGGAACAGTAACACCAAAAAATGAAAGTATGACAGAGTCTGATGAAACCCATTGTATACTACAGAGTCTATCTGCTGTGTGTCCTGTGCCTTTTCTCCTTTTTCAACTTTGAATGGCTGCCCCCATGGCTACACAGCAGCTCATATGATAAACTATAGTAGAATTTATGAAGTAAGCACACTAGTTGTAACAGTGCATGGCAACCGTACATTATATTTTCATAACATTTAAAAAAAAATTGTGTTACTGTTCCTTTAATAGAGAAAGAGCTTCAGAAGAATTTCAAATAGTTTGATTAGAGGAGCACAATATGAAAATCTAATTCCAGTGTGCATTCAGGTAAAAGGAGCAAGGGTCAGCACAAAGAGACTACGTGGAAAATCAATTGGTTAAAAAAACAAACACAAAACCAACTCTGCGTCCAGATACCAAGAAGACAACTGTGTGTAAAGACTAGTGAGTGGGAAATGCACCGTTTTATACCCTCATAGTACAAGGGGCCTTAATAATCTCAAGATTATAATAGGAATGTGCCATTAAACCCCACCCATATCAATATGGCTAAAGAACCCGGAGGCAAGCCAGAATGGGGCATTTTGTATATTTCAGATATTTGCAGGTAAACCTAAAAGAGTCACAAATAGAACAGAAAGAATTAACCCATTCAAATGCATTCTCCCATTCCTAATGTCCGAGACTTCTATTCATGGATAGAAGGAATTAAAACTTAACTTTTAATAATTAGCATAAAAAGAATGTGTGGGAGCACAAGGCTGCCTTACTACACGCTATAACATTCAAATGTTGCTTTTTTGATTAAACATATCTTTAGGATGGGAAAGTTACTTCAGCAGCGTTTCTTCCAGTGTGGGAGCACAAGGCTGCCTTACTACACGCTATAACATTCAAATGTTGCTTTTTTGATTAAACATATCTTTAGGATGATGCTGCTTATCTGTGTTCTAGAAAGAAGTATCGGTAATGGAACCAGTAAGTGCTTAACACCAGCTTTTTTTTTTGGCTGGCTGGGGATGCTGGGAGTTTTATAGAGCTGGACAACATCTTAAAAGGTGCTCAATATAAGGGTATCCCAAAAACAGAGACATGATTTAAATAAATTTAAATACTCAAAAAGTAATATCCTTAAAAAATACTTCACTGGCCGCAAAAAAAAATACTTTGAAACTGGTCATATGTAGTGTCAGTGCAGCAGCAAAGGAATGACTTTACAAGAGTATGGGGAACTTCTTGTTTTTTTGTTTTGTTTTATTAAATTGGCAGAGCCTCCTTTTAAATGCAATTTCATTAGAAAAAGATCAAAGCTACATAACATGGAGATTACAAACAGATCTTAGTACTATACTAGAACCAGATACTCATCCGGTATTCTCCAACCATCTAGCAACGCCCTATACATGATTCATCTTCTATCATCAGCAATATAAAAAGCATCAGTTCACTCACAATTGATACCAATACATCGATTGCAACCTATGGAAGATGAATCACACCACCACCAAATATTTCTGTTAAAATTCTGAATTTGTACAGTCATATCACCAACATCTGGAAGACTGCAGAAAAGATCAACCACAGTGTACCATGTAAGGGAATATTTAGCAGGGAGAGAGCAGGGAGGCTAGCATTGCAGCTTAATACACAAGCCAATGAGTTGTCAATGTGTTCATGCATTGTTGGTAGGGATGCACCGAATCCAGCATTCGGTTCGGGATTCGGCCAGGATTCGGCCTTTATCAGCAGGATTCGGATTCGGCCGAATCCTTCTGCCTGGCCGAACCAAATCCGAATCCTAATTTGCATATGCAAATTAGGGCCAGGGAGCTAAATCATGTGACTTTTTGGCACAAAACAAGGAAGTAAAAAATGTTTTCCCCTTCCCACCCATAATTTGCATATGCAAATTAGGGTTCGGATTCGGTTTGGTATTCGGCCAAATCTTTCGGGAAGGATTCGGGGGTTCGGCCGAATCCAAAATAGTGGATTCGGTGCATCCCTAATTGTTGGCAACTTAATTTTGGCCTGTTTATGGCAAGCTTTAGACATCTAACAGGATGCATATGCTTTTTAATGTTTAGTTTGGTTTACTTGGCACCAAGTTATTGATTTTATTAGGGATGCACAGAATACACTATTTTGGATTCGGCTGAATCCTTTGCGATAGATTCGGCCGAATATCGAACCAAATCCTAATTTGCATATGTGAATTAGGGGCGGGAAGAGGAAAACATTTTCCCTTGTTTTGGGAAAAAAAGTCACGTGATTTGCCTCACCACCCCAAATTTGCACATGCAAATTAAGATTTGGATTAGCTTCTGCTGGGCAGATACGGCCAAATCCCGAACCAAATTCTGTATTCGGTGCATCCCTAGATTTTATGTACAATACTGGAAAGTGGACAATTATAAATGATGTGCTCAAATGATTGGTTTCTGTGTGAGGTCGCTTGAAGTCTTTATGCGTAAAAGTAACTCAAATTAACAGAATGTTGCCACTACATTATTTATACAACTCCTAAATCACAAGAGCAGATTTTGACATTCAGTTAGTACATGTGAAATAATGTAATCCACTCCTTGGTGGTAAAATGCAGCAACACCTGCTTTACAAGCTGTTGCCACTAGGTGTCACTGAGATACCACACCAGGACACCATAATGACAGTTATTACAGTAGATACAAGTGACAAAGGTTGAGGAGACTGCCTCATACAGACTTAAATAAACAAAAGGAATCCTAGGAATGAATTCCAAACAAGCTCCAAGAGAAACCCATTTACATGGGTTTATCCTATAGGCTAAAGCTCACCCACTGGGTTTTCAAGCAAAAGACATAATAGTTGATCAAATTCCCAACTACAGACCATTTTCGCTTTCTTGAAGCTCTTCAGTGTAGTGCAGGGTTGTCTGATCAGCTTTGATAGAGCCACTGCGTGGTTTCACATATTAGTGACAAAGGTTAAGGAGACTGCCTCATACAGATTTAAATAAACAAAAGGAATCATGGGAATGAATTCCAAAACAAGCTCCAAAACCAAGTGGGTGACCTTTAGCCTATAGGATAACCCCATATAAATGGGATTCTCTTGGATCTTGTTTGGAATTCATTCCCAGGATTCCATTTTTTTTCATTACAGTAGTTGTGACCATAGTTCAATACTGGGTATCCTATTATGCTGTACTAAGTATGATCAATGGTGCACACAAGCAATAGTAAAACCAGATGACGTGTACCTCTGCACATATATCTGTAGTGTAGGCATTCCTACATGCCAAATCTACTCCAGACACCTTATCATGTCAGTACAAATTTGTGAAACATCCCAAAGTATATTTCCTTTATATACAGACTCTCTACAGGCAGATTTAGCAAAGTTCAAGAAAAAGAATTTGCACTTTTTTTTGCACTTGTCCCTAGTAGAGGAGAACATTTTGCACACATCTAGTGGAAATGCCTTGCTATTTAAGCCATATCATTAAAATGTTTCCAAAAAGCAGTGAACATTTTTCATTAAAGTCTGAAAAAAAATTCAACCTGCAGGGAAAAATGCTAAAAATTCAAGAGGAAACCCATTTAAACTGTGATTAGTCTGTAATTAATTTGCCCTAAACAGCAGCAGCATTGCTGTAGATGCAGCACCCAAAAAAAATCAACATGGGAATATTTAACTTTATTGCACATCACTTAAGAATTATCAAATAGGGCTAATAAGTTAACCTTGCATGAGATGCCACCCAATAAATCAGTGTTTGTGCTTAGATTGCCACCATTCTTTTGTTGGTAAATTGCAGTTGGCCATGATTGTGCCTGTTATCTGCCTCATTCTTGGTACACTGGTAAAATTATCAAGATTCAGAGGTTCAAGCAGAAACTAATGGAAATACATACAGCTAAAATGTCCCTAGGAGAAAGGCCTGATACAACTGATGACCAAAAATTCTGGTGCTTTAGGTATGATAAATGAACCTCCCAGTTAGGGTTGCCACCTTCCCCTGTGGCTGAAGCCGGACAGGGGGGGCGGGCCCGTGACGTCAGTGGGTGGGCCTGTGGCGTCACAGGGCGGCGCTATGACGCCGAGATCTCCGATTGGCCGATCACGGCGTCAATCAAGCTAATCCCGCCCGGTTTTCCTTATTTGGAAAACCGGGCAGGAAGCATTGACCCGGGCAGCACTTCAAAATACCGGGCTGTCCGGGTCAAAACCGGACAGGTGGCAACGCTACTCCCAGTATAATTTAGCAGGCAGTGTTAGTGTTATGGACACCTAAGTGGGTCCTAAAATACAGTTAGGAGGGGGAACTGTTTCCTATTCCTGCTCTAATCCATGCCCCTTGCTGTTACAGTGACAAGTAGATGGCACTGTGATAAAGTATAAAAGGAGGTTATTTTGGTACTGGCTCTGGCCTGAGCAAGCAGGCAGAGCTTGAGTGGAACCTAACCAGGACAGGCCTAGCAAGGATAGGTTACTCACCATTATAGGTCACTCTAGGAGTGACATATAGATAGGATTATTTAGCTGAGCAGTTTGAAGCTCCTATGAGGATTGTGAGTGGGATTAAGATCCCGGGTACTAATTGCCCAGAGTAGGTACCAAGTGTACAGACCTAGGATTAGAAGTGTCTTCTCAGGTTCTACTTAGGGAAAAGGCTGAAAGCTGGGTGTACCTCCTCAAGGCTGCATATACATTGTCTCCCATGAGTAAAGGGGACAGTGATCCTGCATGTGTTAATGTGATCGCAGTACACCCCAGTGTGGATTGTATGTTCAATAAATATGTTACTGGTTAAATTATAAGAACCACTGGCGCCCAATTCTTTGCACCCTGAATACAGTAACAGTTGCACTGCACCCTGCCTCCACCTCGTTGCGAGGGTTTACTTCCTAAGATTTAAGGTCTCATCCCGTGCATACATATTGGCAGTGGAGCTTATAGTCAGAGAAAGGTGATCTCAAATTACTATAGCGCTACAAAATTCAAAATTCACCTTGAACACATCTGCTCTTAGAAAATGAACTTAAAAAAATACAATATATGGCATATTTAATGCAAAAATTAGAAAACAGAAGGAATGTGTTCAAAGCAGAGCAGAACAGTAGCCCCTATTTTTTTGTTACCACAAACTTGGGTGACACTTTCCAGAGGTGACAAGGAACAGTTCTCGAAGTATTTGGGTCACTGCCCTTAAAAAGTACAATATGGAAGGAAGTAATTTGGGATGGGAATATGAGGTGGAACCACAAAGCCCAGAAAAGATATGTGCAGTAGACATATCTAATCCATTATCCCTAAAAAGAATAAAGATTTATCATTCGTAGAATCTGTTAAAACATGCAATGCTGCTTAATGACAAAACCAAACATCATGATACAAAAGGAGGATTCTGTAAGGGAGAACTCATGCACCCACTTTAGCGTAAGAGTCAAGGGCCCGGGTTTTATAAGTACTAACAAGATGGTTGTAGGGTGAGCAAGCAGACTCACCACTACCAGACTCCCTGCTTTGTTCCCCTACTTACTGTTTGAATACAATAAGAATTCAGAGGATATTTGAAATATAAACCCATGATTTTCAACGACTTATCAAAGGCATATTGAACAGCAATAAACTGCACCTTTACCAATTTGGCACAAATCATCCCATTTAGTAACAATAAAATTATAATAAAAAAAGATAATAAAAGCAAGACTGACGCCTTCTCCCCTTTGCTCATAACAGTGCTTTGCTTTCTGGTGATGGGGCTGGTTACACCAGGTTGTGCTGTAGTATGGTGTCCGACAGCAGCAAAGACAAAAGTATGGTGTCTGACAGCAGCAAAGACAAAAGTATGGTGTCTGACAGCAGCAAAGACAAAGCGTATGCTCCCGGTATCTGTGGCACAAGTGAAGTGCGAATAGATGATCTTGTCACTGTCAGGATTCAGGTCCACAAACATCTTCAAAATGAACCTACGAGCTGTTGCAGCATCCCGTTGAGGGCCTTAAAAAAGAAAAACAATTCAATGAGAGGTTTTAAGTAAAGAAACAAAGCTATCAATGTATCTATTCCAAATAATCTGGCTAGAACCACAGGACAATAACTTGTATACAGAAAATGAGGATTTCTGCACTTTCTAGGTTCTTAAATACTGCTGAGATGCGCAGTGTAGGACTGGCCCACAAGGATACCAGGAAAACTCCCGGTGGGCCCAGGTGTGAGTAGGCCTCTTGCTTCTAACAATTTGGCCTATTTCATGTTCATTCCCTATTTCTTTATGTGGAAGAAGAGGCTTGATAATGGAAGACTAGAGTATAGTAAGTAAATCTAAAAGATTTCAAAAGTAATATGCAGCAGTTAAGAACCTAAGACCATGCTATTAACAATTTAAATTCCCCAAACTACCAGCATAAGCATTTTTTTTACGAATTGGTTTTAATTAAATTGTTCATTTATAAAAAAATAATAAAGATTTATATAAAATCTAAAAGTGTTTTGTCATTGGACTCATTTGAACTAATTTGTATGGCAAAAAAGTGTGAAGCAAATAACATATTTATCAGGTAAAATACTGGAGAGATCCCTATCTGCAGACATTTTATATATAAAGGTTGTGTTGTGCCTACACCAGAGTTAAGGCAACATTTAGTGGTACAGTATGATAAGTCCATGTTTGGAAAACTGACATAGTTAGTAAAACAGTGCCCGTACAAAGACTGCCTCATATGCTTTCAGCATTCAGTATAATAATAAATAATTGCTGTTATGCATAAGGGCTAATAAATGCTCCAACTGGACCTTATTAGATTAATAAACAAGCCTGATAAATAAAGCAGGCCTTCCAGTTTAAGAGGTATGACTGAGTGCATCAGATGCAGCTGGTAACAGGTGGGTATGACTTTGGGCACTCACTTTGTCTGTAAAGCTGCAGCTCTGTCCCTTCCTCACTTGAAAGTGGGGCAGGACAAGGGGGAGACAACATGCTATTTGATTTGTAAACATTTTTTACAAATTATTATTAACATGTATTTCTATAGCGCCAACTTATTTTGTAGCGCTGACAGCATCCTGGCAGGAAGTATAGTACACCTGAGAATACCAGAGCTTTGATGGTTGGATTCTAGAGCTTTTTAAAGCATTGCAGAGAAGTTGCCATTCTTGTAACAGTGGCATTTGCACCTTGTTCAGCATAGCATCATGGGGTCAAGAAAATGCATGGCTTGATTCACTGCAGGAATCATGGATAACCAGCAGGATGGGGGTGGAATCAGGCCCGGATTTGTGGTGAGGGCAAGGTGGCAAAATATTAGGGGCAGCATGTCACCCAGCCGCTTTCAGGGGAGCACTGGGGACACACAACTCCTCAGAGCTCCAGCGTGTGCGTGCTGGGAGGCGGGTAGTGCCGATGGGCACTTGGACCATGCAGCCTAGGGGTGCCCACCCAGGAAATCTGGCCCCGGCTGGAATATATTTAGGATAATTATGGACTCCATACAAAAACTGTTTGCATAGTAAAGGTAAATATAATTCTAAGCAATATACATTTTAAATGTTCAATGGTTTTTGATGTTAGTTGTAAAGGTTTTACAAACATTATTTGCCTTGCTGTTTACAATCTCTGCACTGCTGGTTCTGACTCCTTAAAGGAGAATTCACCCCCCCCCATATAATAAAACCCACTACCCTCTACCCTACATAGTTCCCTCCTCTCTGTTCCCACCTGCACAGGTGATAACTACATTAATTGCCCCATATCCAGTAATTGCCCCTTACAGAGTAAGAGCAGCGGAGCTCACGGGCGCCATCTTCATCGCTTCGTTGAGCTTCGGGTCTTCTTCCAGATCTTCGACTGTTTCCGTCGCTTTTGGCCCATTCACAGTTGTCTGGAACAGGAACATTGCTTCAACTGCGCATTCCCCAATACATGGCTTACTTTACGAAGATCAACCAATCAGGGAAGATTGTGTCTGTGAGCTCTGCTGCGCTTAATCTGCAACGAGAGGTAATTACTGGATATGGGGCAATTAATGGAGTTATCACCTGTGAGGATGGGAGCAGGGAGGGGGGGACTATGTAGTGTAGGGGGTAATGGGTTTTATTATATGGGGGGTTGAATTCTCATTTAAACAATGTTGTAAGTTGCCACCTATTAAAAAAAAATATGTTAAACATTCTTTACTGGCACCACACATATTAAACATTTTGTTGATTTGCCATTTATTATGTGCCCTGATACTCATATACAGACATAAGTAGTAAGGAGCAGAAGTCTCTGGTACAGCAATACTCCTGATATTAAAGTAAAGCTGCCAGTGTTATATGTATATACAGCGGATACTCATATACAGATATAAGTAGTAAGGAGCAGAAGTCTCTGGTACAGCAATACTCCTGATATTAAAGTAAAGCTGCCATTGTTATATGTATAGACAGCATATACTCATATACAGACATAAGTAGTAAGGAGCAGAAGTCTCTGGTACAGCAATACTCCTG
>CM044431.1:63018948-63035005 GCA_024363595.1 Xenopus borealis
CAGCAGATACTCATATACAGACATAAGTAGTAAGGAGCAGAAGTCTCTGGTACATCAATATTCCTGATATTAAAGTAAAGCTGCCAGTGTTATATGTATATACAGCATATACTCATATACAGACATAAGTAGTAAGGAGCAGAAGTCTCTGGTACATCAATACTCCTGATATTAAAGCTGCCAGTGTTATATGTATATACAGCGGATTCTCATATACAGACATAACAGGGCCGGACCAGGAGGAGAAAGCAGCCCTGGTAAAAGTATGACAGCAGCCCATGTATTCATGCGCATGAAAAGCATGATATATATTTCCAACCCCAAGGTTAACCAAAACTAGTATTTATAAATAGATATTTTAAGACTCTATTACCATATCATCCCCAGCAATATTATACACCCTATGTGCTGGAACTGGTCCTTGAAACAAATATCTCACCCTAGTTTCTATCACAACTATTCTATCTGATCAATTAGTGGACCTATACTTTCAGTATATTCAAAATTTTCCTTTGTGTGCCCCCTCTTTTTACTTCCAAAATGTTGGAGGTATGAAGACATGATCCTGTTTTATTTTGTTGATTCGAAACGCAATATATGAATTAAATGTTAAATCTGGCTATAATTTCCAGTGCTCTGCTCTCATTCAAAGGCACTCTCTTCAGGCAGCAGCGCCCCCCTCTGGTTGCCAGGGGTGGCAAAAATGCCGCTCCTGGTAACTAAGAGCCGAATTTCCGGTTTTCAACACGGAAATGTGGCTCATCTAGTGTAGAGAGCGCAATTGCTAGTGACATGGACCCCCCTGACACCCATCCAGCACTAAAGGTGCCGTGGGGAGGCGGGGAGGGCGGCAACAACTTAGGCCGCCTCAGGCAGCAAATTGGGAAGGATCGCCCCTGGCTGGAGTAGCACTATTGACTGATGTGTTTTGAAGAAACCATGTTTTCCTCAATAGAGAACTTTGTAAAGATAGACCTGAAGGATGTGTACTTGCATGTCCTTATTTTAGAGAAAGCCAGAAATATCTAAAGGTGGCCATACACGAAGAGATCCGCTCGTTTGGCGATGTTGATAAACGAGCGGATCTCTCCCCGATATGCCCACCTTGAGGTGGGCGATATCGGGCTGATCCGATCGTGGGCCCTAGGGCCCAACGTTTGGATCAGTATGGGCTGTCGGATCGCGGGACCGCATCAACGAACAGATGCGGCCGCGATCCAACGGGATTTTTAAACCTGCCCGATCGACGTCTGGCCGACTTTCTTCCAGATATCGATCGGGAAAGCCCGTCGGAGGGCCCCCCACACGGGCAGATAAGCTGCCGACACGATCTGTCGGCAGCTTTTATCTGCCCGTGTATGGCCACCTTAAGAGTAGTTGTGATCTCTAATAAGAGAGTCAGACTTTTCAGTTTAGAGCCATGCCTTGAGGATGACCGTCTGCAAGGCTGTTCACAAAGATGGTAGTAGTGATAGCAGCAGCCCTAAGAAAAGAAAGTGTTTTCAAAGTTCTGTACTTTGAAAATACTACTAAAAGCTTGGCTTGATGATATGGACTGTGATTTACATCAAACTGTAACGATCCTAGAATCTCATTGTCCATCAATAAAAAAAAGTGTAATCTGCATTCCTCTGCCTCTATAAGGTTCTTGGGCTTTAAGATAGATTCTGATCACATGAACATTTTTCTTACAGAAGTAAAAAAATATAGAGAATATAGTTCAAGAAATAAAGAGAATATGGAGTAGCAATTTGATTTCAGTTAGCCACACTATGAAATCATAGAGGAATTTCCATGGGCGCAGGGCTCAATTGAGCAGGACTGTATGTGTCTCAACCAGGATGATGGATGCCCTAAAGTGGTGAACGCTCCCATTGTGATCACAACAGTTATTAAAAGGCCGGGAAGTCCAACTAGGAAGTCTGATGGTTCATGGTCTCTGGTTTCAGAAGGAGAAAATTAAGTCTTTCAGCTACAGAGAGTTGGAAGCAGTTGAAAACAGCAAGAATCGGACGAGGAATGTGATCTACAAAGAAGAACTTGAAATTCTGTTCTTTATACCAGGAAGACTGAACACATTTTTGATTAAGTGAAACTTCCACTTGGTGTATGTCTTCCCACAGGATCTGTTGATTCAGAGATTCACCAAGAAGGTGAAGCAGGATCAAGCAAAAGTTATAGCCCTTATTATAAACTGGCCCAGGAGGTTACCTGTAGTTGTTACATCTTTCTTAAACAACTATTGGATCCTTAACTGAAGATGAATTAATTCTCCCAAGGCAATATTTATTTTCCAGACCTACAGAGGCTCAAATTAACAGTTTGGTTACTGAAGGCTTGTCAGTGTTAGAACAAGGTTTATCTGAGGGAACTGTGGAAACCTTACTCTCAGCAAAGGAAGAAGTCTACATCCTTATCATATGAAAGAGTATTATACCAAATGGTGTATACAAAACTATTTGTGCCATTTACAGCCTCAAGTTCCATAAATTCTGCAGTTCCTACAACAAGGATTTGAAACCTTCTACCTGTACCTTGAAGTTACGGGTTTTGGCATTGTTTGCCCATTTAAATGAGAACTAAATCCCCCAATAAGAAAATCCCCAACCTACTACCCTAGATAGTCCCCCTCCCTGCTTCCCCCCTAGCACAGTACTTGCTTAGCAAAGTAAGCCCAGCGGAGCTTATGGACGCCATCTTTGGTATTCTTTCTGTATTGGTGCATGCACAGTAGGTGCAGGAAGGGAAGAAAGAAGACACAAACAATACCAAAGAGCCAGAAGATGGGGCCCATGAACTCCGCTGCGCTAACTCTGCACTGATACTTGAGTACTGTGTTAGGGGAACTTTCAGGGGTAATCAACTATGCGGGGGACTAAAAAAACTCCAGGAGGGGCCACTTGCTCTCTCTCCACACCCCCAGAACTAACTATGCCCCACACCAATAGTACCTGAGTAATATGTCCTAAATAGGATTTCCTGGAGGCAGACTCATTTCATTGTTTCAGGGTCTGGGAAACATCTTGCTTAGCAATTATATGTAATACAACAGAGTATCTCCTCTGCCCTCTGAGTGGGTCATCTTTTGAATTCTCATTCTATAAAATAGTAAATTAAGCAGGGGGTATAAATTACTCATTATTGTTTCAGCAGTATCATGCTTCAAACATTGATATGAATATTTTTCACATGGATTGGTTGAGATACTGTTACAAAAGAAATACGCACTAAACCCTTTTTGAGATATATGAAAGCTTCAGTTAATGGGTGTGTTTAGTATCATTGCTTATTTCTGCTGAACTGAATATATTTATTTTTTGCCTGACATTCACAGAGATCTGAATGTGTATTATTGTGCAAAAGCAAAAGAACCCCTAAAAATAAACACACAAGCAACTAAATGGTGTTTCTGCATAAAGGAATTTCTAACATGTGTATGTACACAGTGACACCTAGTGATACATTACACGTACAACCGTCAGACTACGTTGAAGTTAAGGGGCAGATTTACTATTGGTCGAATTTCAAATTAAAAAATATTTGAAATTCGACCGTGGGAATAGTTAGGGGATTAAAATCCTTAGAATTCGAAGGATTTTACCGCAATTAGATTGGTCAAACGATCGAATTATAAAAATGATTCGAACGATTTTAACCATTCAATCTAATTTTTAAAATTCAATCAAAATTCGACAAAGCCACTTAGGCAGATTGAAATTGGCAAAGTAGACAATCGAATAAAAATTTAAAGGGGAAGTAATTCGATTTCGAATTCAATTATTCGAATATTCGAATAGATTTTTATTTGAATTATTCAAATCATTCGATTCCATCAAATTTACTGAATTCACTGGTATAATTTACCTAACTTGCATTTTCGAAATTCAAATTCAAATCTTTTTGAAAATTCGATCGAAATTCGAATCATTCATGTGAATAGATGTGAATTTAATAAATTTGCCCAGTATGATAATTTGTGGTGGATGTGTGGCTTCACTTTCAACAGGACTTCAATGTCAGCTCCTTTCGTGACTCCAGGTATTTTCGCTGCTTCAGGACTTTAGTGTCGGCTCCTTTCGTGACTTTGTTTCTTTTCACTGCTTCAGGACTTCATTGCCAGCTCCATTGTGACTTTGGGTCTTTCTGCCGCTTCAGGACATTCGGCTGTTAGGGGACATCAGAAGGAAGCACGTCTTCAGCCCTCTAAGGGGGGCCCAACTCTTCCAAAAGTGCAGCACTGCCGGGCCCTCCTTCAGGCCAGGGCCCGGGACACTTGTCCTCCCTGATGGCGGCCCTGTCTGGGAGTGTCTGGCTACAACTTGGAGTTGTCATTGCAGTGAACAGGGGTTTCAATACATTTTTGCATACCTCACAAATGCCCCTTTTAGATATTCAGCTCACATTCCCTTGTCCTAGATGGATGTTTAAATGTCCCTGTTTATCTTTTTTGCTCTATTAGCATTAGAAATCACTGGGCCCCTAACAACAAAATTTTCTGGGTCCCACCTACCCCAGCCCCCAAGCCCTGCCCCAGATCCTGTACACCACAGAAAAAAGGCCACACAGACATCAGCACTAAAAACGATAGCCCCCCCACACATATTATAAAAAGCCATTGTTAGTCAGGGCTCCCATATAAAAGTTTTTTTTTTAAAAAAAACTGGTGGTCAGGGCCCCCCTACCAGTCAAAAAAAATTGGTGACCAGGAAACCCATATCAGTTAAAAAAATCATTGTCCCCAGGTCCCCCATAAAAGTTTTTACAAAACCACTGGAGCCATGGCCCCCATAAAAAACATTGGTGGTCAAGGCCCCTCCTTACAAGTTAATGAGAAATATTGGGGCCCCAGAAAATCTTTTAAAAAAACATTGATGACCATGGCACCCCCTTACAGTTAAAAAGAAACATTTGGGCCCCAGAGAATATTTCTTTAAAAAACAATGGTGGCAGGGGTGTTAGAGTATTAAAATAATACATTGGTGGCAACAGGTTTAATAAAAATAATAATGTTCTGTAGAACTGAACTTGTGGCTTCAGGCCTATAGCTTTCATGACTTCGGGACTTCAACTTCGGTTCCTTTTGTGGGTTCGGGTCTTTTCATGGCTTCAGGACTTCAACGTCAGCTACTTTCGTGGCTTTGGGTTTTTTTGCGGCTTCGGGTATTTTCATGGCTTCGGGACATCAACTTTGGCTACTTTAATGGCTTTGAGTCTTTTCGCCTGGCTCGGAACAGTACCCCCTGTGCACCCCCTGATGGCGCCCTGAGCAGGCAGCAGGCAATACAAGGCTGTGGAACAGGCCAAGGTGTATATTTATCAAGTTAACTTTCACCCACTTTCACTCCTTTCACAATCCCATAGAAATGAATTGAGAGTGGCAGAATTTCACTCTAGTGGCGGAATTCACTCGTTGATAAATTTACCCCCAAGGGTCAACAGACATGAGTCAACAATCCAGCAACAGCTACCAGGAAGGATCTAGTTTATATAGGGTCTTCCATAGGGCAGAGACAGCAGCAGTCTATACGGACAGTGAGGAACTGAAGTAAATCAATTCCAAATTTCTATGTTGACTTTAATTCAGGTTTCATGAGATAAACCATGAGATAAGTTTTTCTTCTGAATTGAAACTGGCCAATGTTTGAAACAGTCACAAGCATTTCTTAAAGGGAAACTGTCATGGGAAAACATGTTTTTTTTTAAATGCATCAGTTAATAGTGCTGCTCCAGTAAACTTCTGCATTGAAATCCATTTCTCAAAACAGCAAACAGATTTTTTTATATTCAGTTTTGAAATCTGACATGGGGATAGCCATTTTGTCAATTTCCCAGCTGCCCTAGTCATGTGACTTGTGCCAGCACTTCAGGAGGGAACTGCTTTCTGGCAGGCTGTTGTTTTTCCTTCTCAATGTAACTGAATAGTACGCAGTGGGACATGGGTTTTACTATTCAGTGTTGTTCTTAGATCTACCAGTCAGCTGTTATCTTATGTTAGGGAGCTGTTATCTGGTTACCTTCCCATTGTTCTTTTATTAGGCTGCTGGGTGGGGGAAAGGGAGGGGGTGATATCACTCCAACTTGCAGTGCAGCAGTAAAGAGTGATTGAAGTTTATCAGAGCACAAGTCACATGACCAGGGGCAGCTGGGAAATTGACAATATGTCTACTCCCATGTCAAATTTCAAAATGAAATATAAAAAAATCTGTTTGTTCTTTTGAGAAATGGATTTCAATGCAGAATTCTTCTGGAACAGCACTATTAACTGATGCATTTTGACAGGATCCCTTTAACAAATCTGCACAGTCTTAAAGGAATTGTTCAGTATAAAAAAAACTGGGTAAATAGATAGATGAGAAATAAACAAATCCTAAAGTGCACTTTAGCACTGAATTCAGACTTTAATTAGCAGGAAAATGCTACAATTGACAGAAGGCATACAAATTAGTTAGAAAACACACAGCAGGTAAGAAAGACTTCAACCTTTCTTGAAAGTCTGCTTTGCTTAGGATAAAAGCAGTAAAAGTAAATGCTATATTTACTGTGAAATAAGATTTGTGGTGTTTGCGGCAGTTGGCTGTATATTGCTTGAAGATAAATTACACCCATGTACTAAAGCTTGGAGTCTCTCTTTAGAGGAGTCAATAGACTAACTCATGGATGCCGTTTTTACTAACTAAGGGGTAATATATTCTGTTTTATTAGCTAAGATAGATGTTTTTATTGGCATGGATTGGTAAATTTCATTTTTTAGTAGCTTAGGAATAGAAAGGATTCTGAATTTTTACTATTTTGCATCCAGTTCTTAAGAGTAAGTACATATAATGCCACAATACAAGGCTGATTAGTAATTAATTTATATCATCATTACACAACAACTTTAAAGGCAGCATTAGTCATCCCCTGCTTTGTTTTTGAAGTAATCTGACAGTTCTCTGTGTGCAGTAGGAGCCAGAAGTAAATATGTTTGTTGTTGGATGTATATTCTCTGTTAAAATGGGGTCAGGATGAACATAAACATGAACTTATTGCACCACAAGCCTAATCAAACAAATTATTTATGCTTTCAAAGTTGGAGCAGGGGGCTGTCATCTTGCGACTTTGTTAGACATCTTTGCAAGACCAAGACTGTGCACATGCTCATTGTGGTCTGGGTTGCTTAGGGATTGTCATAAATGATCAAAACAGCACAAGTCAAATAATATCTGCCAGAAGCCAATACAGCAAGACTATTGCTGATTAATAATCAGAATATACAGACTGCACTGTTTCCTGTGTTTAAAACAAACTTTCTCCAACTCTTCAGAAAAGATGATCCTCCAATTTTATCTGTTTAAATCTAGCTCTATGATCTTTGTCCCTGCAGCTGGAGTTGGAAACATTAAAGGGGATGTAAAGGCAAAAATAAATGTGGCACAAGCTTGGCACTGAGGCAAAAAATGTTGGTTTCAGCAAAAAAAGCTGCAGTGTGTTGGTCTGGCCCAGCAAAGAGAGCTGCAGTGTGTTGGTCTGGCCCAGCAAAGAGAGCTGCAGTGTGTTGGTCTGGCCCAGCAAAGAGATCTGCAGTGTGTTGGTCTGGCCCAGCAAAGAGATCTGCAGTGTGTTGGTCTGGCCCAGCAAAGAGATCTGCAGTGTGTTGGTCTGGCCCAGCAAAGAGATCTGCAGTGTGTTGGTCTGGCCCAGCAAAGAGATCTGCAGTGTGTTGGTCTGGCCCAGCAAAGAGATCTGCAGTGTGTTGGTCTGGCCCAGCAAAGAGATCTGCAGTGTGTTGGTCTGGCCCAGCAAAGAGAGCTGCAGTGTGTTGATTCCGGCAAGAGTCGCATTGTGACGTTGCCAAAGAAAGATGCAGTGTGTCAGGTCCAGAAGAAGCCTTTATAACATTTTTTATTTTTTTTTAATCCAAAGTCAAAGTTTAAATTTTTTTCCATTTTTCAGCTTAGATTTCCTTTTTTTCTTGCTGATCATATTTACGTTACTACATTACGATGAGTGACATTTTTATTCTGTTTTATCTTTTTTTAGCTTCTTAATTTCAAAGATGCAAATGTAAACTTTTTTTCCACCCTTAGATTTTTGTCTACTTTTTATTTTTATTCAAAGTTTTTTTATTTTGCTTTCTCTCCCCCCCCCTTTTTTTAGCTCACAGATCCAGGTCAATTTTCCAACTGCCATTAAGGTCTATTGCACATTTTGGTGATTTACCCAACATGGTGCAGTCACAGACAGGGACGATTTCTCCCTGAGAGAATCACTGTGGATGAAATACTACATGTGCCATTGCCCTTAGGAGTTAGGAAGGAATTTTTTTCCGTTTGTGGCAAATTGACAGCCACAAGTAGGGATTGTTGGTCTTCCTCTGGATCAATAGAGATATTTAATTTCTTAAAATTCTAATAAATAAAAATATTTAAATTTTTGAGTGTTTTTTTATGTGTAGTACAAAATGTATTTATATGCCTAAACACAGGGGAAGGCAGAATGCTTAAAAGCTAACCGCCCAGTGTGACTGACATTAAGGGGCAGATTTATCAAGGGTCAAATTTAACTTTTTATTTTAAACCCATAAATTTACCAAATGACTCCAAATTGATTCCAGGGGTAACAGTCACCCTGCTATAGTTCCAAGTGTATTTGTATGCACAAATAAGCACTAAATCTCACCCTAACTGGCCTTTAAGCTCCCCATAGACACAACGATCGTTCCCTGCCGAACGACCGATCTAAGGGAAGTCCGACCAATCTGTCAAATTATCGTGCGGTTAGTGGGATACAAGCGATCGTTCGTCTCACGATTTTTCGTCCGACATTGGTCTGATGATTGATCGGCCAGGTTAGAAAATCTTTATCGGTCCCCATGCAATCTACCTATGTTTGCAGGGCAAGCAGGCTGCGATCCTTCAGTTTTTGCTGGCAATATCGCCTGAAATGGTCTTTTTAGTTGATGGACACATCAGGCATTTAAACGATCGTTTTGAGACAATCGTGGTCTCACGATAACTATTGGATCTTTCAAATATCTTTACGTCTATGGCCAGCTTTAGGCTGGGACCCCTTAGCTCATAACAAGGTTAAAAATATATAGAAACATTGGGGTAACATTCACCCTACTATGGTTAAAGGGGTAGTCAGGGCACAAATAAGCACTCACCCCAAATCTCCACCAATACTGGCCTTCAGGCTAGGCACCCTTAGCTCGTAACAAGGTTAAAAATATATAGAAACATTGGGGTAACATTCACTCTACTATAGTTACAGGGGTAGTCAGGGCACAAATAAGCACTCACCCCAAATCTCCACCAATACTGGCCTTCAGGCTGGGCACCCTTAGCTCATAACAAGGTTACAGAAATTTATAAACATTGAGGTCACACTGCTATAGTTCCAGGGGTACCCAGGATACAAATAGGTTATATTTAATGTATTGTAAGGCCGAATTGAATACATTTTGGATTATCACTCTCCTTATGAACAGCATAGATTAATCTACTCATTAGATGAGTGAAACACTAGTGATGTGCATTTAGTAACATTTGTTGTATTTGCAACAAGCCACATGGAATCATTGTTTTGCTAAATTATTTTTCAGTTTGACTTTACATGCAGATGGTCATTGAACCATACGGTGTATCTGCAGCATCTCTCCTTTGTATAAAGGACTATTGCACTTCTGAGTCCAGCACATCTTGCCTGCCTACTGTCCCTTATTATTTGAATGGGAAAAACCTGAAACCTCTGTTTACTAATGCAAGTTCCTACATGATATTTTCCTTGTCTGTGACATTCTCTATGCAGTAGGATTTCTTTTTAATTTCAGCACATATGAAAACACAAACGCTGGGGTTTATGTGCATTGCCTCTTGGTTGAACACATTCTACATGGAGGGGGGGATTCCCCATTCCCCCTGTTCCCATGTCCTTTATACATTTTTGTACCCATTAATTTATTAAAATTACTGATATAAAAAATATGATTTTTTTTTTTTATTTAAAATTTTTTTATTTTCAAAAAAAAAAAAAATAATCAAAACATTCATGCTTTCTTTCAGGAATAGGCAGATACTGGACATTCCCCAGTCTGCTTTGTATGTCAAGACATTATATTAGCATCTTATTCCTTAATTATTTAATTTACCAAAAAATAAGCAGAAATAACATAGAAAATGAAAAATAAAAATAAAATAAACTGAGTATTGTCTCGTTTACCAGATGCGTAGAAGTACCATTTAAAAGGATAATAAGGGACATTACTGTCTTTTTTTTAGAGATCTTTGCATGTTAGGTAGGGCTCCCGAACTGCCTTACAGTTGATTTTAATGCAAATCCCTATAAACCATCCAAGAATTCCAAATTTTACTGAATCTTTTTTGATTCCCTGTGCTGCAACTAGTGAGTTTCTCCAGGATTAAGACTTTGTCCAGTCTATCTTTTGTTGATTGAACATCTAAAGTAGACGTTTTCCACGCCTTGGCAATTGTTAGTTTTGCTGCTGAAAAAATTTGGGTAATCAGCATTCTTGTGTATTTATTTCCTCCAGATATGCGTTTGTTGAGCAAGGCCTCTGCTGGGTCTTTTTTTAGGGAAAGACCTGTTACGTTGTCTATTAAGGCATATATTCGTGACCAGAATCTCACTGCTTTTGAGCATTCCCACCAAATATGTAGAAATGAGCCTCTATTGCCACAGTTCCTAAAACATTGTGCTGAGGTGGTGGGGTACCATTTATTTAAAGTTGTTGGAACTAAGTACCATTGATGTAGTACTTTCTGTGATGTTTCCTGTATAGAGACGTTGATGGAGCAATAAATTGAGCCTTTAATTATATCATTCCATGTATCATTGTCATAACATGATCGTAAGTCCCGTTCCCATCTCCGGACAAAAGGGACCTCTTTTATTGTCATTGAGTGGACCATGTGGTCATATAGCTTTGATATAGATTTCTTTTGCGGAAGAATTTGTAGGCATATTAATTCGAAAATGGTTGGTTGTGGGAATGTGTTCTGTTTCCACAACGACTGTATATAGTGTCGGATCTGTAAGTACCGAAATATTTCTTGAGGTGGAATATTGTATTGGTCTCTTAATTGTTGTTCCGTCAGTAGCTTTGTAGTTTTCGTAAGGGAATATATAGTGTCTAAATTATTCTGTTCCCACCATGAGAAGTTTATTTGACATTGTCCTGGAATAAAGATTGGATTAGATATTATACTTGATGAAGGCTTGTGTGGTGAGATGAGTTTAAACTTATGCCCATATCTTCGCCATAATTGTAGAGAATGCGTTATTATTTGATTCGTTTGGTTTTGTTGTAGTTTGCATTTTTGCCACAGCAAATTTCTTGTAAATTTGTAGTTTATAATATCTTGCTCTATTTGTACCCATATGGGTGCTTGTTCACCGCTTTGCCACGCTGTCAGCTGGCTCAATTGAGCTGCTATGTAGTAGTAGTGTAAATTGGGGATGCCAAGGCCTCCTTTTAGTCTGCTTCTGGTAGCTATGGAGGAGCGGAGCCTGGCTCTTTTATTGTTCCATACGGGTTTATTGAAAGCTTTCTGTAAATGTTCTATCAAACCTTCTGGGGGGGAGACTGGAAGTGTTCTAAATACATAAAGTAATTGTGGGAGGGCAGTCATTTTGAGAGCATTTACTCTTCCTAGCCATGATAAACGAAGTTTTGACCAGGCAGAAATCATCCCAAGAAGCTTCTGCTTAATACGCTTATAATTTCCTAAGGCTAAGGAGCTATGTTCTTTATATATGTTCACGCCAAGATATCTGATACATTTAGACTGCCAACTAAACTGAAAGTTAATATCAAGTAGTTTTACTACGTTGGTGGGGAGAGTTAGGTTTAATGCCTCAGTTTTGGATGGGTTAGATTTTAGACCTGATATAGAGGCAAATTCGTTTAGTGATTCATTTAGGTAAGGGAATGTGGTCAATGGGTGTGATATTGTCATCAAGATATCATCCGCGTATAGCATACATCGATAGTCATTAGCACCAATCTTAATACCAGATATCTTAGCATGACTTCTAATTGCAATTGCCAACGGTTCTATGGCCAAGGCAAACAGCAGGGGGGACAAAGGGCATTTTTGCTAGTATTTTAATATCTATGTTTAATATTGATATGGGGCGGAAGTTTTTACAGTCTGAGGTGTCTTTATCTGGTTTAGGTATCACTGCAATTTGGGCCGATAGGGATTCCGCATCATATTTCCCGTTTTTTTGTGTTATGTCGTTAAACATGGTTTGGAGATGTGGACCTAATTTGGGGGCAAACATCTTGTAGTATTTTCCAGTTAGGCCATCTGGGCCCGGGGATTTTTTAATTTTAAGACTTTGTATGGCTTGTTTAATTTCATCTAGTTCTATCGGGTTTGACATCATGGTTATTTGTTGTGGGGATAAATGTGGTAGTTTTATTTTGTTAAAAAAACCGTCTACTGATTCCTTAGGAGGGTCTTTTTGCTTAGAGTAAAGCGTCTGATAAAAACGGGCAAATTCTTGAACTATGCGAGTTGGGTTTGCCGTGAGTGTACCAGATGCTGTTTTAATTTGATTAAAGGGCTGTTGTATATATTTATTATTTAAATGTCTGGCTAACATGGTGTCTGCTTTATTTGACTTCTGAAAATATTTTTGTTTTACCCATTGCAGTTTCTGAATTTCTTTTTCAGTTAAAAGTAAATTTATTTCTGTTCTCACAGATTCGATTTGGCGTTTTAGAAGGGTGTTCATTGAATTTGTTTTGGATGTATCTTCTAGAGATTGTAGCAGGGTCATTTTTTGTTCTATTTTCTGTTCTCTTTCTTTTTTAAGTTTAGATTTGAGTTGTATTAAAATTCCTCTTATGTATGCTTTATGTGCTGCCCATAGAGTGGAATTGCTTATGTCTGTGGTGCTATTAGAGTTGAAATAATTATCCAATTCTCTGCTTACAGTTTCATTGGTTACTGGGTGGGATAGGAGTGAGTCGTCTAGTCTCCATTTAAATTCTAAAAAAAAAAAATATGATTTATCCTTCTTGGTCCTCATTGGACTCATTTATCTCATACTGCATTTATATCATGGGGCAGACATGCAGTAACGTTGCTTGTACAGTATTTCCAGCTCACCTTGCTGCTTTGTAATTTCATGCTATACTTCCGAGTTTTCACCTAATCCTATCCAACAGTGAACATGATGCAGCTCTGCTGGGATGTCCATCGTTCAATTTCATAATAAGAAACCTTGCATCTCTTTGTTATTTCCCTTGGCTCCCACTGCTCAATATAAGGTCCCACTGATTCCTCTCAGACACGTCCTGCTGCGAGCTACTGAACAATATAGTCATGTTCTGGGGCAAATAGAAAGAATTCTGTTACAGTCTCAATATTATCTCCCGGTGACCTGCAGAAAATGACTTCTAGCAATATTTACAGTGTTCAGCTAAACCACACAGCAGTACTGTAGGCCATTTACTTGCTGCAGTATAGCACTTTGAAATAGAAAAAATATCCATTAACCTCTCTGTGTTTCAATAACTTGGCTTTATACTGATAGTCTAGCAGAGAAAGTAATGCCAATATGCCATACACAGTGAGATCCTCAGACAGGAATTACAGCTGCCATTTATTTTTTAACCACAGGTATGCCAGTAAGGATTTGCCATGCATTTGCTCTAACTTCAAAAATATATTTTCTTAAATATGCCTAGTACAGAAAACTGTCTGATGTAGGGCAGGGGCATGTATCATACATTTTTATCAGGCCCTATTGTACTTTACCAGTGGGTTAGTAATTGGGGAGAGGCAGCTTCTGGGTGAGATTAAACATAGGCTCTGGTGTTTCAACTGATTGAGTTGGGTTAGGGTCAGTGTAGTCAAATATTTTTTTTTAGCCATGTATCACTAGTCTGAACCTTTAAAATAATGTACATATCAATATATGTAATCTATACATGAAACATGAGCATAAATAAAGTAACTTTTAAAGGTTATCTGAAAAAGGAGGTAATTATGTATGCATGTATGCTTATATGTGTTAAATATGATATACTGTACCTGTGAGTAGAGTCCTGAAGCAGGTCTAGGTATGGGATCCATTATCCAGAAACCCGTTATCCAGAAAGTTCCAAATTATGGAAAGGGTATCTCCCATAGACTCCATTATAATCGAATAATCCAAATCTTTATAAATGATTTCCTTTTTCTCTGTATTAATATAACAGTACCTTGTACTTGATCCAACCTAAGATATAATTAATCCTTATTGGACGCAAAACCAGCCTATTGGGTTTATTTAATGTTTACATGATTTTCTAGTAGACTTAAAGTATTCAGATTACAGAAAGATCTATTATCTCATTCTGCTGAGTTACCCCCACACTCACCTCTCCGTCTCTAATAACCCTCCACCTAACTCTATATATCTGTATAGATAGAAATATCTATAATATTATAATGCATATTTTTGCACTTCACCCCCCCTCCTGCTCCTGTCCTGTATCCACCCCATTGTTTCTTTTTGGAGGACTCTTATCTTCTAACCCATCTGCCACTCTGGGTACAAAACAGCTTTCCCCTAGAGTAAAATAGAATGTATAATCATAGTTCTATACTAGTGACATTTAGTTATGCACAACCCCTCCCGGCTGTTGTTACTCTACTTTATGTAAAGTAACCCCCCCCCTATTACATTTTTCAGGGGACCAGAAAAAATGGTTTAAAGTCAGGGAAATGTATTATGCATTATACATGGAACCACAAAAAATAGTATGGAAAAACTGGTATATATGGAAAAACTTAAAATGAGGGTATGTTAAATGGAGGCTTCAGTGCATGTATCTAGTTGTAACTAGAACTCTAGAGGGAATAACATTCTACAAACTACTGGTTAGTAATTGTTCTAAGAAATAGACAATATCAAGTGCTGTCCTGAAAAACAATTGCTATTCAAAATAAAGTTACTGTAGAAAAGCTGTTGTTAGGTTTGTGTGGAAACCAAAATATGGGTACAAGTAATTTGTGCAATACGTTTTCTTCCTTGCGCCCCCCTTGGAAAATTTTCTGTGTACACCCATGCCTGGGGTCTGCAGGTCTCGAATCTAGTGAATGTTTCTTCTCTTATATTATATATATTTTAGGCCTTTAAACATTGATGTCTTCACTTCTGTTTTTCTGCAACAGCACTTTCTGTTTAATGGTGGGTTTAATGGTGGTCAGCTGGATAAAGTACAGTAGTTGCAGGTCAGGTAGCAGTCCAAGCAGGTAATTGTAGATTGTGGGTCTGAAACCATCAGGATTCAGAGCAGGACTCTCCCTCTGAGAATAGTTGGCTTATTCTAAAATGACATGAGGGGGATTTAAGCATGAAACAATGTATCTTTAGGAGTTGGATTTTTTTTTTACAGATAATATCACATGCTCTCCAAGGCACAATTACAGATATTTTAAAAATACCCAAATAGAAGACCCATTTTCTAAGCTAATTATTGCTAGGCAATAGCAGCAAGAACAGACAAACCCAAGATCCTGGAGCTATCTTACCAGACACACAAATCATTTCCTTTACATCAATCCCATCTCTAATACCAGTAACATTATTTTCTCCTCCTGTAGCTAGGCTAATCTAAAATACAGGGAATACAGAGAAAAATCGTACCTCTCTAAAATTGATCTCTGTTATAGTTGCATTGTATAATGGAAATCTTTTGTCATTTTTTTTTGTATGGAGAAAGGGAACAACCTGTACACTGCAGAGAATTTGCCAGTCTGGTACAGGGAAGAACATCCTCTTTACTTAGCTGTGTAATGAGACCTTGTTTGGTGGAAGGTACAAGTTAACCTTCTCATAGACGTTTATTATACTATAGATGGAATTCATTATTTATGTTGTCCTTCATTATTTACATTGTATAGCATTTAAATGATTAGTCTTCATATGCTGCTGAAAATTTGTCTGACTTGTGAGAGGGAGGGGGTCACTGACCCCCAACAACAAATCAAGTGACTGACTAGTAAGCCTTAATTTTCCATTCCTAGTTTCTTTTTTTTTTGTTTTTTTTTTTTTTTTT
>CM044431.1:63035033-63064249 GCA_024363595.1 Xenopus borealis
TTTTTTTTTTTTTGTTTAGACCCTCAACTGTTTCTCTCCTCTTTCGACTCCAAGAAGCTCCCTGTTTGATAGTGTATATTAGAAGAAGACGACTAATTAAGAATTGTTTTAGAATTTTGGTATCTAAATAACACAGAATGTATTTTTAAGATGAAAAACTCCGCCATAAAGCCAGGGAAACATGCAAAGAATGGGTGTATAGTTGTTTACTTTAAATACAGCACTGTCTGAGGTTCACAGCACTCCATTCAGAGGTTTAGGGCAATGGACAGCACAAGAAAAATGTAATTCTGTCACCAACAACCTCTCAACTCTAGGCAGGGTTTCTGGGAGTTGTAGTTCCGTTCCTTGGTACCTAGAAGGCTGTTGGTTGGGCAACTCTTGTACCGATACAGGTATGGAATCTGTCATTCAGAAATCTATTATCCACACAGCTTTGGAATAATTGGAAAAGCTTTGGAATAATTGGAAATCTCCCATAAACTCCATTTTAATTATATAATTACATTTAAAAAAAATTATTTCCTTTTTCTCTGTAATAATAAAACAGAGCCTTGTACTTGATTCCAACTAAGCTTAATGAATGCATATTGGATGCAAAGGAATCTTATTGGGTTAATTTAAAGGGGTACTTCACTTTTAAGTAAAATTTTAGTATGTTATTGAAAGGCTAATTCTAAGCAATTTTTCAATTACCCTTCATTTTTTTCTTTTTTATAGTTTTTGAATTTTTTTTACCACCTTCTTCTGACTTTTTCTATCTTTCTGATGGGGGTCACTGACCCAGGGCCATAATCAGGGGGGACAAGTGTCCCAGGCCTGGGCCTGAAGGGGGGCCTGGCAGTGCTGCACTTTAGAAATAGCTGGGCCATCCTTCACAGCGCCGAAGATGTGCAGCCATTTGTGAAGTCCCGAACAGCCGAACTCCCAAAGCAGCGAAAAGACCTGAAGCCACGAAAACAGCCGAAATCCCAAAGTGTCGAAAAGACCCAAAGTCACGAAAACAGACGAAATTGAAGTCCTGAAGAGGCGAAAAGACCCTAAGTCATGAAAAGGAAGCGAAGTTGAAGTCCTGAAGCCATGAGTTCTACTGAACACCAATTTGTGTTTTTTTTGTTTAATTTTAAATCCCCTGGCCACTAATGTATTATTTTACTATTCTATAGGCCCCTGCCACCAATATTTAAAAAAAAAAAAAAATTTCTGGGGCCCCAATTTTTTTAACTTGTAAGGGGGGCCCTGCCACCAATGTTTTTAAAAAATATATTTTTGGGCCCCAATTTTTTTAACTGATAAGGGAGCCCTGGCGCCAATGTTTTTTTTTTAAATATTTTTTTGGGCCCCAATTTTTTTAACTTATAGGGGGGCCCTGGAACCAATGCTTTTAAAAAAAAAACTTTTATGGGGGGCCCTGGCACCAATGTTTTTTTTTTTAACTTACAAGGGGGCCCTGACCATCAATAGGTTTTTATAACTTGTGTGTGTGTGTGTGTGGGGGGGGGGGTTACCTTTTTAAGCACTGATGTTTTTGTGGTCTTTTAACTGTGATGTGGAGTGAGAGGGATCGGGGTGGGGCTTGTTGTTGTACGGGCCCCCCGAGATTTCTAATGGCGGCCCAGCACTGACCCCATCAAATAAACAAACTCTCTATAAGGCTACACATTTAGCAGGTGATTAATCAAAATCTGAATTTTTTGGACAATTTTACTTAAAATAGTCCAAGTAAACTAGAATCCATGATTTGACCTTATTTATTGATAAAAAAAAGCTGAATTTAATCAGATCGGGGGAAAACTCGATAAAATCAAGCGTAAATCCAAATCGTATGTTTTTTAAAAATTTTTTCCCAAATCACTTCCCCTCCCCAAAAACCCTAAAAAGTTGGATTTTTGGGCTAATTCTGGTGCAGACCACAGAAAGTTCCAAATCGTATAGGGTCCTCTCCCATTGACTTATATACAGCCTCAGTAGGTCTGAGATGGCGGATTTTTCGATTCTGACTTTCACCATCCTCATGGTACAACAAACCTTGACAAATTCTAGTTTTTTTTCACAACAAATTCAGAATTTATAGTAAAACTCAAATTTTTTAGTTTTTTTGCATTTGGACTTTAATAAATCACCGTCTCGTTATAGCTACTTTTTATTACTCATCTTTCTATTCAGGCCTCTACTATTCATTCTCCATTTTCTTATTCAGATCGATGCATGGTTGCTAGGGTAACTGCAATCAGGAGAGCTGCTAAATTAAAAGCTAAATAACTCAAAAACCACAAATAATAATAATAAAAAAATTAAAACCAATTGCAAATTGTCTCAGCATATCACTCTCTACATCTTACTAAAAGTTAGTGTAAAGGTGAACAACCCCTTTAATGTATAGTAAATGTTTTTTTTAGAAGACTTAAGGTATGGTGATCCAAATTATGGAAAGATCCCTTAACTGGAAAACCCCAGTTTACAAACATTTTGGATAACAGATCATTTGCCTGTAATAATAATCATTTGCTGAGGCAAGGTGGGCCCAAGAGAATGTCAGCATGGCACTGAGAAGAGAACTTGCCCAGCTGGTTCTACTCTTTTTACAAAAATTCACTGGCCTAGGGCAATTTCCTTCTAAAGTAAGGAACTAGAATCACTTCTCCTTTAAATGCATTTTTTTAATCAGGATAAGACCTGTGGTTCTGGATTTCCTTTCCTGCACCCGGGCACAGTTCTCCTCATGCATGCTTTTTTATTTTGATATTATAATATATGCTTTACATTTTCACCACTATAGGCCCCTACATGGTGGGGTGGGGGTGGGGGAGTTTATCAGTGTTGCTTAAATGAACACAAAGGGTAAAATGCTAATTTATAAAAAATATGAAACAAAGATACAATCTAAGTGAAACATACCAGAAAAAAAACATGGTTCCAGTTTTGTGCATCCATTTATAGATACTTAATTAAAATATGGGTGGTTTATGCAACCCAGAGCCTCACATGAAGGAAAGTTTTCCTTACCTTTCTATACACATGTGAAAATTTTAAAACTGTTGTTTAATGCAATAATAACAACCACCCCTAGATGTCACCACAGAATTGTAATAATGTACTAAATTATAGCAAGAGATGAAAACAATACTTACTACCATGGATTGTTTGAAACATAGAGAATGCTAATATAAGTGGCAGCCACTTTACAGACTAGTTCAAACAATGCAACACAGCTGTAGATTTGGACCTGGGTTGTTTACTTTCTAGGGAATTTACGCCTTGGATAAAAAACAAAATGTTGTACAATCTTAGTGGAATTTATGGCCTATTATATATGTCATGCTAATGATCCTGGCATTTTATACACGTAATCACATATTACCATTTCTTGTAAAGTATAATAAAATATAATAAATCCAGTAGTTATTTATTGATCCTGCTGACAAAGGATTAGAAAATGTTATAATAATATAAAATCAGTCAAAAATTGGGTACATTTTCCCTTTCAGAAGCACAGCACAAGTCATTTTGTCAGTCCCCTTCTATCAGATTTCTGACAGACTCTGTAGCAAAAAAAAAAACAAACATATACAAAGGTAATGGTTTAAAGAACACAGTCAACACGTACCTCTATAGAGCCACAAGTTCCAGAAAACCCAAAAGCTTTCACAGTTGAAAGATGCTTAGAGTTGTTGTAGGTCAAGGACATCTGGAGGACCACAACTTGCTCATGTCCTCTCAGTATTGTATCATTTGGCAATGTGTATATTTCATTCAATAACCAACTTTTTTTTTTTTACACACAGGTGAATGGTGACTTTCCTATAACAAACCTATTAATTTATATATATATATATATATATATATATATATATATATATATATATAGTATATGTTAATAGTTCTAAGGAACGTGAGACACCTTATTACTTATTTACTCACTGCTATTGTATCAGTATAAATAATATTATAAAATATGGGCATTGCTTATTTCTAGATGTATTGATTTTTGGCTATCAGACAGCTAGCTCAGTGTGATATTATTGGTTTTGTGTGGAGATAATAGTCTTAATAAATAGATAGATATTATCCCTAGCTGTTGTTATATCTGCCTTGTCATTAGCTTAGACAGCACTATAGCAAAGGCACGCTAAGGGGCAAATTTACAAAATTCACGTGAATAGATCGAAGTTCGATCGAATTCGATCAAATTCCGATTGTACTATTTTTTCGGATATTCGAATATGCAAATTTGCCCACTTTGATAATCGAATACTCGAGCGTATCGAATAGATCTAATGAACGAATATTTGATCATTCGACCCTTCGATGATCAAAGGACTTCAACTTTAAAATTTTATTCGACTGCCTACTTTGCCAGATTAAACCTACTGATTTGCAATAGAAGCCTATAGGAATACCCCCATAGGCTTCTTTTTCAAACACCTGCTTGAATACCATTCGTACGATTGAACGCCTTGATCGTTCGAATCGTACAAATTATTCGAGCACTCGAAGGAAATTTTACGATTTTTTTTTTCGTGAAATCGAACGATCGGTATTCGAGGAAAAAATTGCCTAAAACTATTCGATAAGCATTTGATAGTCGAATGCTTATGGAATTTCGAACAAATATGAGGGATTTTTTGGTGAATAATAGTAAATTTGCCCCTAAGTGTCCACAGACCCACCAGATTCTACTGTGTATGTACTGTACAATATAGAGCAAATACCATTCAAACAGACCTGCATAAATACTTCATACAGAGAAATTTGACGTGTGTGAGCTGGTTTTATTGTTCAAATGTTTTAGGGTCATTGTATACAAACTACAGCAAAAGGTAAGGACAGGCAGCTCATCAGGGACCCACACACCCCCTGGCACCCAGCCAAAACCCACAGCCCCCCCGTTCCAGCTGCAAATTTGCCAACCAGTTTTTAAAACTTCAACTTCAATACCAGTAATGACCCAGGTAGGGTTGCCGCCTGTCCGGTTTTGAACCGGACAGCCCGGTATTTTGAAGGGCTGCCCGGTTCAATGCTTCCTGCCCGGTTTTCCATATAAGGAACACCGGGCGGGATTAGCTTGATTGACGCCGCGATCGGCCAATCAGCGATCGCGGCGTCATAGCTCCGCCCTGTGACCACCCACTGACATCACGGGACCGCCCACTGATGTCACGGGACCGCCCCGTGACGTCATGGGACCACCCCCCTGTCCGGCTTGAGCCACAGGGAAAGGTGGCAACCCTAGACCCAGGGCTTTAAATAAAATTGTCACAGGAGTCTTATTGGAGTATCAGTGACACTCATATGCTCAGTGTGGTCTGGGCAACTGTTGAGAAGCTAAGCTTAGGGGGGGCGATGGAAATGATGAAGTTTGTCACCTGATATAAATACGTCCATATAGTCTCTCTGGTGTTACTTCACACATGGGACTATATATATATATATATCACTTCACAGATACTTCAGATAAAAACTTTCTTGGATGGTATTGAGCATACAGTAGTCAGAGTAATTGTTACAGTCAGTGATAGTACTAACTTATTGGTGGGCCGTCAGTTGGACAGCACTGATCTACAGTATCAATCTTTCTATCTATTTATTTTATATTTTTATTAATATAATAATAATTATTATTATTAATAATATGTATTTTTATAGTGCTAACATATCATGCATCGCTATTAAATAAATGTGTTTATTATACAATGTATGTATCTTAACATAAATGTTTTTTGTGCTAGTATGCATGCACTAATAATAAAGTTTAGTGTGAATTATTCTTGGTTCATAAGCTAGATATAGCACTTCAGAAAAGTTCCTAGGCATAGAAAAATAAAGGAAAGTAAATAAAAGAATATATCCCCAGCAGAGCGATTCACTGTTAGAGCAGTGTAACAGAAGTCAGTGTGGTCTCTTTGCAACCAACCTTGACCTCTTTATTTTCCTCCATTGCAAACTCAATTTGCCATGCTGTTGGGAGATTGTTTTTATTGGTGTGGGCTTTCCTGAGCCCTAGGGGCACTATTTTTTTTTACTACAAATAAAAACTAAAATATGTGCTGTATCTTGCAGATGCATATTAAAGTCAAGAAAAAAGTATGCTAATTACATGATATCAGTTGAATGACCCCTCTTTAATTACACTTCTAATCATTATTTATTGTTTAGGATAAAACCCTAGCATCTTCTATAGCAGTCTAAATGAATACATATAATGGACCTTGTATTGAGCAAATGTGGATAACTGTTTTGCATGGTTTGTCTTGTAGAGTAAATTAAGGATGCTCTTATGTCTGAGAGATGTTTTATCTGATCATTGCATTGTTATGCTAGTCAAAAATCCTACCATTATACCAGATAAATTGGACAATGGGGTCCTGTTTCATTAGAGCATGTACAAGGTATATCATTGCACTTTGACAGAGGAGTCAGTTCAGAAGCCACCATTCACATTAATGGACCCACACCTAGAAAATATGGCTGTCTTTACAGAATAACCTACAGATAATGACCTCAATAGATTAAACACTTGAGTAAATGGAGGATACACATTGCACTGTTGTACAGGTTATATATCATACATACTGTAGGATGTACCCGAGTTTAAAAAGCAATTTTCATTCATTGAAGTTTTATGATATGTGTACCCATGACATATACAAATACCCAATATTTTAGCTAGCAGGCATTAGCGTCTTTGAGAGAGTGCTGATAGTTTGGATAGATTTGGAAGGTGCAACAGTGAGTAAGACAAGTGGCTAGTAATTAACATACTACTTGAATGTAATCTATATGCATTGGTTAAATGTACAGGGCAAAAAGAAAAGCAACTACAAATACAAATGTGGGATAAAGACAGAAATACTGTGGTCAGGCTGCTGTACATAAATATGTTCTACTTGCCAACAATTAGTCAGACTAATTGGGGTGGGTGTAATTGGGCTTATGGCAATTGGTGCTTGTTTAGGTTCACATAATACTACATCCATATATGTGCACTTGTGAATGCAGTCGTTAAGAAGCCATAATATATTCCATGTATTAATAAAGGAGTCCTATACACATGCCAATGACCAGGCACAGAATACTTTCCTCCATTTGTAATAAAAACATTTCCAATTTACAGAATCTACACAGACTATGGCACATTGTGCTATTCCCAGCTCAGACTTCCCAAGTAAGAGGCATTCACATTTTCATATGTGGTGTTTATAAAAATGGCCTGTAGGTGTCACTGTGCACAAGAGTTATACTGTGCATACATAGTACTTTCTATACAGCTTAAAGTGTTAGATTTGAAGTTCCTGTTGAAGTATAATGGCTGCATGAACCTGCTAATAAAGCACTGATATACTCTACTTATCCTTGGCTACCAAAACATAACAACATTGTATGCAGCTGCCAGCAAATAGCAAAGAGTCTAGTAAAAGGTATAGAATGGTATTCTAACTTGAAGGGCTGGTAGTAATATGCTTGGAACTGTCCACCATTTACTTCAATGGTAATCACCAGGGCCACGAAGCAAATACAATGATGATTTCTCCCCATCTATAATAAGATTATATACAGTATAATAAGATTATATACAGTATATGTAAGTATATGTATTGAATAATTATTGGGTTTTCAGCCCAGTGCTCCAATATATTGGAAAATGTGAAAACAGAAAAATGTATGAAGTTGTATGAAGCTCTCTATTTGGTATACAGAAATGGTAAAATGTATATTTAACACACTTCATTTCACTGGCTCAGATTGGAAGACATAATTAATGCATTTACCACTGGCACTTGTTCAAGGCTGAAACAGCATGGACATATAATAGCAAAAAAAGTAATATATTGACACTGGGTTGCCATTTAATCAAGTTATCAAATATATATTCTCTGTCACTCTTCTCAGCCTGTTCAGAATACGATACCATTGTTTAATGCTGTTGACATTTGGTGTTATACATGACTGTGCCTCATGACAAAATGGAATCTGTTATGTCTGGGAAGAAGGAGCCACAATCATATTTTTCTGAAGAAAAGAGTGAAGCCAATGTCATTCATTTCCCATGCATTGCATATTTTTCATTAGATGTATGTGACTGAGGACTGAGATGATAACAGCATGAATAGATCTGTTCCTCCATGCTTGAATAAAAATGGAAATTGCATTAAAATACTTCGTATGTGTTGGACTCTGACGGGGTGCAGAGGTTATTTATCAAAGTCTCCAAACTGCAAAAGTAGTCCGAAAAAAATACTGCTTCAATTCCTATGACAGATAAGTGACAAAAAAATAATAAAAAAAGCAATACAATGTCTCCTTTCATGAACACCTGCGCTACCTGCTCATATTTAGCTCTATAGGCTGTTATCTAAAACAGCTTATGTGCGTACTAATACAAAGATAAGCATGCGGCAATAAGTAAACCCCTTTGCAGAGAAAAGCTTGCACTCTTTGGTGACAAAGAGGTTAAACCTCTGCGTGTTTGACAATTTAATAGGTGTCTTTCTGAGTACACAGCACTGTACATAAAATGATACTGACAAGAAAATAATCAATAAGATAGAGAGTGAATCTCAGCTATCAAGCTTTAAGTGGCCCTGTGTGCTGCACAGTACATTCTCACATAAAAATCCAATTTTCACATCCAGACAGATTTATTTTCCAAAGCTCACTGAAAGTACTAAAAAACCCTTCAAAACAACAACAACTTCAACAGTTTTTTTTCCCTCCTTAAAAACAAGCCTGCTAAGTGCTGGAATGTATGCATGTGAAAGGAAGCATCTTGCTTGAGTATGCAATGATATGGTAACATTGGGGACAGGGGATAGGAATAACCAAACATAATACACAAACAATGACCAATAAAAGTTTCTGGCACCAAAGCCAGAGTCCCCAGCATGACACAGGCCAACATGGAGATGACATATGCACCAGTTGTGTGGAATGTTTCTGCTATTTGATGAAGGATAAAATAATGTAACTAAAAATATTTCTCTAGTAATACCACTTTGCAGCGGAACTACCATGATGCACCTGTATTGGGTTTATTTAACACAGTCTTGCTTGAGTAACTTTAAGGCTTGTGGCATTGCTTCCTGTGCCATCACCCGTAATTGAAGGAAAACTTTACCCCCAAAATTCGTGAATTATCGGAAAAATTTGCGAAATGAGTCGCGTCATTTTTGATGCGCGTCTCGTCGTTTTCATCACTTGCGACAAATTTTTTGGAGAATTTTCGCTGGCGTCTCGCGAATTTATTCGTCAGCGGCGAATCGCGGGAATTTGCCGCAAATTCACCCCTGGCGAATAAATTCGACCATCACTACATATGAGCTGTTTTGTACAATATTTTTTTTATTGAGACCTACATTGTTCATGGGGGTATAGTTTTCCTTTGAGTAAGAATATGTTAACAAACTCTCAGTTAGTTAAGCTAACTCTCAAAGTGCCCAAAATACCTTACCATTGGGGTTCACAGGAATCACTGTAGATAATGAAGGCATGAATAGTGCAATTATGCAAAAATTTTTGTGAAAGCAATTTTTGTGTGATTGAGTGATTCATATCCAATGCGAAGTTGCGCCAGTGATAATTTGCCAGCAAATTTGCATACGGCAGGAACAAAGCCCAGGGAACCTCAATAAATGCAAATAGAGTTGTTATATTGCCCTACACATGCCCAGAGTAGAGTTTATATGCCATATTTTAGGAAAATTAGGGGATGAAGCAGGATACCCAAAAAAATTTTTTTCGTCCTTTTGCAGCCTATCACCCATGAAAATGGAAAAAACACCAGCGTTTGTTGGGACTTTTTAAAAATTTTTGAGGAACTTCTATCTACTCTATTGCACTTCGCCTGGTCTGAGGTAGTAACACTCGCCAGACTGAAAATTAGGCCGAAGATAGAGTGCAAAGTTACGCCAGAGTCTATCGCCTTGTTGCGCCAGTGTTAGTCACTTCGCCCTTTAGTGGATTTGCCCTTTCGTATTTAGCTGAAATTTGTCTCTTTAAAGAACACAGTATCATAAGATGACATGATGTCTATTTACTTAGCCCTATCTCACACAGAGTATCTGGTCTTGAGAAAGGTCCCAATGAGGCTCAAAATATTTTTCCTTTCAATATGTTATTTTTGCTTCTAAGTTTAACTCCCCTAAATCACAACTTCAAATGCAGTATCAGCAAGTAAACTCATTCACATACAAGAGTTGCATGGGATCACACTGATATAGAATATTTGATTGATACAAGTGGCACACACATATCACATAATATTTTGTCAGTAAAGTATGATATACTTCAGTAAGGTCTGGCCCATCAGTAGCATATTCTTCCTATTAACATTATGGTAGAACCGCCATGCCTAACCACCACAGTCTGTCCTTTTCACAATTTGCACTGATGTTTGCATTTAGCAGTCCTAAATGTCAGATTACAAGAGGCATTTAGATTATTAGGAAATATTTTATGATTACTTATTCCAAATCCAGCTGTATCCACATCCATCAACTTTAGCAAAACATGTCTTGTAAACGAGTTTGTCTGTTTTTCAGCCCATACTGCAGAACACATTTTATTGATCAATAAAGGACATTATAGAAAATGCGTGTAACTTGCCAAATGGGTTAATGTAAAACCAACACAAATTATTTTCTGTAGTTAAGATATTTTCCATCACCCATTTTATATTTTATTGTAACAGCACATCTTGTTTGGTTATTGTGCTTGGTAAGCTTGAAAGACCTTTATAAGGGTTACTGCATATTCTGACCTGAGCTGAGGTGAGTCCTTGTTCGTGCAAGCCCAGAGAGTCATGGGAATTGTGTTTTCACTGGCTTCTGCCCTTAGAAATGTCAGCCTGCTGAGAAAGCCCAGGAAAAAAAAACCTGCAGATGAACCACATAAACCCAGTATCTTTTTCTAAAGTGTAGCTTTCAGCATGAAGAAAGTGTTGGGAAATGACAACAGAACAGTAATTGTCATTATCTCAGAACGTCAACATGAATCAGCCAGTGCAGCCATCAAGAGGGTAACATAACACATTTGCCGGTCACCTTTAAACAGAACATCTTAAAACAGTCTCCCCTGATGTTTTTTAATACCTACAGCCAAAGTCTGACCCAGAACTATATTCATCTCTGTCACTTTGCTTTCTGTCCCCCTCTGCTATTTTGCTCTTTATCCCTTTCCTCCATTCAGGGCTCTCTGTGGATTAGATTCAGTCAGTAAGAGAGAACATTTTTATGAGGTTTCTTGTGCAGGAAAATTTTGTCCTAAGATTAGTTTTTTTCACTTCTTGCTATTCAGCTGCTGGTGAAAAAAGGCCACCTGTCTGTTTTTTTCTTAATTCCCTGTAGGAGCTGATATACTTTCTCAAGTAATGCTGTATTGAATCAATAGGTTCAGTGGTAATTCAGGCTTCAACAATGAACTGCTCAGTAAAGGAAACCACCAAAGAATAATAAGTATAAACCTGTTTTCTGGGAAGCAATAACTGCACCAGCATTGTTTAAAATACGCACTTATACATATATTTCCACATTTTAAATTTATGTAATCAAAAATGTATTTGTTTTATTTTTAAGCTTTATTTTTGACTTGCTAGGTGATTGCCTTGCCATTGGTGGCCCACAGCAATATCTGCTTGATTGTTCTCCATGATCACCAGGAACTGAACGGCTTAATGTATGCAAGATGTTAAACTCATTAAACTCAATGTTTGGCAGGCCTGTGATTTTCATAATTAACTCTTGCTTATGTAGCCTTACATTCAAACCTCAATTTTACATCCCCTGATTTTAAGTTTCCCCTCATTTTACATAGTTTTTTGTGGTCCCATCTAAATATTATGCATAATACATTTCCCTGATTTTAACTTTTTTTCTGGTTCCCTAAAAAACCTAAAATGGATGTTCTACTGTAAGTATCTATATTTAATAGCTAGTTGATTTTGTAAGTGAAAAGTAGGAAACAATGTCTGCAGGAATCAATGTATTAAAAAAAACCCCAACATATTTAGAGATATTAATGGGCATAAGTTTTATTTAAATATTTTATAACTGTCATGTCTTCTGCATTCCAGCTTATGGTAGGATGGAGCACACAATCAGCAGGTTTATACTGCAAAAAACTTTTATTGTGTTACAACATGTTTCGGACCAGCATGGATCCTTTTTCTGCATTGTTAATATACTTCATATGCTTTGGGCTCCCTCTGCTGGATACTCGCTGTAACAATGCAAGGCCATTTCCTATATTTATGGTAGAATTTGAACTACTCAGGCTACCGTACTTTCACCATGTGACCTAGTGCCCTGCCTTGTGGGAGCTAGGAATAAATTTTACAGTCCATGCTGTGGAAGAAGCACACCAGTTTCATCTCTCCTCACGGTAGCATCGCTGGTAAGCAAAACAGACTTTAAGTTGCACCAAACACACCCACAGCTGCCAGCAACCGCAGAGACATTGCTGCAGAGACATTTTATGCCAGCTAGGTTTTATGCTGCAGTTTATATGTTCATTTTATTGGTTATTGCAAAGCATACTCATTATATTTTTCTGTTATTTATTACAGTTTCACCTATTTCCTATTGCTATCCAGTAAAAGCTACAGACCTCAGCACTCAGTCTCTTTTTGCTGGGTGGTTTAGCTGTATGTCGAACAGGGTAATACGTAGGGAGGACAGAACAATAACATAGAAAATATAATTGTGTAATGTGCACCATAGTGCGCCCTAGGCAACCCAATCGGCTAACACCACGTGCCAGCATGTGCCATAACGGATGGGTGGGCAATGAAGTGGAGAGTGACGGAGGAGGGAGGCAAGAGCAGCAGAGGGGAGTGAATCCAGACTAGGAGTAGGCAAAAGACCCTTGAACAGCCAAGTGCCCCCACATCGTTGTGATTTAGGCAGCTGCCTCTTCTCCCTAGCCCTGTCCAACCAAGATTGTTTCTTGTTGTAATGATTTTTGTCTGTTCTTCTTTGCTGATCTTTTCTGATTTGCTGATCATTTCAGATTCTGAGATCTTTCTGTGCTGTCTTACATATTTTAGATCTACACACAAGGACAGGGGACTGCGAGGGACATTCCAAAACCTTTTGCTTTCTTTTTCAAGTAGCTCATTGTGGCTTTTGAGGTATGTTTAGGATGATTTTCCTGTTTTAGGAGCTGGATCCCCTTTATAGTTCAGCTTCTAGTATGACTTTTTCACATTGGCATTCAGAATTTGCTGATATTTAGTGAAATCTATTCTGCCCTCTACTGTACCTTTGCCACTGGCTTTCACACATCCCCAAAGCATAAAAGATTTGCTCTATTTTTAACAGATCACTAGGTAATTTTTTTACATAAAATCATGCCTTTGGTCTTCAAACAAACTTTCAGTTGCTTCAGAAGCCCACTTACATATATCAGATGCTGGCATTTACGATGAGGTCAGTAGTAAGCCTTTCCCCCTGTAACTCTTCCATGCAGATCATGTCTGTGTAAGAAACACTGCACTGTGAAACAGTAAAGCGGCAGTCATATTAGAATTTGCAGAGAGTTTTCATGGCCTATCAGCTCTTGCCTTGGTATTTCATAGTTTTGATTATGGACACTGGAAATTGTGATCTTGAAGTGTTTGCAATCTTGTAGCCTTCCCATTGATTGTTGAGTGGCAGCTACTTTTCAATTGCTGTGCCTCATTTTACATTTAATGTACAAGGTTCTGTATTGGGATCAATGTTTGTTGCAAGGATGTGCAACAATATGTGTGAGTAACATGGAAGAGCAGAGGCCTCAGGCCAGCTCAAAGTGCAATTTTCACCATTGCATTACTGGAAGCCTACCTATGGACACAGTGTTATTAACAATAGCTTAGCCTGGGGTTATAGTTTCCACTTTGGCTCTCAAAGAAGATAGTAAAAAATGAAAGACAAACACGATTTCATATTGTTTCTTCTCCCCCGTCTCTGTCTTTTCAATCACAGCCTAAAATAGAACTGTGTGTTTTCTTTAATAAGTAATATGAGTTCAAATAATCCAGACCTATGTCTTACAGTTAAAAATGTGAGAGGACATGGCTATAATAGCCTCAATTTCTTCTTCAAAATCACAACATTTGTTCAATATAAAACAAGCAAGAGTTCTCAGCTCGTTGAATGCTACAAGGTAGAGAATTATGATTTTCTGCCAAGGTATTTTTCTTTTGTGTTCATTTTTATGTCTAAAGCGGAAAAGAGAGTTCAAAGGGGCTCTGCTTAAAAAAATGTCTATAACCATTCTGAACTTCATGCAGAAAATCTAAGCCTGCTGCTAATATGCCGTGCTAGTAATTTATTAAAAGAAAATAACCATATAATACAGATGTTATGTCATGATTAAATGCATTACTCAGGCCTTAAAGAGATATTGTCATTCCCTATGATCCCCACTCTTTTGCTCCGTTAAAAAAGAAATATCCAATTTCTGTTGAAATACACCAGTCGGTATTTCAACTGAGATAATATGGTCTAATATACTATAGTAGACTTATAGGGCCTGCACACTCAAACAAAACAATAATTACCATAATCACACAGTGGTATTTTTTAAAATTTTTTAATTTTTATGTATTATAAGTGCATTCACAAAAAGATTTTTCCAAACAATCAATTTGGCTCAGCAGTATAAGCATTTCAGAGAAAAAAACATTTGTTATACATTTACATACCACCAATTCATACTACATATACCAAGCCCCAACAAGTGAGCAGACACCCTTGCCAGAAATGAGAATCACCCCAATGATCTGGTGAAAAGCCTTTATCAAGGAAAAATTCTCCTTTTTTAAAAAATACTACTTTGTGATTATGGTAATTATTGTTTTGTTTGAGTGTGCACACCCTATAAGTCTACTATAGTATTTGGTGGCCGCCTTTAGGGAATGGTCTGGGGCTAATGCTGCACCTCTCTCCAAAGAATTTTCCAAAGCAAACTTCTTTTTTGGAGTGCCCTCCATCCACTATTTAATTATAATATGGCCTAATACCTTAGCTAAATAGATGATAACTAAGTATGGTGCTGGCCCACCTTCCTCCAGATCAGTTCTTGAACTGTGTAATGGATATTCAATCCTCAAAGCTATAAAGAGGGTTGTGGCAGAACGCAGGTGGAAGAACCGAAGAAATTGTTGGTGCAATGTAATAATACTTGCAGAATCTGCAAGTATTATAATAAAGACCAGCATACATGATTATGATTGGTTGTACTAAATGAGTTCCAGTTAACTTTTCCTTTTTTATTACGCTTCACTTCAGTCAAGCATTCTGCTTGAGTGCACCAAAGCAAGGCTATTGTATCAGTCAACCAGAAAACATAGAAATTCAGTTCTTCTGAATGGGCTGCACTGTGGGTAGTTCTTTAAAGGCAAACTATAGCCCCAAACAATGTAGGTCTCTATAAATTATATTGCGTACAGCCCATATTTAAATACCTGTTTCATCTAACCATTTTCATAAAAAATTACTTTCCTAGCAGTATGTGCCATTGGATAACCCTAAAAAGAAAGATGCAATTTTAAATAAGGGCCAACCCCTGAGATCCTATGATTCATAGACAAACAAACCAAGGTCACACATACATGTTAGATCACATGAGCCAATTACTGGACAAAGTTTTGCCTTTTACTCCCACACATGTTCCTATTACATTTAGAGCTGTATTATTTCTGGTCAGGTGAAGCAGCACAAAGACCATAACAAAATGGTGGTTCAAGGTAAGAAATGTAAAAGGGCAATATTAAGTGACATATATTCCAGTAAGATTTTTTAGAGGAACAGTTCAGTGTAAAAATTAAAACTAGGGAAATAGATAAGTTGTACAAAATAAAAATGTTTCTAATATAGTTAATCAGCCAAAAATGCAATGTATAAAGGCTGGAGTGACTGGATGTCTAACATAACATAACACTACTTCCTGCTTTTCAGCTCTTAGTTGGTTAAGCATTCTTTCTGGTGGTATAGGTTTCCTTTAACCTGACAACTGGATGAGTTTTATTCCTGTATGAGCTATCCAACATTCTAGTTTAGGCTTGGCAATTATCGAACTGTTTCCACTAAAGTAAACAAATGAGTACATTTTGGGTGAATAGTATCCTTTTTTTTCTGGTAGGTCTGACCCATGGATAATAGACCTGCAAATCCAACATAAATGCATGCAAGTATAAAAATATACTATTGTGCAATCAAATCTAGAAAAGGATATTTTGGGTTGATTTAGCAAAATGAATTAGACGGTACTGCTTTTAAGGAAGCCATATCAGTTTTTAATGATAGTTTTCCTCTTATTCTTTGCTTCCACTGTTCAGTTTGCTACTGAAACTGGATTTATGGGCTTTGGCTGTATTAACCACAATGCAGAAGGAATAAGTGAGATGATGTTAGAGTGTCATAAGAAGTCAACAAACCCCCATATCATCATCTATTAGGAAGAACCTAGTTAGGTACTCTTGTACTATGATTTCTGAAACCTATTTGATTGTAGATAGGTCTGTGTTTTTGTTGTACACAGACAGAATCTGAAGCTTAGAGATGTGATATGCTGACTTTTTTAAAGGGTGGTAAGAGGAACGAGAGTGGTCCTAGTATTGATCCTTGGTGAATTCAAAATGAGGAGCAAAGGGAGGAAGGATAATGAATTCCTTTAATGAATGAAATGGTATTGCACATGAGAAATGTACAGTATGATTGGTAGCACCACCACTATGAAGGGGATGCTAAGAGTCAAAGGCTAAAGAGAGGTCAAACACAATTAATTGAGTGTAGTGTCATTTTAGCTCAGCTATCTGTAATTTATTATTTTTGTCAGAGCAGTTTCTATAGAATGTGTATAGAAAGTATATTTGCCAGCAGAAAACTAGCATTACTTCACAAGGTAGAGAAAACAGCAAAAGCAAAGAGCAAAAGTATAAGGAGAATGCAGTATAATCTGAAAGACTGGATTAATGAGACAAACAAAAGATAATCTCTATTACATAGTGACTCAGTGAGTAACAGGGCTGCATTGCATAACTGGGGTCCTGAGTTTGATTCTAGCTAATGCATTATCTGCAAGGAATGTGTATGTTCTCCCTGTTTCTGGGCACTCTTGTTTCCTTCAACACTCCAAATACATACAGGCAGCTTCTTCATAAAAGTGCTCATATATTATAGGGACCTTAAATTGCAATAGGTGTTGGGACCATCCATAGTACCATAAACATGGTGCTATATAAATATATGACCATATGTACAGGACCTCTATTAAAGGAAAAATTCAGGGTAAAAATAAAAATAGGGTAAATAGATAAAAAAATGTTTCTAATATAGTTAGTTAGCCAAAAATGTAATGTATAAAGGTTGGAGTGACTGGATGGCTAACATAACAGAATACAGCACAACTTCCTGCTTTTCAGCTCTCTAAATCTGAGTTAGTCAGCGACTTGAAGGGGGGTCACATGGGACATAACTATTCAGTGAGTTTGCAATTGATCCTCAGCATTCAGCTCAGATTCAAAAGCAACAGTTATGACCAAAGTGGCCCTCCCTCAATTCACTGATTGGTTACTGCCTGGTAACCAGGGTAACCAGTCAGTGTAAACAAAAGAGAGCTGAAAGGCAGGAAGTAGTGTTCTGTTCTGTTATGTTAGACTTACAATCACTCCAGCCTTTAAACATTACATTTTTGGCAAACTATATTGAAAACATGTTTTATTTTGCGCAGCCTATCTATTTACCCAGTTTTTACTTTTATACTGAACAATTCATTTAAATATAAGGAAGCCATATACAATCTTGTAGTCTGATAATGATGAATGAGTTTGGGCTGTACTGGGCAAGAACCTTCTCATCATGTAGGCAGCAGAACCCATTGTGACGCATGTGTAATTAGTGAATGGGACATTAGGAGGGTAGGTTACCTTTGTTAGGACATTTACACATTTGTACTGAATAAAAGATGTGCCCAAAGAAAGATTGATAGAGTGATGAAACCTATAACTGAAACTGACATCGACATTGTAATCTGACAGCAGTAATTGAAAAGAATAATGCATTCAAAGTGAACACTCATGAAACTGTGAGGATTTCCAAAAATCGTGGGGCGTTTTATTCTTTACAAAGCATCAATATGGTCTATGGGCTGTGTTATATCTCTAGGAATGGCAAAGGGTCAATGCTATGAATTCAAGTGATCTTAAATCTTCCAACCTGCAATCTCCTTAGAACCCAAACTACATGTTACTTTTCATCCGAACAAATGGAGATAAAACTGGATATGCAAGAGCACACAAAAAAAGTAAAATCTAAAACTTAAAACACCTAGCATGAGTCTCTGTGTGGGATTTTAATTTATGGTAAATACATTTCCATTTGTCTCTGTGCTTCAATCACAAAATATCACAGCTGGCTCACTTTGGATCTGTAATGATTGTTTTTACGGGCAAGGACAGGATAAAAAGTTGCAGTCAGAGTCAGTGGAACGCTGTGCAGATGCTATATAAATTTCCTTGCATTATGGTTCACAGTTTAAACATGCCCTAAATAATACAAGTTACATTCTCATTAAATAAACTTCGCTCTGCCTCGGTGTCTCTAGGCAAAGAAATGTAATGGTGAAATGGGAATTATCACGCTGGTTTCACATTAGGATGCTGTGCTCTGTCTTCCCTGTTTGGATTTGCAATGTGTTTGAAGTCAAACTGCCACACAGAATGGATAGTTTCAGTCGCACAATAAGTGAACCTAACAATACAAAATCCTGTTACTCAGACTGTGAAAGAATTCATTCAAGAATCATATTTGTTTTTTCTGAAGGTTTGTGATAATAGCTGAGTCTTTAACTGTGCTAGGCTTTGGGCTTATAATGCACTCTCACTGGGACTGCAGGTTAGAAAGAAAAATATCTCCCCAATCTGGAAAGTGTAAGCTCAATGCACATCACACAATAGCACTGCTCTCTGCAAGTATAAAACTCCAAGGTAAATTGGTTTAGCCTCTCCAGTAATCGTGATGGAGTGCGTTACACAGTTAGCACTTCAGTTCTCCAAAAAACACATTTCTGTGAAACAATGAGCTTATTTCTTTCTCATGAAGATGAGTGAATCAATTTGTTAAAATTCAAGATACAAATAAGCAGCGCTGATTTGAAAGCAGTGAACCGATTAGGAATTAATGAGATGATTCTGAGCTGATTTAAAGTGAATAAGATTGCAAAGAAAATACTTGTGCATCATTCAACACAAGATACAGGCCATGCTAAACAGCTTCATGCCATATACAGCTTTACATCAGACACTATTAGGCACTTATTCAGTAGCAATATGTCTATGAAGATTTCCATTTATCCAGATCATGATAATTTTATACAGTATCAAAAGAAGAAATAAAGGGGAAGAGCATAACAGGCAACATAATATAGTCATTCCATATGTGGTGAAATATCGGAAAAACTTTGGAGAATTTTCAAGACACATCATATTCCTGTGTATTTAAAACCCAGCAACACCCTAAAACAGTAGGTGGTGCACCCTAAAAACCTAACACCAAAGCATATGAAGAGCAATGTGGTCTATGATATCCAGAGTAGTGAAGTGTACTCCGATCTATACATTGAGACAAAACAACTGCTTTGTAAGAGAATGGCCCAACATAGAATGACTAACTCCTCAGGACTAGACTTGGCAGTCTATCTACATTTCAAAGAAAAGGGACACTCCTTCAAGGACAACAATGTGCTCATTTTGGATAGAGAGGAACGATGGTTTAAAAGAGGCATGAAAGAGGCCATTTACGCCAAAGTGGAGAAACATCCTTACCTAGCAGCTTCACAACTATTCACACTTCCAGTATGTACTTCCAGTATGTATTCTGGGTTGGGCATGACCCCTTTCATTATGTACACCTGCCTCAATGAAAATCATGGTGCCATTATGACTGTATGACAATTTCACATGTTAGTTTCAGCCAACATCTTACTGAAGTTCAGTGGAACCATTGTGATTGGCTATCTGTAACTTTACTACTCATAAGAGCTTAAATGCTAGGGAATTCCCTACCATTCGAATGAGTTTGAAACATTTGCAAAGAAAAAAAACTCTTAAGGGGCAAATTTACAAAATTCACGTTAAAGGGATCGGAGTTCGATCGAATATTATCGAATTACGATCGTACGTTTTTTTTCCGGATATTCGAATATACAAATTTGGCCTCTTCGATCATCGAATACCGAATTATCGAATAGATCGAATGATCGGATATTCGATCATTCGATGATTGAAGGAATTAAAATTAAAAAAATTTAATTAAAAAAATTAAAAACCAACCGAATACCAAAAGAAGCCTATGGGAACCCCCCCATAGGCTTCTTTTGCTAAGTTCTGCTCGAATACCATCATATCAGATTTTAGAGCATCTTTCAAATTGTGTACAGTGTGGTGTTGTGTGGCAAGATCAGATAAAGTCTGACCCACCACATAGTTGTGACAGGGTATTGTTTTACAGTCAAAAAACTAACTTCAGCATTGATATGTTGGGTTGCCATTAGATGGCAATCATAGGATCTGGATCAGGAAAGAAAGGAGGAGTAATAATAATAACATAAAAGATGGTCTGTGAAGCAAGTAATTATTATCTTGTGAAGGTGTGATCTGATGTCCAATATCTGTCATGAGAAATAGATGGGAGGAAGAACATGCCATATTGTGGAAGGTGATACCATGCCTCCATGTAATTCTGGGGGAAAAAAAACATCAGGATGAATGCCTTAAGGTTGCAGTGAAGTTTTACCTTTGTTGAAGACTAGCTTGCCTAGTGACTTGGTTGTCCTTAGGGCACTGCTGCATTGATTTTGACCTTTGTCTTACTGTATATTCTCCGTATCATACATTTGAGAGTTTATTACATAAATGTCTCATGTGCCTACTTTGCATTCTTTAACTACATTCGTAACTTTCAGTATCTAAAGAAATTGATTTGGGTACACTATTGAAAAGGTATTGGAAGATATTAAGTGGCTCATCATGTCCAAAAACAAATTGCCCTGGTGGCCAGCTAACCTGAAGATCTCAGGCTGACTTTCAAACACTGGGCCAATAGCTCTAAAAGTCTATGGCATATTAGGAACTGAAAGTAAGTGTGTGATTGGTTGCTATGGGTAACTTCACTTGTACAAATTTTGCTCATTGATTAGCCCTATGTACATTAATTTGTTTGGGAAGCTTAAGGGAAGAAACAGGTAACGTATCTCAATAAAATTCAGCTACCTGGAAGTGAGGACACAATGGAGCAGAAACTACCATAGGAGGTATAGTACCAATATGGCAGCTGAGATGGCCTGAACTAAATGAATTGAGCATCATGGCGAAGAGAGGAACTGACCTTGTATAGTACAGTGGATACAAGGCCTAATGGTAAGTGGTTCAAGCTGCTAATGAACATATAAGGAACATATAAGGAGAAGGGGGTGGTGTTGGAAAAGTGCTTGATCACATTCTGATACTTTTGCTGCTTTTCATTTGTAACAGCTACAGGGTAGCACATCTTCTTTAATTATGACCATAGTTAGGGTATTTTTAATACAGTGGGAAATTTCTCCTAACTTAGACAAATGTTGCCTGAATTCATTAGGTGGATTTTCACAACCCATATACATATTTACTAAAAATTTATGTTGTAGCAAGAGTAGTGTGGCAAATATCTCTTGGAGTAAATTCTCTAGTGAGGAAATTGTCTAGAGAATTTATACAGGAGGTGCATACCTCCCAAGTGTCCTGATTTTCGCACAACAATCCTGGTTTTGACAGCTCAGCCCACAGCGAAAATTTCCTCATTTCTCTTTGATCTCCTGTGCCAGAAAAATATACAAAGTATCTCAAACTTAATTAGATTAGCCCAGAATAATCAGCACCTGCACTTACATACAATTATAACTAATAAGATGAGCAGGGAGCAGTTTAAAGGTAATTTCACCTTTATTACAAAACTGTAATAACACATAAAAACATGACCCTAAACCCTCGCCCCAGAAATTTGTTCAAACTTTCTATAACCTGACAAATTTTTTTAAAAGGGTGTGGTATTTAGGGGTTGAGTTCACAAAATGGGTGTGGTCAAAACATTTTGGTGCACTTCATGCTGCAAATGTTAGGAGGTATAGAAATGTCTTTATAATGGTAGTTCCCCAGCCTGAACCTGCAGAAATGAGTGGCTCCTCATCTGTCCAGTGACTTGGAATGGCTTGGAATGTACATTTTACTTCCTATATAGCTACTCTTTAGAATGAAAGTTCATGCCTCAAATTTTGCTTGCTGTCGGCAGCGGGCATGCGTGTGTCCACAGCGGGCAGACAGCCCCCCACTACAACTGTCAGTGACCCATGCATTTCCTGCCTCTGCCCAAGCCACTACCAGTCAGCATTATCTGGTGTATCGAGTCTGATGCTATAAAACCGTTGACTGCCACTGGTATTTATTTTTGCAATTTGTTAATTAATAAATACATCCCCATTCTACGTAGAGCAATGTCCTTACTCAGCAGTCAGGGCATTTCTGATGGGCTGGTTACTGAGTACCTGGATGCTGAGTTAATAATTTGTAAATTGTGAACCCTTAGCAATAATGAAAAACTTCCATCTTGTTTCCGAGTGTTGCATAATCAGGTCCGAATTTGTGATGAGGTCACAAAGGCCCAGACTTAGGGCAGCAGAATATTAGGGGCGGCATGCTGCCCAGCCGCTTTCATGCTCATGTGTGCTCACACCGGAGGGGGGGTATGTGGACCGTACGATTTCGAGGCAAACCCACTAAATCCAGCGTGTGTATAATTCCATTTTATAGGAATATGGGGCTTGAAGACAAATGTTAGTTAGTGGTCCAACTGAAGGCCAGTACTTTAAGGGAAGATTTGTTTTTCACCTGTTCCCATCATGCTTAGCCAGATGCCTCCTGGTTGAGAATGATCACATTTGCCATTCTATAACAACTGGAGGGCAGCAATCAGAAACCCCTGTTTTATAATCTGACCTGTTGTGCTATGGAATAGAAACACTTACTCGCCTATAATGTCACTTATCAATATCAAAGCATGTCCATCACCTCCTCCCATGGGCATTTTATCTCATGATCAAGGTCAGCTTGCCTCAGACCTCATTCTTTTGTCACTTTTCACATTTAATAAAGTATTGTGGAGTGATTTTTTTTCCCTGCCGAGAAAAGAGCAGTAAAAGCACATGAATGGATCAATCTGCTCCTCTCAGTCGCTTCCATTCCACTTTTGCAGTTACTTCCAATGACAAATAGGCATATGGGGAGAGGAGAGAATGGTGTCTCCAAGAGGGGGAGAGAGAGAAACAATGAGCAGTGATAAAGCAGCCCAAATCTTTTTTAACCACTTCCAATCTTATAGCCTCTGTGAATACTGTAACGCTACCGACTTAGCAATACAGAACATTCTTCATAGAGAATATAATACTGCAGATGCTTTAAAGTGCAATTATTTTCTTCTTTGTCTTGTTTCTCAGCGCAGGCAATCATACAACACCAATGAAGTGTATTATTTCTGGAGCACTAAGCTCTTATCTTTTTCAACTAATGCATATAGGGCAGGGTTTCTTGTCTCCAGTGCATGTTAGCATTCTTGCATTAGCTACGCTTGAGCACTTTACAAATAAATCATAAGATTAAAAGTAAAACAGGTTTAGGGGGGAATTAGGAGATCATCATTGTTATTCATTGTACGTCTATAGAACAGTCGACTTATTTCCCACCATACAAGCGCCGAATATCGTACAAAAATATCTTTTGCACTGTATTATCTTTGCATCTTTGGCCACCTTAACACTCATTGTTTTGCTGCATTGCATCCTACTGTATTCTGAAGCACTCCATTTCTCCCTTAGATTCTTTAGACTTAGACTACTTTACCTCACCTTTTTTCCAGATCAACCCCCCTGCTCTGTGCAGTATTCTTGTGCATGCCTCATAGTATCCTCTTTTTTAGCATGTAGTAATGGGTCCCTAGGTGGGCACATTTTTATAAGTGTGATATGATTCCCAGATTCCCAGGCCTGGACTGGGAGTCAAAATAGAGCATTTAAATCACACAGACAGCCCCCCACCAGCCCACTTAATATACGGTCTATGGTATCTTACAGCAGCCCCTAACATTTAGGTGAATCAGTACCTTTACTTCTCCTTCTGTAACAGTAGACAATGTGATCAATTTTAATAAGTGAATGTATACCTTATGGGACAATTTCCTCTGGCTTCCATCTACCATTTTTTGGGGTAACAACATGCGAAAGCAAGGATTGGTAATATGGGCTTCCATATCTAATATAAGTAATTCTAAAACAACTAGACTTGCTGAGTGATCCTTGAAAATGTTTCACTACTCATCCAAGCAACTTCTTCACTTCAACTAAGTTGCCTTGAAGAATCTGCTCAGATGAGTAATGAAACGTCTTCAATGATTACTCAGCAAGTCCAGTTGTTTTAGAATTGCCTATACCATGACCTGGATGAATGAAAATCTTCATAGTCATAGGCTTCCATAGTGAATCAGATGATGAACAACTCTTCAGTGATCTGCACTTACACCCATAGATGAATAGTACATAGTAAATTATGGTACAGTTTTACAGGCACAGAATACTACAACTAAATAAAACGAGGGGAAAAAAAAATCAATGAATTGCATGTCTGAATTTCAACTTTCTCATTGATTATTTCCCATGGGAATCCTAGGTATGTTACAATCAGCAAACTATCTACTATTACAGGCTCATTCCAGGCTCAGCTGCTGATTAAATATTTCACAAGTTTTTTTTATTGCTCAATTACATTTTTCTAGCAGCATGAATGGGTCATACTGCACAGCAATTTTATGTATTCTCTGTCCATAAAAAGCCAACACTTCCAGATAAAAAATTAAGCCATGCAGTTACTAACAGCCTTGGGTCTTAAGGGCACACATCTGGAGCTATTAATGGTTGGCACTGGCGTGGAAATGCAAAATATTTTATGAATACAGCACAGTGCTTATCTCTCTAGAGTGCCACGCATTCTGGGTAAGGATATTAAACAGGAACACACATCTGTCTTTTTGTGTTTAGCACTTAACATTAGACTGCAAGGTCTTTGGATTTACAAGTGGATTATGAGTGCAACAGAATCTGCAGGTTAAGCACAAACGGTTACAAATATAAGTTCTACACTGCCAGAAATGCTGCTCATTTCACGTCTGTTCTGCTGTGTGGCTCATGTCCTGCAGTGCCAATGTCAACAACACTATGCAAAGACTAGTTTATAATCAACTGAATACAGTAGGTGCTTTCTGCCTAGAGACCCACGCCTTTAAAAAAAAACATCAGTAATCCCAACTTCTGTATAATGCTAGAATTGTAATACAAATCAGTAGTGAGTTTAACCTGTATGTATAATGAAAACATATTGTTGTATCTGCAAGTATAAAGGACAGGTAAAGAATATTTTAGGCACCCCCCAGTGAAATAGATCTCTAAGATTTTTTCTCCTGGCCGGTGCTCTTGTTAGGCCAGCATTTTACTTATTTTTAAAATTATTTAGTAAAAGCTGTGCTTCCTGACGGTAGCTCACACTATGAACATTGGATGCTGGGAGTTGCAAACAAACAAAACCTTTATTTATTATCCTGGGTCATGCTCCACATAGGGCATAAATCCATGGTACACAACATCTAGGATATTGGCAGGTTGGATACCCACTGGCACACTTCAAGTACACTTCCCGGTTCCTCCAGTGCCCTATCCCACTCGCACCCTCAGCCTGCGGTGCCCTACAAGGGGGCCCAGTCAACACTACCCCATTTCCATGGTCTTGCCAAACAACAGCCTGGCCAGGTGCCAACACTTTTCAGCCAGCTATCTCTCAGTGCCCTAACTATCCACTCCAACTGTTCTGTTTTGGTAGCCGAGGATGAGCAGAGTATAACAGTGCTTTATTAGCAGGTTCATGCAGCCATTACACCTCTACAGTAGCTTGAACTCTAACTCTTTAAAAAAGTATAGAAAGTACAGTGTATGCACAGTATAATTCATGTGTACAGTGTCATCTACAGGCCATATGTATAAACACCGCATATTCCCCCTATAGTAGGAAAGCATTTCTATTCTATTCTATGCATTCTGTATCTATTTCAGGGATGACTAACATATTGACACCCACAGTGAAATATAATTTACATGTCCTTTAAATAAGGCAGAGAGACAGACTGGGTAGGAACAGTGAGAATATAGCAGAGGAAGGAATGGGAACTATACAATGAATAAAATTGGATCTCCACTGCAAGCTGTATGTGTAAACGTTGCATTACCCACACACACTGAATGATGCAAAAGTTTACTGCACATACAGACTGGGCCTTGGGCCCCATATGTCCACCTCAGCACACCCATGATCTCCCTATCCTGACCTCATTTTGTTCAGCTTTGCCACTGCTTTGTCTAAATTCTACCAGTTTGGTAGCATAAATTCTACCAGGGCCCCTGATAGGGCTCCTGCATGTCCATTCCTAACGGTGATCTTGAGAAAGGTTTTGACACCTTTTTCTGGAAACATTTTTCTATTGTATATATTACCTGTTAAATTACAATATAAAAAAATATTGGGGGCAATGTGTTTGGATCCTGTCAGTGCTGCTGGAACCTGGCGAGAATGGCAGCAGATTGGGTTTTTTTCCACCCGCAAAGGAGACACTACATACAGTATGGCATTACTTATACACAACATTAGCTTAAACTTCAAATTAATAACTTTCAAACTAATTAACTCTTTTAATACCAGCATAATGCTTCAACATCACTTCCTCATAATATAGTAGGAGGGACCAGAGGCCCAGGATCGACTGGATTGCCAAGGCCACAAATGCTGCAAAAATTGCTGGCTGGGTCCCGTGTTCTCACTGTGGGGACAGTCTTTGCCAGCAGGTGCAGAGGTGCTGGCCCATCGGTTCAGGAAGGGTGACCATCTGAATGGTGGAATAGAGCTCTTGGAATAGAGGAGAGTGGAGAGGTATCTGGGGACCCCGGGGCAGCAGAAGTACAGTTCATAGCTGGGTGCCCAGGAGGCAGTTGAGACATCAAATTATGCAACTGCCTCTGAACAAAGGGACAGTGGCTAACACTGTGATTTTTTTTTGGCCCTGTTGGCCCATCACTATCACTGTAGCTGGTTGTGGTAGTTTTGGGACTTAGTGTGGGAAAACATTCTACTTCTCAGACGGAAATGACCCCTGGATGTAAAAAGTTTTAAGACTTTAGGCCTTTCCAGCTGGAGGACTCAGGCTCACCACTTGTTTTTAGCTGTGTGTCTATACCTTTAAGAAGGAGCAGCGACTTTCAGAGATTGAGAAGGGATGTGGGGAGAAATTAGTAATAATGTTAGATGGTTAATGGTGTTGTTCTTTCCACAGCAAGCCACTGTACTCAAGTGGACCGGCTGGTCACTCTGAAGAGGATGTTCAGATTGAAGATATGTTTGGGTTAATATGCACAAATTAAGTATGTGCTGGAGGTGTGGGGAGAGTGCAACTGTGTGAATGGGAATGGTTGTGGGACAAAATAAGGAATAGGATACAGTGTTCATGAGAAATGTGCAATGTTTTGTTTATGACAAGTACAAGGTTATAGAGTTAGGATGTTATAAATGTGATGTTCCTTTGCAGCAGCCATTGTGCCCTAACAGGTCTCAGGAGAGAATGTTGAAGAGGATGTGAGAGAATGGATGTAAAATGCTAAACAAAGAGTTATGTGAACAATTTGATAGAAATAATACAGGTGTAATAATGGAGTGGATGTGGTGATGCATGGACAGTGTGATTTTTGATGGATGGTAATGGCCAGTTATGAGGACGTGTTTGATTTTTAAAAGGGGGAAGTGTGAAGGTTACAACAAACACACAAGTTCATCAGGAGCCAATGAACCTGTTTGTATGTCTTTAGAGTATCACGTGAAGCCAGAGTACCCAGAGGAACCCCATACAAGCACAGGTAGAACATATAACATACATCCTTGCAGGTGATACCTAGGCTGGAATCAAACCTGGAGCCCAAGGGCTGCAGAACAGCAATGCTGACCACTGTGCCTACTAGGGATGGCGCGAACCGCCGCAAAAAAGTTCACGGACGCGTTCGCGAACTTGCGACAAACGCGCGAACGGTTCGCGAACGTCGCAAACCCCATAGACTTCAATGGGAAGGCGAACTTTAAAAGCTAAAAAAGACATTTCTGGCCAGAAAAATTATTTTAAAGTTGTTTAAAGGGTGCAACGACCTGGACAGTGGCATGCCAGAGGGGGATCAAGGGAAAAGAACAATCCATTATTTTCTTATGTCAAAAGTGTTACAAAGTATCTTACCTGCACCTGTTAGCTGTTCTGGACTCTCTGCCAAAAGCCAAGTTCAAATCCTTGCTTCTTTTTCTGACTGAAAGAGGGTCCTCCAAAAAGAGGGTCCTTCCAGTACAAATGAGGGACAGAGGGTTGAGCTCGCAAAAGAGGGACAGTTGGGACTCGGGAGGTATGCACATTTTTTTTTTTTTTTAGTCCAGGGGGTGTGTGGGGGTGGTCCAGGGAGATCTTCCTGATTGGCTGCCATGTATCTGCTGGTCTGGGGTGAGAGGGCAAAAAAATGCGGCCAAAAAAATGCGCCAAATTGACGCGAACCCAAAATGCGAACATCGCGCGACGTTCGCGAACTTCCGGCGAGCGCGAACAGCGGATGTTCGCGCGAACAAGTTTGCCGGCGAACAGTTCGCGCCATCCCTAGTGCCTACATGCTGCATTCACTCAAGGCCTTCTCAGCATGCTGCATTGCACAGCTTGTTTAGTTCAGCTTAGCCAAGGTTACATATCCAATAAATACTTCCACTCACTGCTGTGCAGAAACCAAAAGGAGTTGTTTTGTGGTCTCATTAGCGCTAACATTTTGCATGCCCAAAATCCTTTCTGCTTACAGAGATCTGCACTGTGTGATATTTAGGTGACTGTAACAAGTTGTAAAAGCTGCCTGAGGCATTTGAGTAAGCTATGGGGTGTTTTTAATCTGCAGTGTGCTGCTGTGCTGTACAGTACATGTACAGATCTGGAGAATAATCCCTTTAGTTTCCTGAAATCAGTTATGCTGTGTGATCACTAGATGTCACTATATACTAACTGTACATAAAATGGCATGTTGTGACCAAAAAAAAAAAAAAAAAA
>CM044431.1:63073333-63089682 GCA_024363595.1 Xenopus borealis
GGATCGCCCCCGAATCTCCCCGTCTGGACTAGCCCTTAGGGGTAATTTTATATTCCCCAGGGTGCAACTGCTACAATGTTAAGGGCACAAGATCAAGTCCCTTACAGCTCACTTTACCAAGTGGTTGTGCCCCTGGGAAAGCTGCTATCTGCACCAAGCAGTGAATCAGTATTAGGAGGTGCAGCCTTAGAGTAGGCAGTAAGATCTGTTCTCTATTGTGGGCTTTGCCTCCTGATGCTACTTAACTTACTGTATGTGCCACCCCCAGCACTTACTATTACAGAGAAGCCATTTTGGAGACAGCTTTGCAAATAACCCCTTTTGGGACAATAAAATCCCTCTGTGATGTATTATTTTTACAGCACATCTACAAAACAAAAAGGGTAAATTACTTCCAGCAGTATGAGGCGCAAAGTGCAAACAAAAAAACAGGTTTAATCCACCATATTTTTTGCTCTTTTCTCCCTACTCTGTAGCCTGTGTTGGCCCTTTGGATACAGTATTGTCTTTATTTATGAGTGGACCAACCTCTTACCTATCCCCTAACTTCCACTCTCCCCAGTGCTCCTTAAATTGCATCCTTTAGTACTCCTGCAAGCTTGCAATGTATACCCCTTATGTTTGGAGTATGGCTTGCAGATGTACAAAAGGGGACTATAACGTGAGTATCACACAAACCGGCTCCTACAGAACATAATTTAGCAATTTGTAAATATTGGTAACTGATACAATGTGCACTTCAATAATAAATATGATCTGGGCAGGGCCAAATACCTGCCCTGTTTCCCCAACAACTAACCTAGAACTTACTTATCTGATGTTGGAATTTTTTTGTTGTTCACAGCTTTTTTATAAGACATAAGCATTAACAATACATAACATTAACTATAAATGACAAGTACTTAGTGCAGAGACACATAGGGTAAATATGCCCATATGGCTTTAATTCCCTTCCGTTTCTCCTTTTCCCTAGTTGCTGGGCATAAGCCCATGTATCTAGTGTTAATTTACATTTCCTTAGTTATTGGCCAAGAGGTGTATGACCACTTCCTTAGTGCCACATATAGTGTGTGGAAAGGGGTGTCGGCAGGCTGAAGTCAAACCTGGTCAGAAAACAGGCAAAGGTCGATAGGCAAGGTGAGATCAAGAAGAATCCAACAACAGGCAGAGTCAATAATCAAGAAGTCAGTTATAGTGATGGGCGGATCTGGGATGTTTCGCTTCAGCAAATCTTTTGTGAATTTCCTATGCCTGCGCACAGACAACAGCCACTCCAACAGAAGGTACCTTACACAGCCAGATGTGCCCATTGAGCCTGAGTACAGCAAGGCCCAGTAAAGCCAATTCCCTAAAGGGATCAGTACCTTTAGTGTCTGAGTTGGGGAGCAGGGACCCCATGAATTAGGTTTGCTAGAAACAGGGTTATATCTGTTATAGACTCTCTAGGAGAGTGAGATAGAGAGTACAGATAGAATAAGCAGCTTTGTGCTCCATCGAGGATTGTAGCAGGGAGTAGCTTCCCAAAGCTACTAGATTGGCTTAGTGAAGGGACCACAATGCATAGGCTTAGGGGAATATTTACTAAAGGCTGAAGTGACTAACGCTGGTGATGATTCACCAGTGTTACTACCCTCAAAGACTTTGACAATTTACTAATGGGCACAGGCCAGGACTGGACTGAGAATCAAAATAGGCCCTGGCATTTCAGGTACACAGAGGCCCAATCAGCTCACATAGAGGCCCAAACAGTCCCCACCAGCCCACTAAATACTGACTTTCTATGGGACCTTATAGCAGCCCATCTGGCATTTGCCCTAACCCACATATTGCCAGTCCTGGCCTGGCACAGGCGACACTTCGCTAACAGCAGAGATAGATGCTAGCAGTGATTCACACTTTATCACCAGGCGGCTTTTCTCTCTGGTAAATAGACGTTACTCTGCAAATTCGCCAGACTTGACTTCGCCAGGCGAAGTTCAATGGAGTGCATAGATCTTCCTCAATCTTCAGTTACTTACATCATATTCTTAGCGGACAAAACATTCCACTTAGCTCCATTCATTAATTGGAAATTAACACCATTTGGTCTGCCTAGCCCAAAATAGTGTTACAATAGTAATAGTTTAATAACAATACATTTTGACAGTGATATAACATTAACATAACTGTAATACTTAGCATCTGCAATGCCCCTGGCAATGGACCAAAAATAAATGCATGCCAATCATACCAGGACACCCTGTTTATATGAGACCATTAAGATGTTCTCCATGATGTGCACTGAGAATCAGTACTCTAAAAGAATAAACCTAGGGTGGCTTGGCATGTATACTCCCTACACTGTGAGAATATTGAATATTTTTTGCAATGTATTATGCCATAGGTTTGTAAAAGAGAATGAGAGGGCAGCCTTTCTAAGCCCTTCTAGCTGCCGAACCAATTACTTAGTCTGTGTGCACCAAAGCTGTTTGGAAGTCAGGTCTCTCTCCAGCACATGAACTCGAAGCAGTCTCACGAAAATAAAGAGAATTTTTTTTATTAACCGCTGGCAGGTTGACCCTCAGCCCTATTCTTTTTCCGCAGTCTGGCATGTGGCAAATGATGACAGCTTGTAAAATCAGACAATAGCTGCAGAGTAAATAACTGAAGGGGCAGTCAATAAAATTAATACCTATCGCTAAATTATTCATTTTAATTACGCTTTTAGTGGTTGAATTGAAGTATATATATATTACAGTCTCATTCTTTTTATTTCTTCTTTTGCTGCCCTCATGGATCCTCACAAACATTGCCAGACATCGCCTTTAGAGGGAGGTAAAGCCACGCGAACGAGCGAGTGAGGTGCGTCAGTCTTATTGCTATTTACCTTGTCCAAACTTGCATACTATTACTTTTCTAACAGCTTCGGTTTTATCCAGTGACTGACAATAACATATTCTTTTAAATGCAACGAAACGACAGATTTAGGCCAGTTAAAGCACGAGAATGGATATGTATTTAGTTGAAGCGGGTTTCTTTTTTTAGTCAGATGGTGGACAATCTGGGAAAGCTGAGCCCTGTATGTAAGGTTAATTCTGGCAATTTGCCTTTCAGAGAAACACAGAGCTGTTCATACAGAAATCAGTTACATGCTCCTACACGATCCATGTATGTATTGCTGCATATAGCTCATCATAAGAGTTATTCCATGAATACTGATAAATCAATGCTGCTCTCCTGCTTCCGTTTAGTTCTATAACTGTGTAGCATGTACCAGACTGCGATTTTCTTTTTTCCCCCCAACCTCAATTATCAATGATCCAGAGCAGTCCATGGTAGGGTGCTAGGCATTGTAGTTCAACTACTAATAGGTGGCTACAAACCTACTTTATAATATCACGTCTATAAAGAATGCCCCCAAAATAAAATGGCTTTGACTGATAAGCAGTTGTTTGGGCAGTATAGGTAAATGTGCCAATGTTATGGTATTTCAATGATTTACAGGGTTACACAGGACAGTCACTCACTTGTAATGCTCCATGCTTTGTTAATAAGGTCTACGTTTGTGTCCTGCTTTTATTATTAACATTATTAACATGCATTTTTAGAGCGCCAACATATACAAAAAAATCACATATATGGAAAAGAGTTACATAAATAATGACCAGTACTGGTACAAAAGGTGAGGAAGGCCCTGTGCAAAAGAGCTTACAATAAAATGGGAAGGGAATGAGACATAAGGCGTGGGAGTGGGCAAGATCAGAAACAAGCACGTTAGAGATGTAGCATTTGGTATGCATTTGTTATATAAAGAGAATGAGGGTAGGCTTCTCTAAATAAGTGTGTTATAAACTAGTTATTTTCAGACAGATCGCCAGAAATAACTTTTTCCAATGACTTTCCATTTTTTATTTGTGACCATTTTTCTAATACTGAAGTGTAAAGTGTCATTGTTTACCTTCTAAAGCAGCTTTGGGGGGGGGGGGTCGCCGACCCCTCCAAAACTGTTCTAATTGGATACATTTAATGGATATATTTCTTATCTTTATCCCTGCTGAGAAAAATCCCTGGATTTCATTACAGACAGCAGTTAGAATTGATAACATAGCTTCTAATACTCCAGAGATGTTGCTAAAAAATGTGTCAACTAAATGTTGCAAAAGTGAAACAGTTTGGAGTCAGCACCTGAATTTCTGAGCTGCCAGATTAACACAACAGAGACACGAACATTCAAGTTTAAACTTTGATTTTGAAAAAACAGTAAGAAATAAACAATGGAAATTAATTGATTAAAATCTTTATTTCTGGGGAACAATCTGAAAACAACTGAACAAAAGTGTTTGGAAGGTAAACAACCCATTTTAAAGACAGAAATGTACAGATTGTTGGAGAGAATTCCAGAAGTCGGGTGCAGCCCTTGCAGTGTTGAATGTGAGTGTGTGAGGAGGTAATGAGAGAGAGTTGAGGAGCAGGTCATTAGAGGAGTGCAGTGGCGTAACTACTCGCTGGTGGGCCCTGGTGCAGGATTGGCACCCGGGTCCCCCTATTGGGCTCTCCCCCTATGAGTTGGAGTTCTTCTAGCCTCTCCAGTGGGCCCCGAGAAGGAGTGGGCCCTGTTGCAATTGCACCCCCTGCTCCCCTGGTAGTTACGCCACTGGAGGAGTGTAGCGGTTGGGTGAGTATATAGAGATGAGTTCAGAGATGTAGGGTGGGCAAAGTTATAGAGTGCTTTGAATGCCATTGTAATTAGTTTGAATTTTATTCTGAAAGATATTGGAAGCCAGTGCAAGGATGGGCAGAGTGCCATGGCAGAGTAGGAGCGGTTGCTGAGGTGTATCAGCCTGGCAGCAGTGTTCATATGCACTGGAGAGGTGACAGTCTCTGGCAGAAAAGTCCAAGTAATAGAGTTACAGTATCCTAGATGTGATATGATGAGAAAGCGAATAAGAATTTTGGCAGCATCTTGGGTGATAAATGATCGTATTTTGGATATGTCCTTTAGGTGAAAGTGACATTATTTAATAAGTGATTGTATATGAGGAGTGAAGGACAGGGCAGAATCTAGGATAACGCCAAGGCACCAGGCCTGGGGAGACAAGGTGATATTGGAATTATTAGCTATGATAGATACTTCTGGGATGTTACAGGTGTTAGCTGGAGGAAAGAGAACCATTTATGTTTTAGAGAGGATTCATTTAAGGTAGGGTTGTGGCATCCAAGTAAAAATAGTGAACAGGCAGGCTTTAACTCTAACAACAAGCATTTGTTGGTGTTGTGGCTGCAGCACACTCTCAGTCCCAGGACACCACTTTGTATCATAGTACCTAGAGTTGTAATCATTCCAATAACAAAAGAAAAGAAACACCAAGAGCCCCAATAGTGTAATATATATTGGTAAGGGATATTAAAATGAGAATAAATAACATATACTCACAAACCAGGGTTACCAATAGGCAACTGCTGTAAAGGCAGGTGGGGAGAATGTCCTGACCCCACTCAGGATTATGAAGTCGCTCTCTGTAGATAGAAAAAGGGTATCAACCCTCCACCGAGGGTGGACTTAGTATTGTATAGAAAGAACAGAGGCGCCAAAAGGATAAAAGGATATGAACGAAAAAAAAAAGCTTGGTAATCAGAGGAGGCAGTGGTGGACTTACCTCCTCCAAGCAGACACAAAACAACTGTAATTAAGCAGTCAAAATTTATTAACAAACTCCAATCAGTACAACGCGTTTCACAGGCTCAGACCCGCTTCTTCAGGCAATAAACATAGGAGTTACAGCATCTGGCAGTAGTATACACACTCAGCGCCTCTGTGAGAAAGATTCAATGTAGGTATCCATTCTTACTTCTTGAATGAAGTTAGCTAGGTGTAATCCTGGATCTGCTGCTGCCTGAGACAGCAGCCCCGAAAGCACCTCCCTCCCACATCACCCTTAAAACTTAGCGTAAAAGCATGTCAAAGGGGCGCCGCATCGCTAGTGCATATATATTGCTCCCTGCATTAGTGGAGACACATTTCCAGTTTAGAAGATGGCAATTCAGCTCTTGAAGTTACCAGAGGTGGCTTTTTGCTGTCTATTGTAACTGCGCACTCACTGCTAACATGGTACCGCAACTTTATCCGCTGCTTGAGACAAGATTCTCAACTTTCCTAATGGCAGGAGCAACCCTGAGGTTAACACATTGATATAATGCATAAATACAAATATCTCTATTATTGAAGGAATTACATTACAATTGTCATGACATAGGTTGTATTACTAAATTACACTGTGTACTTGCAAGTAATTCATTCTACCATTTCAAATTTTATTCTTGAACCAATAAATGACATTTTCTAGCTGTAATATTGGTGTGTAGGCAGCCATCTCAGGTCATTGTCCCTGGTCATATGATATCAGAAAGAGTAAGCACTTCAGAATGGAACTGCTTTCAGACAGGCTATTGTTTCTCCTACATAATGTAACTGGGAATTGCGACTTGGGTTAGCTGGACTTGGATTTTTATTACTGATTGCTATTCTCCTAGCTACCATTATGGGAGCATTTTTAGCAATGTAGGTGTCAGAAAGCTGTTATCTGGTTACCTCCCCATTGTTCTGTAGATGGGCTGCTGGAGTGGGGGAAAGGAGGGGGTGATACCAATCTAACTTGCAGTATAGCAGTAAAGACTGACTGAAGTATATCACAAGTCACATGAATGGGACAAATGGGTAACTAACAACATGTCTAGCCCCATGTCAGATTTCAAAATTAAATATAAAAAAATCTGTTTGCTATTTTGGATTTCAATGCAGGATTCTGCTGGAGGGACTATATTAAATGATTTTGTAAAAAACATGTTTTCCCTTGACAGAATCCCTTTAAAGCAGGGGTCCCCAACCTTTTTCACTCGTAAGCAACATTTATATGTAAAAAGAGTTGGGGAGCAACACAAGCATGAAAAATGTTCCTGGGTAGGGCTAAATAAGGGTTGTAAATGACTATTTGTAGCCCCTATGTCGACTGGTAGCCTACAGGAACCTCTGTTTCATAGGACACCTGGTTTTTTGCAACCAAAAATTGCCTCCAAGCCTTGAATTAAAAAATAAGCGTCTGCTCTGAGGCCACTGAGAGCAACATCCAAGGGGTTGGGGAGCAACATGTTGCTCACAAGCTACTGGTTGGGGATCACTGCTTTAAAGGAACAGTAACACCAAAAAATTAAAGTGTTTTAAAGTAAAGAAAAATGTCATGTAGTGTTGCCCTGCACTGTTAAAACTGATCCGTTTGCCTCAGAAACACTACTATAGTTCATATGAACAAGCTGTTTAGTAGCAATGGCGGAAACTAAACAACGGCTATATGGCACAGATAAGTAATGGATAACAGATAACATTATGTTCTACAGAGCTTATCTGCTATCTGCTGTGTAACTTGAGTCTTTTCTCCTTTGAATGGCTGCCCCCATGGCTACACAACAGCTTATTTATATAAACAATAGTAGTGCTTCTGAAGCAAACACTGCAGTTTTACTACTGCAGGGCAACATTATATTTTTATTAGTTTAAAACAATTTAATTTTTTGATGTTACTGGTCCTTTAAAGGAACAGTAATGACAAAAAGTGTTTTACAGAAATGACAATATAATGTAGTGTTGTCCTGCACTGGTAAAACTGGCATGTTTGCTTCAGAATCTATCCTATAGTTTTTATAATCAAGCTGTTGTATAGCCTTGAGGGCAGCAATTCAAGCACAGGGCACAGAGTAGATAACAGATCAGTTCTCAGGAATCCCATTGTATGCTGCAAAGCTTATCTGTTATCTGCTGTGCATCCTGGGCTTTTTCTCCTTTGTCAGCTTTTAATGGCTGCCCCCATGACTACACAGCAGCTTGTTTATATAGTGTTGTGTTTTGGTAGCCGAGGATGAGCAGGGAATAACAGTGCTTTATTAGCAGGTTCATGCAGCCATTACACAACAGCAGTGACTTCTTACTTTCACTTTCAAGCTGTACAGAAAGTCCTGTGTATGCACAGTGAAACCCGCAGGCCATTTGTATAAACACCGCATATATACTATAGCAGAGTCTCTGAAGCAAAGACACCAGTTGTACTAGTGCAGCATAACGGTACATTTTATCTTCATTAGTTTAAGACACTTTCATTTTTTTGGTGTTACTGTACCTTTAATCCTTTATATTTATCAGCTCCAACACAAGAGTGCATGACTATTACCATATTCTGCTTTTCAGACAGTTAGCTAAGAGCAGTCTGAAGGACTAAGTTAAACAGCACAATATGCTAATATTTTCTCTGATTCAACCAAGTTAAACTGGTTTTTAAGTACAACAAATGTTACTGTGACTGCTCTTGTTTTATTCTCTTACCTAGATGTTGCTAAGCAGAACATCCTTAGAGCATTCAAGTGAAAGCGGGTTTTTATAGCTACTTAGGATATGGTTTCTTCGTGTCCATTCTGATTAAGTGTTTCTCGTTGCAGTGCTGATAATGTCTCCCACTTTCAACATATTCTGTAACCATAAGAACAGAAGCACTATCATTAATCAAGGGTCCAATTACATTTGTATTGATAGTCTTATGCATTCCTTGAGCATAGTAAAAACTGTTGATTTTAAACAGAAATCTAGCAGGGGAATAGAGAAGGGGGTGTTGATGGCAAAGTAGAAGGGCTGAGGCTAACATTTGAAGAGGGATATTCATACTGCAGACCTTCAGCTGTTTTGTTGTACGAGGCAAGAATTTGAAGTATAGTTTGAGAGTTGCCCTTTAGACATCCCCATTAAATAAGCTGAAAATATTTATGCATCATAATATAATAATGGGCCCTGTTTTTCTATGCAGATAACAAGATTTTTGGCTTGGTTAACTTGATTATCCTTTTTAGTTAGTCTTGTGATTAATTACGAAGCACTAATTGGGAATATGGGCAGCACCACACAAAGCAAAAAACACTTGATTTTTTAAAAAAAAGTTGGATTGGAGTTTTTTTTTATATTGAAAGACTATATAAGTGGAAAATCTAAGAGGTTTATGGTTTATTAATATTAGTATGTACAGTGTATTGGTTTGATGTCACATTCAGATGGTTTCATGGACTGTTTATATAAATAGATTTAATTTCAACCAGACTGTGCTTTCAGATAACAGAAGAATTGTGGATTTTGGATTATTACACACTCATAAATGTTTATCAATCTATGGCTTGTAATTAGAAGGCTGCTTGAATATGGACACCAATCCGGGCTACACATGGAAGTAGGATAATCATCATATATATCTTTGGTTCTATATAGTAATGCAGGAAATACCTATTCAGGAAGATTTATTATGTGGTGTAAAAAACAGAGGAACAACCTTGCATTGCCTTGTAAAAACCGTTTTAAAAATGAAGTAATTCTGTACACGCTTATTCATTGAGCAGCTTCCGCCAGGACTTGCTTTCAAAGGTCATAAGCAGTGTAGAATAACGGTGGAAAATCTGGCGTTCACATGGCATAAAATAAAACACAACTTGAAGAATTCACCATTTCTTTTGCACAGCTTTTTACACTGTTTTTTTTTTTGCGAATTTCGTTTTACACAGCATAATAAATAGGCCTATAATGTTTACAGTTATAAAAGGTCACCTATTGTAAGTCAGGGGGAAGACAACTGCCCTAGTAAAGAGTGTGGAAATAATATGATGTCAATGGTCTGGTCAGTGGGGTCAGGTTAGAGCATTCATTACCCATGAGTAACTAGGCCAACTTGTAAGGATAAATTCTGTAGAACTTGAATTAAGTGGGTAAGAATTAGAAATACAACAGTTACCCAAAAAGATTGTGCTCCACAGAGGACATTAGTGGGGCAACGCTCCCTTCAATTTATTTTTGTCTGTGCATGAATGTTTGTGCATGCAGATATGTGCAAAGGTGCAGGTGCATCAGAATAAGAAATAAACAATGAGCTCATGCACCAAATTCTTTAGGGGTTGTTTACCAAAATAGTTGTACAAGTCCTGCACCTGGGAAGGAGTACCAGGAATGTGAGATCCAGGAACCCTGCCAAAAAGGATATGGGTTATATTAACTTATTATACATTTATGTTACACTTCAAGAAGGGTTTTAATCTGAAAACTATGTTTAAATACTGTTTAAATTTAAGAAATTGCCAGAGTAGGCTTTTTAGAACATTCAGTCCTCTTTCATTTTGTTACTTTGAACCTTAAGTTAATGAACCTTGTCCTCTGTGTCTCTATGGTTCAAATGTTTAGCAAATGTATTCTGCATGTGGTTTTGAACCATTATTTCTAAAATAGGCCTAAGGGCAAGGCCAGACGTGGCATTTTTACGTGAAAAGCTCTGTATGGCGTAAATACGCATAAACTGCACTACCACTGAATCTAATGGAAAATGCACTATGGCAATTCTCACAGGGTGCTTGAAAGCTGAAATGCCAATACGTCAAGAGACTACCAAGTCGATAGACTCTATGGGATCTGTGCGTTTGAAACAACACTTTGCATAAATACGCAGCTTATTTTAAATATGGCGTTCAAATTCTTGCGAGATAAATTACGCATGTATGTTTTTACTGCGTATTAGGCTGGTTACGTAATAACATTGCTCCATTTTGCATGTAAATAGCCTTTCTATTTCTAGCCAGTGGAATTATGGGGAACGAGAACAATGAGAAGTGCATGTTGGGAAGAAACCTACGTGCTGAAAAACACATGTTGATGGTCGCATGTGCTTTCAGTGGCGTATTTACACCCGACTGAGCATTTTTAAAAATGCAATGTAAAAATGCCACGGCTGACCTTGTGCTAAACCTTGGTCACAGCCAGGGGCGTAACTACAGAGGAAGCAGACCCTGCAGCTGCAGGGGGGCCCAGGAGCTATAGGGGCCCCATGAGGCCCTAATTCATATACAATTACAATAAATATTGGTAAAACAGGTCAACCACTGGACATTTTGGAGGCCTGAAAAATAATTTGCTGTGGGGCCCAGTAAGATCTAGTTATGCCACTGGTCACAGCAATGACTTCCCTAATCTGTAGGTCCTCTACATACACCAAGTTCAATAGGGTAGAAGCTGGGGTCAGTGTACTTGCAGGTAATTTTGTTATGTCCTTTCCTTGCACCACCACCAATACCATAAACTTTCCCTTTCTCTTCCCTGATCCAGTGAGAATCAGACAATTACAGAACCATGACATCATAACTCTGCCCCAGTCACATCATTGCTCAAACTCTTATGATGCCGTCCCACTCCTTTACAGTATTGCATCGCCACTTGTCTGCCAACAGCAGCCCAGCCGGTGACAAGTTCAACTAAAGTTGTATCTAGAACACCACTTACAATTTGTGTGTTTGTGTAGTTAGCACAATCACCCTAGCAACACTGGGGTGGAAAACCAAAGTGTTTTTTTACCTTTATCACTTTGTCTTGTATTAATTAAGGCCATCTATCTCTGTTCAGAAAAAGTATGACTTATAAATGAAAATAGGTGCTAAACTGCACAAGTTTATCAAGGTTTATTCTCTCCTTTGTTTGTAGGTATAAAAACCCCATTATAATTAATATCGGTGGCTCCAGATAAATATTGTTAGAAAATTCATTAATAGTAGTATATCAGCTTACCAACAGAATCAGTAGGCTTGCTTGTCTTCTACTGACATATGCTTAGAATGTATTTATTATTTAATCACTCTTGGTCAAATAGGACCCTAGAAATTGCCAGTAGCCAGTTTATAAAGTTCTGGGCTGCAGTTCAGTGCTAGACTATAAGGCCTGAGGCCTTGCTGACAGAATGCCTCGCTCTCTCTCTTTGCCAACCAGGAATTTGATAGATTTATCAGAAAAGTATGAAGCCGTGAAGCTTCGGGCACATATGGTAGTGGCCTGCTGCAACTGGCTCGTAAAAAAATTCATATGGTTAGATTATGATGTGACTGTCAGTCATGTGAATTTCTTGCTACCTGTTTGGATATGATTTTTTAAGAGAAAGACAATTTCCTCTGTGAAATCTGATATCAGTAGTTTTATGAAAATGTATGTGCCAAAAGCTTCCAAAGACACTTCATAGAGATGAATGGAGACTTGTCTGAGTGTGTTTATACTGTATTATTACATTTTTGCTCCTGGATCAAATAATGTACATGGTCCCTTGGGATTCTCAGAAGTATGCCCTGCAGTGCAACTGTCTGTGTCCTCCTAGTTTGAATTACGTTATTGCTTATGGAGTGCATTTAGCTGCACCTCAATGACCATCTTGCTATTATTGTCCTGAAATACAGTAATTAATCATGAGCTGGAACTTTGCTTAAAGGAAAACTATACCCCCCGAACAATGTAGGTCTCTATAAACAGATATTGCATAAAACAACTCATAAAACCCTGCTTCATGTAAATAAACCATTTTCATAATAATAGACTTTTTTAGTAGCATGTGCCATTGGGTAATCATAAATAAAAAATTCACATTTTAAAAACAAGGACAGCCTCCTGGGATCGTATGATTCAACGGTGCACACAAACATACCAAACAAACTATAAAGTTAGGTCACATGAACCAATTAACAGACAGAGTTGTGTCTTTTGCTTCCACACTTCTTCCTGTTACAGTTAGAGTTGAAATATTTCAAATATTGATCTCTGAGGCAGCACACAGACCATCACCAAATGGTGGTTCGAGGCAAGAGATGTAAAAGGGCAATATTTACTTAAATATATATTCCAGTTTGATAAGATTCTTTAATATGTCACTTCATTTGATAAAATGTTGCTCAAGTATTCATTTTGGGGTTATGTTCAGCACAAGCCCTATTCACTGGGCTCATGTAGAAGAGGGGGTATATGCTCCTTTTAGAGGACAACTAAACCCTAAAAATGAATAGGGCTAAAATGTCATATTTTATATACTAAACTTATTGCACCAGCTTAAAGTTTCAGCTTATCAATAGCAGCAATGATCCAGAACATGTCACAGGGGGTCACCATCTTGAAAGTGTCTGTGACACTCACAGGGCTCTGGGCTCTGAGCAGCTGTTGAGTAGCTAAGCTTATGGGTTGTCTCATATTATCCAGATGAAAATGAGGTTGGCCTGTAATATAAACTGTTGCTGCAGGGCTGATTATTAAATTCTTATGCTAGTTGCACTGGTTTCTGTGCTGCCATGTACAAATTAACTGTATTCATTACTAATCTTATATTGTGACATTTTCTATGTGTACTGTATATTGTGAGTGGGTCCCTAAGCTCAGTAAGTGACAGCAGCACAGAGCATGTGAATCAGTGAATCAGCAGAAAAGAAGATGGGGAGCTACTGGGACATCTTTGTAGACACAGATCTTTACTGCTAAAGGGTTGTGGTTGCCTTGGGCTGGTACAGAAGCACAAAACATAATGTACTAAATTTCTAGCTACTGTACTTCTTTAGTTAAGACTTTCCTTGTCCTTTAAAGATTTTTCCCCCTAAGTACAGCAAAATGTAGCATTGGATGCCAAAAGTGATACAAATCCCGAGAGCCTCATCCTTGTGGGGATCATTCACCATCAGGTTTATCTTTGTTGAAAGCTATTGTCTCATTTTGCATTCAGAATCTTCTCATACGTGATGCATTTACCAAATATGTTACACAAGTCCTTGGATGCTTGGAAGATGACCTTAAAAGGTTACTTATAGTCCATCACTTGACCATAGCACTGGAGACTCTTGGGAGTGCTTTGAACATTTTAGTCTAAAACATTTATGTCAGAATACTCTCAGTATGAAAGAAGAAGAACTATGAGGCAATTTCATAAAACATTTACATAGGCAATTTCAGGTTCACTTGGTTCTTATAAAGAAGTCTAGCATAGTGTAAAATACATGCAACTTACGCATAACAACCCTCTTCCCTGCACAGATTTTTTGTGTGACCTCATACAAAATGTAGAAGTTTATTGGACCATCCGAAGATTCTGCTATAAACAGTGTCAAGAAATTGCCTGCAAATATTGTATTTTTCATCCACATGGCCTCACCCAAAATACAGTACATTTCTAGGGATATTGTTACATCGGTAAGTACCTTTTCTTACCAGTCTTATTGAAGGAAATGTTCCCCAGGCATATAAATTCAATTAAATCCATTATGGAATAATGATTGGCATATTCTTCACTAAAGTCTAGGGATGCACTCAATTCACTATTTTGGATTTGGCTGAATCCCCGAATCCTTTGTGGAAGAATTCCGAAGAATAACAAACCAAATCCATGTGAACACAAAGTCATGTGAAATCCCACCTTGCCCTCAATTTGCACATGCAACTTAGGATTCAATTTTGTTCGGCCAGGCACAAGGATTTGGTCGAATCCAAATCCTGCTGAAAAAGGCCGAATCCTGGATTTGGTGCATCCCTACTAAAGTCCCATTATGTGCAGTCCTGTAGCTACAAGTGATACAAAGTGCTGTTATCTATCTCTCAGAGTACGATAAATAACATGGATTTATACAACACCAACATATTCCAGAGTACTGTACAACAGAGTACATCCATTTCATAACCAAAGCAAACCTATCCTTTTGGGAACCCTGCTGTCCAAGGTAATTCAGTGGCCTGTCTACAGGCCTGCTCTTGTTCCCAAGCTCGATAAGAAGTGCTGTAATATTAATTCCCTGGGTGGCATAGAGATGCGCACAGGTAGTGGCACCATTTGTGTCGCTGCTGCTAATTAGGGACAGCTTAATGATATTGGCTGTTATACTCAGGGGTGTAATTATAGAGGAAGCTCACCCTGCAGCTGCTGGATGTACAAGGGGGCCCAGTGGGACACCGACTGATTATCAGTATTATTATGTTCTTATGAAAAATAGACCAAAGGTTTAAGAAGCTAAAATGATGGTGCTATGGGGCCCATTAACTTCTACTTATGTCACTGGTTATACCCTGTGCCAGTCATATTCATTTCTTATATAATGTAAATCCTCCTGATATTCAGTCCTTACCTTGCTAACTTTTACTCTAATAATAGAGTTCAGAATTTTGGCTTCTCCTCAGCAGTTGGCAGTGTGTTTTGTGTATATAGATATTGTACATTTCATGAAATATTTTCATTCTTTAAATAAAACAGCTGTTATTTTTCTCATCAGAACAAAGGGGTATCTGCAAAATATATAGACAGGATTTCCACTGTATTCTAGGTCTATCTTCCATCAGTTGTTGCTAGGTAGCAATCCTATTACCTTGAACAAAAGGCAGTCTGCAGATCATCGATTCCTGCAATGTGTACAGAGATACTGTACATCTCTAGCACAGAATTACTTGCTTATCTCCGCACGTGATAATGACTTAGATCGCTGGATTAAACAAATACCAGCTCTGCCCTATATTCCCTTGACTTTAGTTTTTTTGCAATTATCAGACCAGCACCAAAAAGATGTACATTGCACTTTCCAAATGTGACTTTGTAATCAGATGACTTGCTGGATATTAAGCTTAATTGTGCTAGATAGATACATAAAACAAACAAAATCGTGGAAGTGACAATATTATATAAGGTATTTCCCATCCCAGATTAGTTTCTCTTTGTTTGTACTCATCATATCCACAAAGCATTCATCAGAACTACCAAATAAGAAACATCATAGTTCTGCCAATTTTTTTCTCTGATAAATCCTCCATAATACTCACAGAGGGAAATGTAATATACTGGTCGCTAACGCAAAAATCATTTGCAATTTGTTTGCAATGCAAAGTGAACAATTTAGCTTTTGTGAACACTTTCCCCCTCACACGACAGTAGGATAGTGATCACACATTTAATTTAGTTTGTGATAGTGTGCAGTGTATGGAATAAGTTTGGCAATGCAATAAAAACCTAATGAAGAATATTACAATGCGAAATGGCAATTTTAATTTGCAAATTTGTTCTCTTTGTGAATTTTATCCACAGTGTCCTGAGGATTTCAGTTGTTATTTATGAGAGTTCTATTGCTCTGGTTAACTCTGTTAACACACAAATGAGGTGCATTGGCTATGTATGGGAAAGGGTTAACATAAAATCAGGCCTTGGACTAGCAAATGCCAGAGGAGCTGCTATAAGATGCCAGTCACTATTTGTTGGACTGGTGGGGGCTACTTGAGCCTCTGTTTACTTGAAATACCATGGCCTATTGGGAATCCCAGTCCAGACCTGCATAGCATCAATGATTTTTTTTTTTTTTTTGTAACTTATTTTTTATTTGTTTTCATAAAAGAAATGTAACAATTTTTCAATTTCAATCTGGATTATACAGACAGTATATGCATTTAAGGTCATGTTTTAGTAAAAGTGCAATAACAATATTTAAACTGGTTAACAGTTCAGGAACTGTGAAATGGCTATACTCTCTAGGCT
>CM044431.1:63096874-63214050 GCA_024363595.1 Xenopus borealis
TCTGTACCTCTTTTATTGCTGTGTTAACCGCTGCAGACACAGTTTGTTTAATGGTGGATGATAATGCATTCTGTAATATCGCCAGTTGTTCCGCTAGTATTTGAGGTGTTACTGGCTGCCCTTCTGTTTGTTGGGTGTCAGCTAGTTCTGGCGTGAATTGTTGTGGGGAATTATGTAGAGGAGTGAGCGCAGGAGATATACTCACTGGTCGTGCAGGTGATACGTCTGTTCGCGGGGAACCGGCAGGCGCGTTATCAGAGTCGGCGCCATCTTGGATCCTTGTCTGTGTACCACGGCTGGGAGTTTTGTGCAGGAACGGCGACATGGTATGGCTTTGTGCTCTTGTTCCTCGCCTTCCCATGTTGTAAGGTCACTTGTAGGTTGCCCAAGCTTCTTTTGTCTGCTCTGCTAGCTGCTTTTGTTGGGCTGGTTAGGATCCGTGTACGGAGCTCCTAGTAACTGCGTCCGTTCACCATCTTGGCTGCATAGCATCAATGATTATTCCCTTGTAATGGCTACATGGCTAAGCTTTTTCCGTAACCCAGAGTGTAATGGTTGTAAGAACCTGTCAGTTCTGTTCACAAATGACAGCTACTGTATGATCCTTCTGACCTTTGCATCCTTCACAGCACAGGTTTAGTCTTACACACCCTCTTGGGATCAAATACAGTGATTTAAATTCAATGTCAGTAACAATTTATTAGCGCTCTATGATATGGAATGTGTCTCTGTGTAGTTGCTCTACAAATTCATCAGATATGTGCTTTTCTCCTTTAATAATTTAAAACTAAGGATTCTAGCAATCATTTACCATTCTCTGTTTATAGAGCACTGTCGTGTTAGCACCTGTAAAACAAATATTGTTGCTCCAGGGTGTTTTTAATCTAAGGTTCATACCATGCAAATGCTAGGGTCATCAAACAGGGAGCCAAAGAAACTATTTGCATATCTGTGGATATGTGGAAATTCACACAGGCATGTGGATAGCATACAAACTCCTTACAAAAATGGCCTTAGTCAGAAACAAACTCAATTCTGCAAGGAAACAGTTTAAATCACTAAGCCAATATGCTTTTGATAAGGGTTCTTAGCAGGGTTGAATTTAGGGGCCCTAGAGATCGGACCTAAACACATCACTACGTTGTGCGCGTGATGTCACTTCCGCCTCCTTCCACGGCTCCCCTAAACCTCAGCTCCATCACTGGATCACTGGGTGGAGAGGGGTTTAAAAAAAAAAGGCACCCAGAGGGTCACCCCCAAAAATGTGCTGCCCTAGGCACAGGCCTTCTATTTATAAATACGACCCTGGTTATTAGTCAAACCAAGTAAAGCAGCTTACACTCATTGGCACAAATACACATCTGTAAATAATTATATGAGGAATGGCACACAAGACATTTTGTCACCCACAATAAGTCTTTTAGCTGGTGGGAGTGAAACAATGATGGTAGATTTACAGTGGGCAAAAAATGTCCCATATGCTTTTACCCTTTACCCACACCATACAGTTCTCAGCCTGTGGAGAAATGCACAGAAACAAGAATTTACCTGTTTCTTTTTCTTTACAACATGCCTAAACAGATTTCATTATATTTCGAATGAAATCCAAAGAATTATTAGGAATTGCACATATGGCATCTGAAGATAAAGTAGGTTGGTGCTGATGTACAGTGATGCACAATATGTTGGCACTATATACAGTAAATACATGTTAACAATAATAATGTCACAAGAGGCGTACTTTAGTTCAGGAAATACATGTCATTTAGCCAGTACAGGTATGGGACCTGTTATCCAGAAGGCTCAGGACCTGGAGTTTTTCAGATAAGGGGTCTTCTGTAATTTGATTGCCTTACTAAGTCTACAAAAATCACTAACGTTAAGTATACCCAATAGAATTGTTTTCCTACAATAAAGATGATTTATCTCTTAGTTGGGATCAAGTACAAGGTACTGTTTCATTATTACAGAGAACAAGAAAATAATTTTAAAAAATTTGAATTATTTGATTAAAATGGAATCTATGGGAGATGGCTTTCCCTTAACTCAGAGCTTTCTGGATAAAGGATTCCATACCTGTACAACAAATCACAAATTTATATAAATGCAGCAGGTGGCTTGGGAGAAATTTCAGTGTAACATAGTGTACATGCTTTTTAAAACAAATTCTAACATACTGTACTACTGTATTAGTGGCATGTATTTGAAGGCTAGTGTCAAACTTTGTGGAGAAAACAAAAACGCTCTTCAGCTGCCTTTCTCACTGTCTTTGGTATTCACAGACAGGCACAGCGTCAGAATGTCTGCCCACGCAGGCTGACATTGGTGCAATTACACAAAGTATTCATATTCATGCCAAAATCTGCCCCTTGTGGGCACTGAGATAGATCTTTTGTTTGTCTGTGCATAACAAAAATAGGGTACAAGGCAAGTGAACAATTATTATTAACATGCATTTATACATTTCTTCACTGGCATATTTACACCACTGGAGAAAAAGGCATGTGTGGTGCAAGCCTCATTTAAGACTGCAAGTGCAATTGCAGACATGCTAAAATGGATAAAAAATGTTTGCACTGACGCTATTAAAGGTCTTTTTACCCAAACACGCTCTTTGCACTGGCCAATGCATCAGGTCCGGCCTGGGATTCACAATAGGCCCTGGCATTCCAAGTACACAGAGGCCCAAGCAGGCCTGGATTTGTGGAGAGGCCACCTAGGCCCGGGCCCAGGGTGGCAGAAATTTAGGGGGCGACATTCTGCCCAACAACACCCACATTGGTTCAGAAATTTTAATTTCCCGTGAGCCAATTCCCATTGCTCTGTCCCGACTATGAAAATTTGAAGAAATAAAAGGGAGGTCTAGGGGCACCCGTTATATAAATCCGGCCCTGGCCCAAGCAGCCCCCTACCAGCCCAATAAATAGTGACTGTCTATGGCAACTTACAGCAGCCTCTCTGGCATTTGCCAGAACCCACAGATTGCCAGTCCGGGCCTGCAATGCATCATTGGATGCAGAGGCGTAACTAGAAATGACTGGGCCCCACAGCAAAATATTTTTCAGGCCCCCAAAATGTCTAGAAATTGACCTGTTTTACGAATATTTATTGACATTGTATATGAATTAGGGCCTCATGGGGCCCCTATACTTCCTGGGCCCCCTGCAGCTGCAGGGTCTGCTTGTATTAGTGTGCCTAGTGACACTGGGGAACCCTGGAACAGGGCAGCCATCAGAAATCATGGGGCCCCGTAAAGCAAAATATTCTTTGTCCCCTGGTCCCTGCCCACCCCACAGTAAAAAGTCCACACCAGCACTAAAAACCCCCTCACTCACTATTAAAAGCCATTGGTGGTCAGGGACCCTTACAATTTAAAAAATTGGCAGCCATGGTCCTACATAAAAGTTAAAAAAAAAACATTGATTTTTCGCTGCTTCAGGATTTCAAATTTGTCTATTTTTTCTGACTTTGGGTCCACCTCTTTTGGACTTCAATTTTTCGTGACTTTGCTTCGGGTGTTCAGCTTTTCTCAGGTTCAGGACTTTGGAAGAGGTGGAACTGCTTAGGAGTGGTCTTTTCTTTTGAAAAGTACAACACAGCCAGGCCACCCTTTAGGCCCAGTCCCAGTAGAGGAGTATCCCCTGTGCCCCCCTGATGGTGGCCCTGCCTTGAACGACCACTATCTACTACGGGATGAACCTTTAATTGTGTATTAGTTCTTTACAAGCACTGCCACACTCCTATGAATTATACTAGTATTACCCCTTCTTGGCCCCTTCTTGGCAGGAATATCCAGGGCCACACTGTGGCCCTAACAGTATAGATCCCAAGCCTCTGCTAAGTGGGAGATTTGAGGGGTTTGGATAAGTTAAGTGCCTCCACCCAGGGTTAACACCAGATATTGGTGGCATACAACTCCCTGGGAACTGCAGTAGCAGTGATTTTTGTACCAATTATAGCAGACAATAAACCACATATTCAATCGAACTTTGATCTATTCACATGAATTTTGTAAATCTGCCCCCTAGTGTGCACACTCACCATTCTTAAAGGAACAGTGGACATTTTCATACAAGGGGTGATACTTATTATATTGTCTAACATTGTTGTTGTTGGTATTTAAATGTGCATTGCATATATTACATTTCTAACATTACAAATTACTGCCTAACTGCCATGTTTTCTTCTTCTTCTCTTCTTCCTGGTAAAGATCTGCCTTTCATTTTGGCTCCAAATCTGCTTCAGAGAGGTCACAAGGTCAGAAGCAAATCCTTCTTGCTGATTGGCCAGGCTGTGGCTGAAAACTGTCTCACTGCAGCAGGGTCCAGAGGGGGAGAACTGAGGCAGAAGCCCTCAGGGTCTGGAGGGGAGCCCTGAGGCAATCCAGTTTCTGGATCTGTGCTGGCAGGGCCCACTAGAGCCTGGGGTCCACTGGGGTTTTTCCCGTTGTCCCGCCGGCCCAGTCCGACCCTGCACTGCAGCCATGTTTTTGGTGGCTTCAGATTTAAAGTCTCAGGGTTATGCAGTTAGGGAAAGGGCAAATAACACTTCCCTCCACTAGCATATCAGTCTTTACTGGACAAACCTCAAAGGAAAAAAGTGAAAATAGGGCTAACACTTTGTTATATAAAGAAATATTCACAGAGCTGCCCTCACTTTCCTGCCACTAAATTTCTGGTTGATGTACAAGCAAATTAGTTGTTCTGAGAATGTGTTGCACGGTTAGGCTTGAGCTGAGCCATTGTATCATAGCAATATAATGGCAATATCTGTTATCTTTAACAGTTTTAATACACTCATCATACTAATTGTTTGATTGTGATATAAACACATTCTAGGTGATAAATGTATGTGCAGTGTTGCTTTCCTTCAATGCAGCAGGTCATACACAAGGTGCCATAAGAACGCTTTTGCTTCTGCATTTGAAATTCTTCTTTACTTACTGGCTTCAAGGATGTTAGCATTTCTATAGCTACCGGCTACAGTACAAACTCTTTTGATGTTAATGGAGATCAGACAATTCCTATAAAGCACACTGAGACAAATGGAGAAGAATCTAACCATTGAAACACACTGTAGCATTTAATCGCAGTTAAGAAGCAAATAGCCTCTCTAAAATGAATGCCACCCAATCCACCTAAAGGTTCATTTTGTCCTCAGAATTGCCTTATAGCTATGCCAGGCATTTCACTATTAATGGGCTGCATTAGTTCTTATCTCCAGCACTCAATGCTTTTCAATTACATAAGATGATTTGAGTCATTGCAGAAAGAGCACTTTTGCTGCATTCTCTGGCCCAAAAAATCAAGGCAAATGTTATTTCTCAACAACAGAAGTGTATAGGAATCAGACTATGTCACATGGAAAATGAGTACTGCGTATTTTATCAATAAAAAATCATGTACTGTATATATACAATATATGGTGGAAAAAACATTAACAGAGGCAAAGGGATAGATCAGGTTCCTGACAGCGCCTCATTCTAAACAAAATGGTTTGTTAATTAGCCGGTACGTTAATATCTGATACTCAAATAGCTATGGGTCAGGGATGCTGGGGGCCCAGGAGTGTAGGGGGCCCAGGAGTGTAGGGGGCCCAGAGAGGCTCTAATTAATTTGCTGTAGGGCCCAGTCATATCTAATTATGTCACTGCTTTGGCTTTGTCATATGACTGAAGGAATTATTCATGAAAATATCCTCTGAGCTACAAACACTAGTTTTTCTTGATCTGAGATATTGAAACTCTATGTAAGAGACTAACCTCTCTTAGGGGCAGATCGTGTTTACCTTTTTTTGCCAATAAACTCGTTCAATTCCAATTTTTGGGTTGCGGGACTCGAACTTGCACATTCAGGTTTGCCATTCGAGTTTTGCTCCTCAACCTTTTATAAACAGCCCTGTTCAGTTTGAAGGCCTATTGACAGGTACCTGTATATAGGGGACATACCAAAGTTTAATAGTAGATATTTGCTTCCATTTTAGTGGGGTTCTAGTTTCATGTTCTGATGTTGATGCTATTCCAGATAAGTAACATCTATTTGAATGGGAAGTAATAAGAGAATGGTAAAACCAGGAAAGGGCTGAAAACATACAAAAGTTTAACCCCTCATTGTACTTTACTAGCATCCCAGACCAAGACCTAATTCCACCACCCACCCAGATGCCCCTCCATTCCTCCCATACTCAAGCAAATCAAATGCCATAATGCCTTCCCCCATGATGACAGCATTAATCCTAGATAGAATAACTTAGCCCCTTAGTGCTCAACCATTTGTGTCTGATTCACAAACCACCTTCCTTGGCATATTGGGAGCCAAAGGGAAGCTTACAGGAGAAACAAACCCATTAAAAAACCTTACCTACATAGACCCTCCTCCCCCCCTGCCCAGTTGCCCCCCTTGGGCAAATGGCCCTAACTCTTAACTTACCTCTCTGTGCAGATTCTGTACAGCGGCGTTAACGGCACCATCTTCAGCCACTTCGGTAATCTTCGGAATGAGACTGGCGCTTCAGGCAATTTTTGTGAGTTTTGGCACATACGCAGTTGTTGCAAAACAAAACATTGCTCCAACTGCTCATGCACCATACACTGGTCTCATTACGAAGATTACTGAAGAGAAGAAGATGGCAGCCGTGAACTCCGCTGGCCAGAATCTGTACAGAGGGTTAAGTAAAGAGTTGTGGACATTTGCCCTGGGGCAGCTACGCTGGGTGGGAGGAGGTAGGGGGGTCTCTTTAGGGTGGGGGGGTAGGGGTTTTTTTTATTATGGGTTTTTTCACCTTTAAATTACTTTTTGAAGTGCTATTCTGAGACAATCTGCAATCGGTCTTCTTTTGTATTTTTGTTTTTTGGTTGTTATGCAGCAGCTCTCCGGTTTGCAATTTCAGGAGCTATCAGGCCTCTGAAGGTCCAGTTTAACCTAGCAACCAGACAGTTGTTCTTGAAAGAGACAGGTAATGAAAAGTAACAATATAATTGTAGCCTCACAGGGGAATTGTTTTTTTGGTTGCTGGTATCAGTGACCCTTATTTGAAAGCTGGAAAGAGTCAGAAAAGGAATTCAAAAACTATGAAAAATGAAGACCAATTGAAAAGTTTATATGAAAAGGCCATTCTATAGAAAACTAAAAGTCAACCTGAAGATGAACCACCCCTTTAACTGGAATTGTTTACTTAAGCCTTGCCATAAAACTGACTAAGGCCTGTTCTAGATATTACTTCAAAGGACAAGTCAACCCCAAAAATAAAAAATTGCCTGATAAAAGAAAACATTATTCTAAGCAACTTTGCAATATACAGTCATTACTAATTTGTGGTTATTTGTATATGTATTGCTATTGAAATCTGTATTTGTCCCTTTCTATGCTCTGCTCTTTGATACAATGTACAAAGGCAGCTGATTAACAGACCTGTGTTTGCTGGGGAACGAAGGCTGTTGCAACATTGTTGAAAAAGTAACAACTGGGAGTTAATCCAATGCTGCTTTCAATATCAATTGCTTTTACAAATAACTTTGTGGGGTACTTGCCCTGATTCGGTAAGTTGTACAAAAAATGCCGGCAGTCTATTTCATTCAACTGAACTTAGAAAAGGCAGAAATAAAATGCACTTTGCTTTGGGAGAAAAAAAAAAATGACACGGAATAATAATTGCCATTGATCATTTGCAAGTTCTGCATTCTTCTCCCAAGCCTCTGAACCTTCAATCTATTTTCTAGTTTTTAGTATGGATTATTTTTAGGATGAGTTGTTTATTAATAATAATGCAGCAGGTGGCCTGCAGGGAAGTGTCATCTTGCTTGTAATCCATCCCAGCATGATGCTCCGCTCTAGTAGCAATAATCACATTATGTGACAGGTTATTACAGACTAATTCTTACTGTCATCTATCTGCATTTCGGAAAGCATAGTCTGGGTTAAGAGACCTTAAATCATAGCTCCAGTTACACACACACATTAATAATGGAGGGACGATGATAAGCCTTTATTGTATTATTTGCAAAAGAAAAGAAGGAGATCAGCAGCAGGTCAGCCCCTTCACTATGGGAAAAAAACATTTCTGAAGCTCGGGGCTGATTGCATAGAGATTGAGCAGTGTTTGTGTTGGAATAAACAATGATTTATTGTCTTGAAGTGAAGCACTGAAGGCCTTTAGATATATGTATGGTTATGCTCTTGAATTGATTTAAAACAGGGTGTTTCAGGAGAGAGGGATTTCAGCACACAGCAATTGAGACATGGAAGACTTGTTAAACAGTTTTCTAAAACATAGCATTTTTATGTGGCCTGTTATTGTCAGCCCTTCAGCACAGTGAGGTGCTCTCATCAAAACAAGAGGCACGTGCCTTCCTAATCTGCTCTGTTTCGCTGCAATGCTCTGCAGGTCTCCATGGTAACAAAAACGGGACTATTACTGAAACGTTCGCCCAAGCTGCCATGCAAATCTCTTTTTTCACTTTTGTATAATTTGCTGCTGTTTCACAGGGTGAAATTATTCCCTTGAAATACAAATCTATCTATTCTAGAAAATCGATCTATTTCCTTGCAACATAAATCTGCTAGTGACTCAGAGTTGGGTATTTTTCCCCCGACTGATACAGACTAGAGAGGTAAAGTGATGTTCAAATAAGTATCTGTACTCTCCTAACTGCATCCATTTCATGCCACATCAGAGAGCCAGTGTGATAGAAGTACTCCTAGCTCCATGTTTTCTGATGTCTGAATTGATATACTGGTTCTAAGCCAGTGCTGTAACAATTTACTGGGTCGTACAACTAATTCATTTTAGGGCCCTCCTAAGCTTTTGAAACAAGACATGTTATATGTATCTATGTATATATATATATATATATATAGATATATATATATATATATCTATATATATCTATCTATCTCTGTCACCTCCCTTGCCACATTACATATTTATTTAATTTTGTAAGTGAAAATCAGGAAACTGCAGGAACCGGTATTTTAAAAATTTAAAATGTTAAAGCACAGTTCATTTTATTTCACAAACTTTAAAACATAGGAACCAAGAGAATAGTAATTGTGGCAGGTGTATGAATGTTTACTTACAAAATTAATTAAATATGTAATTTGGCCAGGATTGCCTAAAAGTGTTGCTTTCAACTGTATATATATATAATTTTACAAATACAGAAAATGACACTCAGGGACGACATATATTTAAAAATAACTAATTATAAATATACAGGGATTCAGTGCCACCGTAAGAAGAAAGAGAAAAATTGTCAGCACAGGGTTTGCCTTTAAAAATAAGTATTACAAAAAATGAATTGTTAGTTATACACTATGGCCAAAATAAGGTCCCTCATTGTATGTGAATCCAACACCGTCTATTATGCTACATTTGTAGTGCATTTAAAATCAAGTCCCCCAGCAAACAGTGTGACTGAGTAGTAAGACCAACAGTGCTCTTACCTTTAAGGGCTGAACTACACACGCGATTTTGAAGTGATTCAGCCGGATCTGACGCTGGGCGACAAAACTCTTGCGTCAAGATGGATACAACAGGAAGTTTTGGTAAAGCAGGTGAAGCCATGTATGCTGCTCCTTAAATTTTAAAAATGTATATGAACACACTGGGTTATTTGCTTGCATGTTTGGCAAAATTATACAATACAGTTTCTTGATTTGCATTATTTATTACTGCCAGACATTTACAATGGCAGTGTATTTCCAGCAGTTGTAAGTGCTGTAATTAATTTGTCCTTTGTACCTTTTTTCTTATGTAATTATATGCATTATGTAGAACAAACATGTTTTAGAGTGAATATATATAGCTACAAGTTATTCACTATTTATATAATAAAGAGCATTTTTAGGGGGTTATTTAGTTTTTGCCTATGGTTGAGTTGAGTTTTCCTGAAATATTTGAGTTTTTCGAGGGGAGTTTCACAAAAAAACTATTTTTTTTTCAAGATTTATTATGTCCCATAGCTGATATAAGCCAGAATCTGAAAATACTCCTGCTAACACCTGTCAAGGTCATGTATAAGTCAAAGGTAGATGTCCCTTGAACCATTTGAGGAGGTTTTTTTGCCTTAATTATTTTCGGGTTTGTGCTCGAAAACTCAATAAATTCAAGTTTTTTTAGCCTATAACTCAATAAATTTGAGGTACTCTGAATCTTTTCCCCAAGTTGAATTCAATGGAGTTTCCTTCGACCACCTCAAACCAGGCGAACTGATAAAATGAAGCTAAATCTTCCTCAATCTTATGTCAGTGACATCATATCCGGTATGCTGGAAATGCATTAAAGTTGTAATGACGCTGGCAACTTTTCTTTAATTTAAGCAGGATTGCCTTCAAAAGTCCGAACTATTAAAGATTTATGTGTGAACAAATTTTTACACTAATTTGCCACATTTGTTTACGGGTGGGCTCATGTCTAGGGCATTAGAGGATTTCATTGCCAGAAAATATGCCAGCGTCCGCTTTGCACCCAATACAACATTTTCGGGCAGGAAAAGCTAATTCACCAAAATGCTTTGTTCCCTTGGTCTGAGCTGGCGAAAGAGGTAACGTTCGTAAAATCCGCATTGTAGTGAAGTCCATTCTCCAGAGCGAAAAGTCGCCTGGTGAATGTGAATGACCGCTAGCGTCTTTCACTAGCGAATTGTCACCTGTGTCTGTTAGAAAATAGGCGAAGACACTGAAAGCGGTAACGCTGGTGAATTGTCGCCAGCCACTTCGCCCTTTAGTACATCTGCCCCTTCGTGTTTATCATGGCTTATTGGACATGTGCGTGATAGAGTGGCCACTTCAAGCATTTGTACAAACATCACTATGAAAGACATCCATTCAACTTTTAGGTGCCCACCAAATCAAATTAACCCAAACACAAGAATGTTAGCGAAGTTTTGCTAGAAATGAACGCTAGTGAAAATTCACTATGAAATGCTTGCCCAGCCGACATAACGCTAGTGAAAATTCGCCAGCATTTGGCTGCTGAGATGCAACTTGCATTTAAGTGAATTTGCGTAGTGGTAAAAAATTTGCCCCCTAGTCTCTAAATTCTCGGCCCATTGGCTTATAAACATTCTACATATCATGAATCACTGTTTTGTGGGGCAAGAAATGAGTATGAGTTGTGCCTATGTTTCCAAAGATATTAGTGAATATATATTAAACAGGCAAATGTTCGTGTACATACTCATACACCTAGTTATGTGCACACAATTCATCTAAATCTGCAAATACATGGTTAAAAGAACCATAAATCATGGGTAGGGATCTGCCGTGTTGTTTGTCCTTTTATAGCAAAGCTAGGTCCTGCTTCATCAAAGTGCTTTCCCTGACAATGAGTGTTAGAGTCTATATACAGTACTATTACATAACAGAAAGCACTTATGATACTTGCATAAGGGCAATGAGTGGGGGAAATGCAGCCTTTATGATTTAAATTAATACCTACAGTGTACTGATGGGATTAATGAAAAATGCTAAGACTTAAGGGCACATTTATTTCAATCTAAATCTAAAAACTAAAACATATCTAAATCTAAAGCTAAAAAATATAATGTAGTATGCTAATATAAAGCAATCACAGTTGTGCTCTGTCAGGCAAAGCATTGTGGTCCCAAAATCTGCAGTTTTTGTGATTCATAATACAACAAACTGAAAACGATCCGTAGTTTTATCTCATCAACTCTGATCGACTGACATGCATTAGAAATCAATGGTATGTGGATATATTTAAAAATCTGAATTGTCAGTTTATCAAGGGTAATAATCTGTGCATCAGCAGTACACTGGAGAAATTATACAAATGCACAAAACTTGACCTATGGCAGGATAAAACCTGTGTTCGCAATCAATGATCCGAAGAGTAAGTTTGACTGGCAGAAAATGTTTCAGAGGAGGGGTCCCCAACTGTTATTTTAACCCATGAGCCTCATTTGAATGTTATGTTTTGGTATGAGGATGAGTAGAGAATAACAGTGCTAATCATCTTTCCACCTAAGCCTTGCCCTACTCCCCGTTTTACTATCTCTATTGATGGCATGTTCATTGACCCGGTCAACTCAGCACGCTGTCTGGGGGTAATCTTTTACTCCTCTCTCTCCTTCTCTGATCATATTAACACCACTGTCACTTTTTCTTACACAATATTGCCAAAATCTGTCCTTTCCTTTCACCTGCTACTGCCAAGATGCTCATGCATGCTCTCATCTTATCCCAACTAGATTATTGTAACCTTCTACTAACTGGCCTCCCTTACTCCCATCTCTTCCCTCTACTGTCTGTATTAAACTCTGCTGCCAGAATTATCCTCCTCTCATCCAAAAGGGTACAGGACCCTCCGCTGCTGAAGTCCTTATCATGGCTTCCTATAAAACAAAGAATAACTTATAAACTCCTCTTCATAACCTGCAAAGCCCTTCACTCCTCTGCACCTAACTACATCTCATCTCTTGTTTCTCTATATGTTCCTGGCAAAAACCTCCACTCCTCTGCTTGGTTGTACCCCCCCCACTTCTACTGCTGGTCCCCAGTATGAAACCCTTCTCTCTTGCCACTCCTTATATTTGGAATGCCATTCCTGAATCTCTGCGGAGAGAATACTCCTTCAGTGTTTTTAAAAAGAAACTCAAAAACTACCTCTGGGAGCACCTGAATAACACCTGAACTGGGAACTGGCACTTGTATAACAGTGTAACAAACTGTAATCTACAGCACCTTAAAACCCTCCTAATTATCTGTATGTTAGCCTCCCATTTAGACTGTAAGCCCTAAGGGGTAGGGCCCTTCAGGCTTTTGTTTCCTTGACACTGAGCACTTGATCTATAGTGCAATTATATTTTATAATTATGTGAATTCTATTTCTAATAATGCACTAATTGTTACTTTTTATTTTAATGACCCTTTGTTTGTTACTACTAATTTATTGATTTGCTGTACAATGCTTTGCCCTCAAGGAGCACTATACAAAGAAAAATATACATACGTACATACATACATATTGGCAGGTTCCTGCAGCCATTACACTTCAACAGTAACTTCAACTTTTACACTTTAAGCAGTATAGAAAGTACTGTGTATGCATTCTTGTGCACAATGACATTTGTAAGAACACCACATATGTAAAAAGAGTTGGGGAACAACACAAGTCCCTGGGGGTGCCAATAAGGGCTGTGATTGGATATTTGTTAGCCCCTATGTGGGCTGGCAGCCTACAGGCGGCTCTGTTTGGCAGTACATCTGCGTTCTATGCAATAAAATGTTGCCTTCAAGACAGAAATTCAAAAATAAGCACCAGCTTTGACGCCACTATGAGCAACAGCCAAGGGGCTGTTAAGAAACATGTTGCTTCCAAGAAGCTGGTTAGGGACCACTGTTCTAGGTGTATGCTAATTTAAAACTAAACAGAAGGAAGTAACAACAACAAACAGAACAACAAAAAAGGCAAACATATGGGTATATGACCACTGCTTGACTGCTGCTCCAACACAGTACTCCATTGACATTGTAACTATCTATTAAGACAGTGTATTTCCCCCCCCTCCCAAAACTCATTTAGGGTCTGCTCTAACTTAACAAACCATAACAAATTACATATAAATATTTGGCAGCATTGCTGTATCAGTTTTTCTTCTATATTTTCAACAATCTTTAAGTACTCATCACAATTGGTATCCTGCCTCTCCTCCAGAACTTTCACAAGTATTTAGTACAGATTCATCCCAAATCTCAGCATTCCTGGTCTTCAAATGAGTCTTATCTACTCTTTAGGGCTGCCATATGAACAACCTTATGATGTGGGGTCCTAGGTTTCATTCCAGCCAGGTCACTATCTGCATGGATCTTGTATGTTCTCCCCATGTCTGTGTGGGTTTCCTCTGGCACTTCAAAAACATACAGTAACTTGTTCCTAATAAAATGTACCATAGAGTTTGTAAACGTAATTGGACCTTGGAGTTTAAGCTGCACTAAGGCAGGGACAATGTGAATGATGTATTATATCTGTAAAGTGCTGTATTCATGTATTGTGCTATATGAATAAAGAATAATAATGCACTGAAAAAATAACCTGAGCCCATACCTTAACTAATGCATCAGGCCATGTACCAGATATGTATCTCCCATCAATGCCAGAGCTCACACATTCTGCTTATCCTGTATATAGATTTTATTTATGCTTTGGGAGATTCTGAAGCTGGATAGATCTGCCTTTTCCGTTGGGAGATGACATACATTCTTGTTCCTGTAACAAAATAGTGTGAGAGGTCATTTTCCTTTTTAGAAAAATTTACTATATTTATATAGAGCATTGCATGGAGTAATTTTCATATTTTAAGCAAAAATGCCCTTAGCAATTGTTCTAGTTTTCTCCATACTCTTGCTGCTTTCTTTGTACAAAAGAAAATCTGTTGCAGGAGGGGCTGGGTCGCACTTTCACCAACTCATTCCAACTCATCTCATGTAAATAACAGGGCTGCAAGCCTCATATCCACAACATAGTCCAAATCGGAACAGATTTTAAAATGGAATTCTTCCTAGTAAATACAGTTCAGGAACAAAAATAATGCAACAAAGGTGGTCAATTTAACTTAATTTTCTCCTACCCTATCTTATAATTATTTATTTTTATTGTGGATGATTTGCTTGTTTTTTGATTGCAAAAAACAGCAATTGTTTTCATCCTGCTGGCGGCCCATGCTAAAAACTGCCCTGCACCAATACGGGCAGGGCCGCCATCAGAAATCACGGGGCCCCGTACAACAAAATTTTCGGGGCCCCCTGGGCCCCGCCCACCCTAGCACCCAGGCCCGCCCACCCTAGCACCCAGGCCCGCCCACCCAAGCCCCGCCCCTAATCCCTGCCCACTCCACATCAAAGTTAAAAGACCACACAGTCATCAGCGCTAAAAACGTAACCCCCCCCAAGGCTCCCTTATAAGTTAAAAAAAAATTGGCGGCAGGCCCCCCCATTTACAAAAACGTGTTTTAAAAAATTGGTGGTCAGGGCCCCCGACAAGTTAAAAAGAAAATTGGGGCCCCATAAAATATTTTTTTTTTCAAAAATTGGTGGTCAGGCCCCCCCGACAAGTTAAAAAAAAAATTGGGCCCCAAAAAAATATTTAAAAAAAAATTGGTGGTCAGGCCCCCCCGACAAGTTAAAAAAAAATTGGGGCCCCAAAAAAATATTTAAAAAAAAAAATTAGTGCAGGGGCCTAAAGAGTATTAAATAAAATATTGGTGGCCAGAGGATTAAAAAAAAAACAAAAAACCCACATTGGTGTCAGTAGAATTGAACTCGTGACTTCAGGACTTCAGTTATAGCTGTTTTAGTGACTTCGGGTATTTTCGGCGCTTCAGGACTTCATGTGTCGGCTTGTCCCCCCTGTCCCCCCCTGATGGTGGCCCTGAATACGGGTGATGTCACGAACGGCACCCTAAATCCAGAACCCAAGCTAAGCTCCCTGTTCTGGATGAGCAAAGGGGCACGATTGTCTCAACAGGATACTGGAAGGAAGGACACCACCAGAAGCAGCACAAACGGAGAAGAATAGTCAGGCAGGAATCAGAATTGGAGAGTGTATACTAGCTGGTGGACAGGCTAGGTCAGATTGGAGAATTTGGAGTAATCAGGCGGGCGAAGGTCAGGATTGGAGAGATCAGAATAGTCAAGTAGTCAAGCAAAGGTCAACACACAGAAGATCAGATAAGATTCACAAGGAATATACACCCAGGAACTTTACTAATAGAACCTAACAATGGTCAATGTGCTGTAACCTAAATTCCCATTTTATACATTTGAATTTCGCGCCATTGTGCGATGATGTCATCATGCCGGTGCATAAACCTGGAGGCATGCAGGTGCACACACCATAGGAGAACCGGCACTGGAAGGGAACAGACTAGGGCTGGAATGGGAGGAAAAAGCAGCCCTGGCAAAAGTATCAAAGCAGCCCCAAGATTAACTAGAACTAGTGTTTATTAATAGATATTTTAAGAGTCCATTACCATATAATGCCCAGCAATATTATACACCCTATGTGCTGGAACTGGTCCTTGAAACAAATATCTCACCCTAGTTTCTATCACAACTATTCTATCAGATGGATTAGTGGTCCTATACTTACAGTATATTCTACATTTTCCTTTGTGTGCCTCCTACTAGACCATGAACCCTGGTAGATAAGAGAACTTTAATTACCATGTGTATCACAGGGCCAAAGTGTGGCATACTTGAAGAGACTATGCTTTCTCATGCAATTAATGCTACATATCACAATGTTCCATATACAGGCTGAAGTGACTGTTCTGAGCACGGATCCTCCTGTTGTCAACATACCTATTATAAGCATAAGGGATTGGGTATAGCCTTAACTCATCTATTTAATCTCTCGCTCTCAACTGGACTATTTCTGTCTCAACTAAAACATGCTCTTGTCACCCCCATTCTGAAAAAACCTCTCTTGATCCCTCCAATCTTGACTACCTTCAACCTATATCTCTGCTACCTTTCATCTCTAAACTACTTGAGCGCCTAGTCTACAACCAACTAACATCGTTCCTCTCTGACAATAACCTGCTGGACCCCTACAATCTGGTTTTAAACCACAACACTTCACTGAAACTGCCCTGACCCAGCTAACCAACAATCTTTTAACAGCTAAAGCCAACAAAAATTTCTCACTACTAATACTGATCTCTCAGCTGCATTTGACACTGTACATAGAAACATAGTTAAAATGGGTTGAAAAAAGACAAAGTCCATCAAGTTCAACCCCTCCAAATTAAAATCCAGCATACCCACACTCCCCTCCACTCTTTCACACAAACCATATATGCCCATAGCTATACTAAGGGGCAGATTTACTAAATTCACATAAATTCACATGAGGGATTCGAATATTCGATTGAATTTTCAAAAAGATTCGAATTTGGAATATGCAAATTAGGCAAATTTGACCATCGAATATTCGAATTCGAATGATTTGAATATTCAAATTAAATTTTATTCGAATATTCGAAAATTCGATGGTTGAATACTTCCCCTTTAAATTTAAATTCGATCACCTACTTCGCCAGATGAAATCTACCGAAATGGGGATCATTCCCTAAGATCGAATGAGAAAAATTAGATCGATCGTTTAAAAATCGTTCGAATATTCGATTCGAATTCGATCGATCGAATTTTCCCTATTCGATTGTTCGATCAATCGAATTGCGCTAAAAAATTTTAAATTTGTATTTGAATTTTTTTAATTCCCCACTATTCCCTGGTCGAATTTCGAATTTTTTTTTCATTCGAAATTCGACAAATAGTAAATCTGCCCCTAACTGTATAATTTATTATCAAAATAGCCTTTGATATTATGTCTGTCCAAAAAAATCATCCAAGCCCCTTTTTAAAGCATCAACAGAATCAGCCATCGCAACATCACCCGGCAGTGCATTCCACAACCTCACTGTCCTTACTGTGAAGAACCACCTACACTGCTTCAAATGAAAGTCCTTTTCTTCTAGTCTGAAGGGGTGGCCTCTGGTGCAGTAGATCACCCTCTCCTCCTACAGTCCCTCCATTCACTTGGCCTTCATGACACAGCCCTGTTATGGTTCTCTTCTTACCTCACTAATCATTCCTTCAGTGTCTCTTACAAGGGAGTAGCATCTTCCCCCCTACCTCTCTGTTGGGGTTCCTCAAGGCTCTGTCCTGGGACCCTTATTATTTTCTCTATATACTACCTTCCTCTGCAAATTAATCAGCTCGTATGGTTTCTACTACCACCTCTATGCTGACGATACTCAGATCTATCTCTCCTCTCCTGATCTCAACCCAGAACTCCTAACTCGTGTCTCCTCCTGCATGTACGCTATCTCTACTTGGATGCCACAATGCTACCTTAAATTAAATCTCTCCAAAAACGGAAATGGTTCTTTTTCCTCCAACTAACACCAGTAACATCCCGGATGTATCCATCATAGTTAACAATTCCACCATCACCCCGTCCTCCAGGCTCGGTGCCATGGGGTTATCCTAGATTCTGCCCTGTCATTCACTCCTCACATTCAGTCACGTGTTAAATCATGTCACTTCCACCTGAGGAACATATCCAAAATATGATCATTTATCACCCAAGCTGCTGCCAAAATTCTTATTCACTCTCTCGTCATATCACATCTAGACTATTGTAACTCATGCCATGCTCCAATAGTCACTGCAGCACAGGAATAACGTATCGGCTCCGAGCACAATTATATGGAAGTGCAAAGAGTGTATTTAGATGTACATTTTATTTAGAAGTATCTTTAATGAAAGTGGTTTTAGACACAACTCCTTGCAGGCAAAAGCATAAGTTGCCCAATGCGCCTGCAAACTTCTGCAGATATGACCTCATATATCTTGGTAGGTCATTGTTAATTTTGGTTGAAAATCATATATCTTGGTAGACTATCATGAAACATAACAAGAACATCATGTTCATGAAGAATATACTATAAAAGGAATGGATCACATCAAATTTTATTAGCCAAAACAACAACAAAAAATATTGACAAAAATGACCAAGCCTATTATATGCACTTTACAACTCTGAAATACATAGGCTAAATTTATCTTCTGATAAAAACAATAGAATTTTATGTTTTCCACAGGACCAGAACAAATGGTGTAAATCCGGGAAAATGTTAATTCAGGGAAATGTATTATGCATAAGATAAAGGTGGGACCACAAAACAACAATGTAAAATGAGGGAAAACTTGAAATCAGGGGATGTAAAATTGATGTTCTACCGTAGTGCAATTTGGCTAACTTGCACACAACTTTTCCAAGGTACAAAGACGTTAAAGCAAATCTAACCATTATATAAATGCCACATATCTGGTCCTTTAAGTTCAAATTAGGACAGTAAAGCAGCAATACTTAGATAACCTTCAAAAACTTATTTTTCTTGTTTGAAGCCTAAGTTACCCCTTGATAATCCTAAAGGAACGACTTTGCATTTTTAAAGTCTCTTCAGTTAATTATGGTATTTTGTTTCCCAAATCAGTTCCATTAAAAGGTATGTTAATCCTTGAAAGCTGGAAAATTATGATGATTGGTCTACTAAAGCTTTTACGTTGATTATGTTTTCTAATTAAAAATGAAACAAAATGTGTTGCACTCTAAAATAATAGAGCATGGACTGTGAAAGACATACAAATTATATTAATAAAATGGAGGAGACTTTATGGTGTGTGTATTTTAATCATGTTTAGTATTCTCTGTGCTTTTTTGTTATTAAATACACATAATACTCTGTGTGTTTTTCAGTAATTTAAGCCGACTATTGCTAATAGCAGATTTGCTGTACATTTTCATTTATACCAGTTACAAGAACAAAATTGCCTTACATCTTCCGCTTGCTTTAATTTTTTTTCACTCCCAGAAGCCTTTAAGTCCATTTTATTATGACTGCAGCAGCTGAAGTATAAATGCTCTCTTCTTTATGTGGGGTATAAAGCTTATATCTGTCTTGCTCAAAAGCTGAAAACTCCAGATGAAATTCTTCATTTGCGCTATAATTATATAGATGAGGATACAACTAACTTGATGAGAAACAGATAAGAATTGCCCATACCCTTATTTTTTTCCTGCTGTACAGTGATTATTATCATCTGTTTTGCTTACTTTGGAAAACATCAGATAAGACAATACTAATTTAACTGGATGATTGGAAAAAACAGAACCACCGGAGAAAAAAACAGGCAGTCTTAAGCAGAGAAATATAATTTTGGCATGCTCTGGCTCTGTTATTTCTTACAAGCCTAGCCACGGCAGGAATAGATTACATGGCAAAGTTTCATGGTGTTGTGGTGCAGTGGAAGAGTCAATTATATACACTGGTAGTGGAATATAAAAGAATTACATATGAACCATCATTCCATCATTTATACACAGCTTCTATTTAGTCTTAGAACACTACTGATCTTTTCTACATAGTACACACCCAATGTTTGGCTTTTTGTGTAACTAACCTTGATCTACTGTAGGTAAGGATGGAACCAACAGCTACAAAATAATATTGTTCACTGAGGGATTCATTATCCATATCTTGTTTCCAAAAGTGACTGAATTCGTTTAATGACATTCAAATCTGGCAACTTTGTTGGCTGTGCTAGATGCCCAGGCTACGGATTGCGTGGCCTAGGGGTGCCCGCCCGGTAAATCTGCACTGACCGTAGTCACATATTTTGATACTAGTTGTTTTTTTTTAGTAACTTATTTTTTATTGACTTTATTCAATAAAGTATGAATCATTTTAAAACATCGCTCAAGTGTTGGCTTTTGTTAGATTTAAGTACAGAGGTGAAGAGTGCTCAGTTATGAGCTGTGGGTGTTTTTGTTTTACATTCAAGAAATACCAGCAATAAACATTTCTTTTTGCAATTAGAAAAACAGACAAACAAACATCAAACTGTGCATATGTTTGCAAGTGATTCATGTCTTGTATCTAACTGTAGCAAGACCTGATGGAAGTGGCTACGAATCTCTCTTGGATTAGGTTCCTTGAGTTGAGGAGGCCAGGCCTCGTAGTTCTCACATGGTCCAGTGAGGTAGTGCTCCATCCTATTTTGTAAGAAGGCAATACCCGTCTGTTGCTGTTTACTCTCTTAAAGCGATATTGTCATGGGAAAAAATGCTTTTTTTCTGAATGCATCAGTTAATAGTGCTGCTCTAGCAGAATTCTGCACTGAAATACATTTCTCAAAAGAGCAAACAGATTTTTTTATATATATATTTTTTTAATCTGACATGGGGCTAGACATATTGTCAATTTCCCAGCTGCCCCAAGTCATGTGACTTGTGCTCTGATAAACTTAAATCGCTCTTTACTGCTGTACTGCAAGTTGGAGTGATATCACCCCCTCCCTTTCCCCCACCCAGCAGCCTAACCACAGAACAATGGAAAGGTAACCAGATAACAGCTCCCTAACACAAGATAACAGCTGCCTGGTAGATCTAAGAACAGCACTCAATAGTAAAACCCATGTCCCACTGCGTTCCATTCAGTTACATTGAGAAGGAAAAACAACAGCCTGCCAGAAAGCAGCTCCCTCCTAATGTGCTGGCACAAATCACATGACATGGGGCAGCTGGGAAAATGAAAAAATGTCTACCTCCGTGTCAAATTTCAAAATTGAATTTAAAATCTGTTTGCTCTTTTGAGAAATGGATTTCAGTGCAGAAATCTGCTGGACTAAGACTATTAACTGATGTGTTTTGAAAAAAACACGTTTTCCAATGACAGTATCCCTTTAACTATCTCGGCTTTAGTAGGTGGTGTAGGGTTTTCCCTTTTGGCTGCTATGGCTAGGTGGGTTGACCACAGCTTGTCCACTTTTTTTTTTGTTTAGGTATCGGCTTGCCTAAGAGGAGTATGATAGTGTCCAGATGTTCTGGGGCTATTAATTAGCTTATTTTTTGTTTTTTTTTAATATTATAAATTGGCTGTCACCTCCATCCAAAACTGTTGTATTAATGGGCAATCCCAAAATATGTGTGACAAAAGTGCCTCGGGCACTGCAATTCCTGCAGCAAGAGGGACAGTGGTTCTGAAACAAGTTGTGCAGTCAGTCTGGGGTGTAATACTGTACCAGAAACTTAAAATCCTATAAAAACTTTCCCGTTGCCGTACTCATGATACCATGTGCTTGGCGTTGTCCCAAATTTGGGGCCAGTCAGTAGCTGGTACTGGTTGTGGCAGAGCCTGATCCCATTTAGCCATATAATTGTGTCTCTGTTGTGAAGGGTCACTTTTTTGATGTAGTCTCTTGGCCGCCAGTAGTTCAAATGCTGTCGGTTGGTTTACTTTGGCATGAAGTGTAAGGTTCCAGGAAATGTTGTATCTGAAAATCTTCAAAGAGCATGATTTATTCTTGTGGATGTCTGTCCTGGATTGTCTGGAATGGTAAAATTGTGTGGGTGAATGGGTTTAACATGTTTCATACTGTAAAAAGGTGAGTTTTCCCCTGCTGGAAAGCTGGATATTAGTTATTTTAACAACTATCTTTGGAATTCAGATATGTGACATGGTTTATTACAGGTGCAACACACTTTACTCCATTTAGTAAATGTTATAATATGCCCTATTTATGGGGTTGGTCACCTTTAAATTAACTTTTAGTATCATGTAGAGAGTGATATTCTGAGACAATTTGCAATTGGTCTACTTATTTAACTTTTTTCAGCAGCACTCAATTTCATCTGGTTGCTAGAGTCCAAATTACCCTAGTAACCCCATACTGATTTTAATAAGATATTAAAATATAAATAGGAGAAGGCCCGAATAGAAAGATAAGTAATAAAAAGTAGCAATAACAATACATTTACAGCCTTACAGAGCATTTAGTTTTATATGGGGTCAGTAAGCCCCATTTGAAAGCTGGAAAGAGTCAGGAAAAAAAGGCAAAGCATTCAAAAACTATAAAAACAAAAACAAATCATGAACACCAAGAACTGGGCAATTTATAACATACTAAAAGTTAACTCAAAGGCGAACCACCCCTTTAAAACCAATATATTAATAAGAGTTGTTTCATGTTGCACCAAGGACTAAAAGTTTTGGGTGTTTGCATTAATTTGTACACAACATGTATAAGTAACTTTATTTCTATATGAAACAGAGTTTGCACATCATCTGATCTGTAAATGTTTTCCACTCTTTTGAACTCTCTGGAAATGTATAGTATTTTACATTTTTAATGAGGTGAATTTCACAGATCTATGATTCTTTTACACTGGGTAATAGACACGGAATAGCTTTTATTAAGTTAATGTCAGACTCAGAAATTCTAATAAATACAACATCTGTCCATACATTTTTTCCTTTGATCACTTAATTTAAGTAGGCACAAGCTCCGGGGAAGCTGCATATAGAAACAATGGAATCTAGGATTATTGTACCATTAATGTAATTAGATAATCTTCCCCATAGGGGCCAGTTCATGCAGTGTAACATGCAGGCCTGGAATTCAAGCTAAAAAACAAATATATAAATTTAAATATCTCCTCTGTGTAGAAAACATTTCATAAAATGGAAAATTGTAATGAAATGTAATCTCTTTTGTGCCAGAAACTTCTTCAGTCAATCCAATTTGCAGCTTCAGTTTTATATAGAATTGTATATTTTCCACATTTAATATAAACTCCCTTGGTATATGAAAAGGCGTGAGGCAGAGAAAGTAGGAAAGTAATAAAGTATACGGGAGAAAAACAGAGAAAGGCTTGAAATTAGCCATAGCCATTGCTTTTATCTGTGGCTTTCAAATTTGAAATATTGGCTAACAATAAAAATATACTGCAAGTAGTGATGGGCGAATTTATTCGCCAGGGGGGAATCTGCGGCGAATTCCCAGAAACGACGCAACGCGCGCCGGAAATGACGCGCCAAAGTTTACGCGACGTGCGTCAAAAGCGTCCCGCGACTCGTTTGCGAGAATTTTTCGCCAATTCGCGAATTTCTCTGGAAATTCGCTAATTTTTCGGCGAAGCAAATCTCGGGAGATTCGCCCATCACTAATTGCAAGCTTTTGGAGCATCAAGGCCCTTTTGTCAGGCAAGTAGAAATTAAAGCTGGAAAGACATAGCATCATACCTCCCAGTATTTGGAAAATAGAAAGAGGGACAAAATGAATTGCTGTGCGGAGCAAATCCACACCCATTTTAAGGCCACACCCCCTAAATACCACATCCACTTTACAAAATTTGGCAGTTAATGGAAAGTTTGAACACATTTCAGAGGGTTTTACAGTCAGGTTTTATGTGTTATTACAGTTTAGCTAATGAAGGTGCAAGTCACAGTTTCTCCAAGAGACCTGCTTATCATAAATAGTTACAACTGTATCTTTGCTTATCTTAAATTGTTATTACAAATGTATCTAAGTGCAGCTGACACCTATTCTGGGCTCTTATTTAATTCAGTTTTGGAAACTTTTTCTGGTTGTTCAGTGCAAGAGTTCAAAGAGAAAGTAGAGACATTTCAGTAACAATCCAGGACTGCATGTTGAGCTGTCAAAATCGGGACTGTCCTGTTTAAAACGGGACAGTTGGGAGGTATGCAGCATATATATATATATATATATATATATGAAACTATTCATGGGCAATAAATTAGGAAGTTACAGATAGATAGAGATAACTTGTAGAAATAGTAAAATGAATTAGAGTGGGTTGTAAATAGTCCAGGGGTCTGGATTCATTCAGGTCGCATAGTGTGACATGAAACCATACCCTAAATTCAGGCCCTATCTTAAAGGAAAACTATACCCCCCGAACAATGTAGGGCTCTATAAACAGATATTGCATAAAACAACTCATATATAAAACTCTGCTTCATGTAAATAAACCATTTTCATAATAATATACTTTTTTAGTAGCATGTGCCATCATAAATAGAAAATAGCCATTTTAAAAAATAAGGACAGCCTCCTGGGATCGTATGATTCAACAGTGCACACAAACATACCAAACAAACTATAAAGTTAGGTCACATGAGCCAATTAACAGACAGAGTTGTGTCTTTTGCTTCCACACTTCTTCCTGTTACAGCTGCAGTTGAAATATTTCTGGTCAGGTGATCTCTGAGGCAGCACACAGACCATCACCAAATGGTGGTTCAAGGCAAGAGATGTAAAAGGACAATATTAACTTAAATATATATACCAGGTAGGTAAGATTCTTTAATAATCTGTTGCTCAAGTATTCATTTTCAGGGTATAGTTTTCTTTTAATGCGTTAAATAACTCCCCTGAAGTGGAACCTTCAGAGGGCCCTGGACCCCCCAGTCTGATGCTGGTTCTCTCCCTAGATTTACTTGTATTAGTATCATCAAAAAAAAAGGGACACATACCAGTGCTTGGAACTAATACTTTTTTATACATCTGTTTACTGTTGAAAAATGTCTAAGGAGCTTAATGACTGCCATGCAGTAATAAACATAATTTAGTTTAGTCCTTAGAGTGTGGTATTTGTATTATGTAAATGTTGTGGCTATGATGCATTCAAGTAGACACTAATATGCAATTCTGATGTAACTTTCCAAAGGCTAATAAAATATTAGCATATGTCAAAATAGCACCTCAGATACAATGATACAAATAAATATTTACACCACAAACTGAATATCCAGTTTGTGCAACTACTGTATAGGTGCAGAATATATACACCTGACATAGAAAAACCTAAATTCCAGTTTCTGGATTTCTCTTTGAGTATGCCGTGCATTGCCGGGCCAAATGGACCTGGCGCCCCAGGCGCCTCAGCGATCCGGCCACCTCCCCCCCGGGAAATGGCCCATACTCCATACTTCCAACGGAGTTGCATGCAGCCATCTTCTGCAATCTCTGTAAGGTGACTGGGAGATCGGCATTTCTGCAATTGGTTTGTGCAACTGCGCATGCACAATTACACGGAAATTGCCAATCTGCCAGTCAGGGGTAAGTATCGATTATGGGGCATCTCCCTGGGGGTCTAGTTTGCCTGGGGGGAGGGGGTCTACCTGGGGGGTACAGGTTTTTTCCCCACTGGTTGAATTCTCCTTTAAAAAGCACGTGATAAATTTGATTTCTTAGAAGAACGACCATAAACTGGTCTCCTACAGTCTGAATATTTTATGATTGGCTTATGGGCAAGATACCTTGGAATTTAACCACACATATGGATGGCTGAAAAGAAAGAAAAGTATGAACACAAACTGAAAGGTGAAGAAATTTGAAAATTGTGCATTGCGAATTGTAATTGCGCACTCTTAAGAAGTGCTTGAAGGTGTCATTCCCCCTTAATCCTTTGGAGCAAACATAATGAATTTTTCAGTAAGAAGCTTTATTACATTTACTGCACTTTGGCGCAAACTATAAAATTTGCTAATGGTCTTCGACTGTTGGAAGTGTTCGCGAAACAGTTTCTGCATTCGCAAAAGCTATTTGAGCAAAGCTATTTTTTTTTGGGCAAAGCCATAATTTTTCGCATTGCGGATTGTTTTCCTGGTTTCCCCTGGTTATGTTTGCTCCAAAATATTAAAGGGTTGTTCACTTTTTAGTTAACTTTTAGTATAATGCAGAGAGTGATTTTCTGAGACAATTTGCAATTGGTTTTTCATTTTATTATTTGTGGTTTTATAGTTATTTAGCTTATTATTCAGCAGCTCTCTAGTTTGCAGTATCAGCAATTTGGTTTCTAGGGTACAAATTACCCTAGCAACCCTGCATTGATTTGAATAAGAGACTGGAATATGAATAGGAGAGGGTCTGAATAGAATGATAAGTAATAAAAAATGGCAATAACAATAAATTTGTAGCCTTACAGAGCATTTGTTTTTAGATGGTGTCAGTGACCCCCATTTGAAAGCTGCAAAGAAACAGAAGAAAATTGCAAATCATTAAAAAACAAATAATGAAAAATAAATAATGAAGACCAATTGAAAAATTTCTTAGAATTGGCCCTTCTACAATATACTAAAAGTTAACTTGAAGGTGAACCACCCCTTTAAGGGGGAATGTAATTAAAGTTGCAAAGGGAAAAACAATTTGCATCAATAAGAATAAAAATGCACATCTCGCAATATAATATTGTTCCATAAACTGTTATTGCATTGTGAATTTTAATTGCGCACTCTTAAGAAGTTCTTGAAGGTGTCGTAATCTTTTGGAGCAAGCAACTTTTTCAGTTAAAAGTTTTATTACATTGACTGTGTATTGGTGCAAGCTGTAAAATTCGCAAACTTTCTTCCACTGTCAGAAGTCCGTTTCGCAAAAGCTTTATTAAATTTGCCAAAAGTAAAATTTGTAGAGGCATAGCCTTTTGCATTGCAAATAGTTTTTCCGTTACCAACTTTTATTACATTCACCCATGTGACACCTTCAAGCACTTCTTGAGTGTGTGCAATTAAAATTCACAATGCAATAACAGTTTAAGGAACAATATTACATTGCAAGATGTGTATTTTTTTCTTATTGGTGCAAATTGTTTTTGTCTTTTATATTAAATATAGACTTTGATACTGAACTAAAGAATAAAAATACTAAGTGGCAGCTTTACTAAGGGACAAATTTTAGAAGTAAAAAAACGTTGAAATTCGACCCTTGACTTTTTTGATTGAAAATTGACCTATTTCCATTGCATAGGTCAATTTTTTATTCGATCGAACGATTCAAACGATTCTCTGCAAAATCCTTGGAATTCTTGGAACTTAGAAAAATTTTCAGGACAGGTTCTATGAAGGATTTTAAAAAGGACTTCGAAATTCAAAAATTCGAATTTTCAATTTTTTTCAATTCAAATAGAATTCTGTGCTATATCAAATAGTGGACGTAGGCCAAAATTACTGCAAAATTCAAATTTTAGAAGTAAAAAAAACTTAGGAATTCGACCCTAAGGGTTGAACTGAAAATGAATAAAATTTTAATTTTTAAAATTTCATTTTCAAAGTAATTTTGGGCTACTTCAACTATCAAATAGCCCAAAATTCGAAATGCCAAATTGCCATTTTAGCCTATGGGGGACCTCATAGTTCCTGTCCTGAAAATTTTTCTAAGTTCCAAGAATTTGAAGGATTTTGTGGAGAATCGTTGGAATCGATTCGAATGATTTTTTATTCCATTGAAAAATGAATTATTTGATCAAAATAGGTTAATTTTGGATTGAAAAAGCCCTTTTACTTCTAAAATTTGGCCCTTAGTAAATCTGCTCCTAAAGGAAGAAAATATCAGCAAAACATATGTCACTTTAATCTGCCACCTGAATTAGATTAGCTGTTACAGGTATGGGACCTGTTATCCATAATGCTCGGGAGGTTTTCTGGACAAGGGATCTTTCTGTAATTTGGATCTTACCTTAAGATTACTAGATAATCGTGTAACATTAATTAAACCCAACGGGCTGGTTTTGCTTTCAGTAAGGATTAATTATACAGTATAGGTATGGGACGTATTATCCAGAATCATCAGGACCTGGGGCTTGCCGGATAGTGGGTCTTTAAGTAATTTGGATCTTCTCACTTTAAAGGATTAATTGTATCTCAGTTGGGACCAAGTACAAGGTACTGTTTTATTATTACAGAGAAAAAGGAAATCATTTTTAAAATTTTGGATTACATCATTATAATGAGTCTATGGGAGATAACCTTTCCGTAATTCAGAACTATAATGTATAATGATAATGGGTTTCCGGAAAACGGATCCCATACCTGTATCTTAGTTTGGATCAAGTACAAGGTACTGTTTATTATTACAAAGAAAAAGGAAATTATGTTTTAAAATTTAGATAATTTAGATAAAACGGAGTCTATGGGAGACAGGCTTTCCATAATTCGGAGCTTTCTGGATAACAGTTTTCCGTATAACAGATCCCAGACTTGTATCTGAATTATGTAAAATTACAGAAATAATAGTCAAAATTGCTCTAAATGATGTTATATATACTGTATGTAGCCAATATACTGTACATAACTAGTAAAAAAGAGCTATATGGTCATTCTTTTCCCAAATCACCAGAGATATAAAAGCATGGATAATTCAATATATATATATATATATGCATCTTAAATAAATAAATAAATAAAATAACGCATTATCCTGGCAAGCAGCTGACCTATTCCTGGCCAAGAAAATCTATACTAAAGTCTGCATTAAAATATCTTTAAAATGTTTTCAATCAACCAAATATGTCAAAAATAAATTATTAAGCATGAATGGAATTTCTAAACATCTCAGTACAATTCAATGCAATTCTTTTTTTCAAGGGGATTTCTGGCTGAGTGAAGTTCCAATCGGCTCTCGGTAAATTGCAAGATGAAATATGGTGCTGTAGAGCTATTATAGAAGGAATCTGAACCATGGAAATTCATGTTAGAAGGAAGTGTGATCAATGGATTTTTTCCCCCTTTTTTCTTCAGGTTGCCCCATTTCAGCTTCTCTGTGCTGGAGGCTTTTCCGGCACAGAGAATGTTCATTTCTATACTGAGTCACTTGTGGTAATTGAAATTTACAGTAACTGCACGATGTTTGAGGCAAAAATGTGGCATGTCACTTGTCACTTTTGTTAGGTAGTAACTCTCTCAGGCTCTGCTGTTGGATACTTTAATGATATATGCTTGGAATATATCAGGCAAAACGATAAAAATTTTAAATCATGATGTCATTCTCTTTTCCTTCAACTTTGTATCAGTTTCCCGGAGTGGCTTAATTGTTCTGCCAAAAAGACTTCATATTATCGACTATTAGAGCATTAAATGCAAGGAACACTCAAAATATGTTGAACGAGCACAAAGTCACAACGAGCACAAAAAATCCACTTGAGCGTTTCAAAAAGCACTTTTAAAAAAAAAAAAAAGAAATATCCTACTAGGGCATTACAAAGAGCATTGTGTGCATAGATAATTTTATGCATCAAATAGGAGATTTACTTACTTAATTTTGTTATTAATTTGTCTGGCACTCTCTGTATACACAGCAGATGTTTCATTTCAATGTGAAAATTGCTGTTTGTGCCTGATGCATCAGGTAATCCCACTTCAAGCAATATGGCAATATCCCCTAATATGTTTTGTGGAAATTGATTTATCAAAGACCACTTGAGGTAAAAGATAATCCGAAAATCCACAAATTCGGATTTTAAACTCACAACGAGTCAGAACCCTGAACAAAGGTAACACAGAGTTTTTATAGACTTGGGAACATATGACATGAGAACCTATGCATATGGAACTGAAAGGGAGTTGCCAGTGGGAGAGCATAGAGCTATCACTCCACAGCACAGAAAACATAGAACTGCTCTCACAGCCGAAAGGGTGGTTCTGCCTCAAGGCCAGGGCACTAGTGACCAAGTAAAAACAGAATCCATACATGTCAGGGGGCTCCAGGGGGAATCTACATACACAGAAATTTTATTTTCTCTCATATATAACCTGAAAAAACATAAAGAAAGCATGGTTTGGAATACGAGCATTTTCCCTATAGTACTTGGAGGAGACCACACTAAAGAACAATTTAGATTTTAACAGTGGTAACTTGGATTTGTATTTCACAGTAAACTGATCTTGCCATTTTGCAAAAGGGGTGTATGGCAGTGGAATACAGATAATTATCCAGAATGCTTTGGGGTTTCTCAGATAAGGGATATTTCTGTAATTTGCTTCTCCATACTTTGGGGCAGATTTCCCTATTTTCCCTATTCGATCAATTCGACCGATCGAATGATCGAATAGGGAAATTCGATTCGAATTCCAATCGAATTTTCGAACAATTTTTAAACGATCGATTTAATTTCTCCTATGCGATCTTAGGGAATGATCCCAATTTTGGTATGTTTAATCTGGCAAACTAGGTGATCGAATTTAAATTTAAAGGGGAAGTATTCGACCATCGAATTTTCGAATAGTCGAATAAAATTAAATTCAAATATTCTAATCATTCGAATTCGAATATTCAATGGTCGAATTTGGTCGAATTTGCCTAATTTGCATATTTGAATTCAAATCTTTTTGAAAATTTGATCAAATATTCGAATCCTTCATGTGAATACATGTGAATTTAGTAAATCTGCCCCTTTATGTTTGCTAAATATCACCGACACATTAAATAAACCCAAAAGGACTGTTTTGCCACTGGTATGGATTCATGCAGTGTAGTTGGCATCAAATGCAAGCTACTGTTGTCAGGATTTAAAAATCAAGAATGCATTTAATACCCCCCAGTCAGATAATTAGGTGGCAGCTGAGAGCAGAACTGCTACTGCACGTAAAAGGGATATGGCCTCTTCCCTGGAGGTCTGGAGGGGACAAGTCTCTCCTGTGTGTTTGGAGGACAGACATGGTCCTGGTTATTCCCAGTGTGTGAGCGGAACCCTGAGAGAGGACCACAGGGCCCACAGAGAGTGTCTAATAGAGAGATAGAATAACTGAGCTTGAGAGACAAAGCAAGTGCCAAGGGACCCGTGATGGAGAGGGGCTGAGTCTTTTGGGAAGTGCAGCAGTAAAGCTGACTTGAAATAGGCTGTTGGGCCTGACTGATAGGAGAGAATCGATCTCTGCACTGTGAGTAACAGGGTGTTAACTTTGTAGTGGTCCAGAGTCTGGGAGAGACCTTGGGATAGTCTGGAAGACTACAGTCTCGTGTGTGAGAGATATTTTTTAATGCCATATTGCCATATGAAGATAAAACCCCTGTTTATGTGCTTTTGTTGTTAAACAATTACAGGCAAAGGCTCTGTCTCTACTCTACATAAGAAAACCTCTTGCCTACATTATTAAAGCAAATCTTGAGTCTTGAGTCATGACACATTTAACTCACAAATCCAAGTGGCTGCATCTGTATATATACTGTATATATTAATTTTGACATAGACATCTGTATAAGACCCTGCACAGTTCTTTTACTGAATATGACAGCACTAGAGACTTTTTTGGTGTACCCAAGTTTAGTATATCTTGTTCTTAATACATACCCTCAGGAGGATCAGGAAAGCAACGTCAGGTTTTAAGCAACGTCAGGCTGTTGTACATTGCCATAACTATATTAAATTCCCGAGGGATTTAAAAATCATAGCTGAATGGGAACATACCTGTAAGCACTAATTTAAAGCAGTTGCTTTGTTAGGTTGGTAAAACCAACATATATATAAGACAGATCCCCAGAGAATGGAAATCGTTCCCATTAATTCAACCCTTTTTCCATAAAAAAGTGTGACTAGAACCATTTGTTAACTCTTTATGCTTTATAAGATTGGTTTCATTTTCAGCTATGTTCTAGTGTTAATTAGACTGCAAATGCTTCTTTCCATGTGTGTGTGCAAAGAGAAGGGAATATGTTGCGACCCCTTCTTATACTGAATCGCAGTGAACCTCAGGGCTTTGTGAAATTGCAATCAAGAGGTTGGACACTCAGGGGCAAATTCACTAACCTGTGTAGTTGCGCCTGTGTTGGCTTTGCTAGCTTTCGCCGCACTTCGCCAAGCATAGTTTTGCCAGCGCTATGCAAATTCACTAAAATGTTAAGTTGTACTCAGGGAGGCAAACGATAGCGAAGTTGCACTACAGTTACTTCGTCAGGCAAAGCGAAGTTATGCTAGCGATGCCTCATTTTCATACGGCGCAAAGTTAAAGTGTAATAAACGTATGTGCTGCGGCCACTACATTACACTACACAAGCCCAGGAAACCTTTAATAACTAAAATAAAGGTGTTCTATTGCTTTACACATGTGCCCCCTATATAGTTGGGTTGACGTATGTTAGGAAATTTAGAGGGGAAGGAGGTTACCCTAAAAAAAAATTTACAATCTTTTTCAGCCTAATACCCTTAAAAAAGTAAAACACGCCAGTGTTTTTTTGGGACAGAAAAAAATTCAACTTTTTTTTTCAAACTCATCTATTGTATTGATGTTCGCCAAGTCTGACCCTGGCAAAGTAAAGTCTAGCGCAAGATGTAACGTTCAGTAAAATGGACATCTTAGTGAATTAGTGTAGTGACGACCCTTCGTCAGTACGCAACTTTGCCTAGCGTAAGGGTGTGAAGTTGCGTTAGTCTATCTATTTCGCTAGCGAAAATTCAGTGTTGGTAAATTAGCAAAGTTGCGAAATGACATCACGCTGGCGAATTAGCATTAGCCACTTCGCACTTTAGTGAATTTGTCCCTCAATGTATATACTTAAAATATCTTTTATACCTAGTATGAAGATGCAGCTGCAATGGTTGATGTATGCCTAGAGTACAACACCAATTAAAACATATACCTATGAACAAGTTAACGGATATGCTGTTGCCTACTTGCCATAACATGTAATGTATGCATGTGACAAAGCATACAGCAGAAATGGAAATGTTTTGTGTGAGGTATGGAGAGCCAGTAGGTGAAATCAGTAAACAAAGAATCAAGCAAAAGCTAACCTGTGTGGGGCAAATACAGACAAATATAGAAAGTGCAGTAATTACTGAGTACACTAAGGTTAGAATCATTCCCTTTCATACATAATTTTAAAAAACTATGTTTCCATTAAGATCTGACTTTAAGGAAATGAGAAAAACACATCTGAAAAATATAAAGCAGAATGCACATTTCAGTGTGCTGTGAGATTAATAAAACATTTAAAGCATGAGCGGAGGAATAAAGGAACTAAAATCTGCTAAAATGTAGAGATGCAATAAACAAATCCCCCTCCATATGTGCCTTCCCACAGCACTTGGTCCTGTTAGAATTTAGCAATGGTTTGGGCAGAATTAGTTATGTCCCAGTATACTCATAGCTATTGGGTGCATGCCAAAAAAACTAATCTGTTTAATGGGTATGTAAATGCAAAAGGATGCCATATGGAGATGTCAGGCAATATACAACTGTTGCAACAAGGTTTATCCAGCAGCTCTGCATTTAAGCAACTTTGTCACGTGGTAGTCAACCTCTGCACTGTGATAATTGAATAATTCCACAATTTCCCCCACATGACATGTCCCATTAGTGTAACTTATTCCTCCAGTGCTGTGATTGGGGGAAAGGAGGCAGGGAAGGGGGGAGTGGGTTTGGTTTAGCAGGGTCAATGAGAGCCAGGGCCCACCAGATTTGTTCCCAATGTCCCTCTAGCCCAGTCTGAGCCTTTATCTAGTTGTAGAATATCATTAGTATGTCAGGTAATTTAAGGCCCCATCTGGGGAAATGTCAGGTCTTTTTTGGTGGAAAGAAATGACAGGATTTTCAGCTTTTCTACACAGGGTGCATTCTCTGCCACTGCCTATTGCCTTTTTTGTGAATGGGAAGTGGCAGTAACAGATTCAGGCACTTCTGTGCCAGATGATAAATGCTGACTACACCCCCTTAGGGCTAAGCCCATGGTCCTAATCAGATAAATAAACACTGATCAATGTCTATCAATGGGATTTTAAGAAGGTAAGTCAGGGTCTCCAAATTTTCCAGTATGTGTTACTGGTTATGCAAAATGTGAGTAACCTCCGATTGATCCATTCGGAGTGTCTTGGAGGTTGTGTATTTGATTCCCATGGTTTATCATTTAGAAACTACACTGAAGTTTATGGAAATGTGGCCCAACATTTTCTAACAACACAAGGCAACAAAAGACATTGATCAGTCACTGGTCCAAACATCTGTTTTTTACAGGTTATTAGAGCTGGAGGGAACTTTAGGCTTTTAATATCAGGTTCTATACAAACTATAAACAGGTTCTATAAAAACTAAAAAAACTCTATAAAACAAAAACATATATGAGTTTACTGAAACCAGGGATGTTTTTAATGCAAACCAGAGAAGTATTTTACCTTAGACCACTGCCTCACACATATAACTTTTGGTTATTAATTGTACACATTATCACACAGTACAGCGATTGTTTTTAATGAGTAATATCTACACGAGAGTTGCCCAACCAACAGCCTCTAGTCTAGCTGCTGATAACCTACAATTCCCAGAAACCCTGCCTAGAGCTGAGAGGCTGCTGGTGACAGAATAATATATTTTTCTCAGGATGGGGTCCCAGAGTTATTGTAATATTCAGGGTTGCACCTTCTGTAACCCATACCAGATAGCTTGTAAATGAAAACAAACCTTTTGCGACTTTGGTGTAATGTTGCTGTGCTGGCATCACTTTCAGAACAAAATATATTAAAATGTGTGAATGATACAACATGTTCTTTGAAATAAGGACATATTGCCTATGTTTACCAGGCGGCTAACCCAATTGTTTAAAATTAAACCTATTTGCCTTTAATGCATGAATCATGCTGCAACTTTTACAACAGTCTCAGAACTTTACAGGGGATTGAAAGACATGAAGGGAAATAATAACTTTAACTATATGATAGTGTGCATATTTCAGAAATTACAGTACCTTGTGAAAGGAAGCTGTACTGATAAAATATATATATATATATATTTATATCTGTATTTGTTGGGTTAATAAGGGACTCCCCATAGCTGAGGGAGCTACTTGTTCCCAGGTGCCCTCAGTCATTTGAACTACATGGACGATTCATGTCCGCTTTTGCCGGTTGTGACGCTGTGACAACTGATGCGATGTGACAGGAACAAGGTAAGGTAATAGGAAACTAGATAAATGGTGCTGGACTGGCACAAACAGGAACACACTCCAAAAATAGATGTAGTTAAAAAATATTTATTGGAACAAAAACATCACATCTAAAGCCTTACTTGTTTCGTGCCTTAGGGGCTGACAGCTTAAGGTAATAGGAAGTCGGATGTGTCGCAGGGTTGATCAGATTTGACAAGACAGAAAATGCTGCAAGTTGTGTCTTCATCCCACAGTCGCACCTGCAACACCATCCACCTTTTCTATTACTTTCCTTGTTTTCCTTCGTCTTTGCGAACAGCGTTGCATCCGCCAAAAACAAATGTGAATCATCTGTGTAGTTCTGCGCTTATGCTCTGATAAACTTCAGTCACTCTTCTGTTGCACTGCAAGTCGGAGCCACATGCTATCCCCCCGCTTCCCCACCAGCAGCCCATCAACAGAACAATGGGAAGATAACAAGATCACAGAACCCTGGTAGATATGAGAATATTACTCAATAGTAAAAATACAAGTCCCACTGTGACTCCTTCAGTTACATTGAGTAGGAGAAACAATAGCCCTTCTGAAAGGAGTTCCATTGTGAAGCTCTGGCTCTTTCTGAAAGCAGATGGCCTGGCAAAATGTCCTGAGATGGTTGCCTACAGTAGAGTCCTGCGCGGGTCCATTTTTTGGGACCCGTATCCGACCCGTACCCGCAACCCACAACCCGGACCCGCGACCCGCATTCTTACCCGCTTGGACCCGCGACCCGACCCGTACCCGCAACCCAAGATCCGTAACCCAGACCGCGACCCGCTGACCATCAAGAATCAGGAAGTGCTGTCATTGTAAACTGGAAGTGACATCATCGGAAGTAGCTGTGATCAGAAAAAAAGGAGTAAAACAGGAAGTGCTGTCAATGTAAACCAGAAGTGACATCATCCGCGACCCGACACTCAACCCGCCAACCTGCAGAACCACTGGCCCGCTTCTATACCCGCACCCAGAAATTCTACGAGCAACCCACAGGGTACCACGGGATTTTGCGGGTAACCCGCGGGTACCCGACCCACTGCAGGACTCTAGCCTACAGCCCAATATTATCAAAGACATTCTTGACAGTTTTGTGCTTCCTACATTGTGGCAATGGTTCTGAGAAGACTATTTCTTGTTTTAGAACAGTAATTCCCCATGTTCAAAGTAAGTTCCGTATAGAATGGGCTTGCTGAGTTGATGAAATTTCAGCAATGACATCAATCCAAATGATCAATGGTATAATTTGCAAGACAACCCCAGCCCTGATCCCCAGTAAGGCCTGGATTTGTGGGAAGGCCACAAAGGCAACATTTTAGAGGTTTATACCAACTGTTGGAAACTTCTGCATGGGAGACTAGGTATGAGATTCAATGAGCTGTCAAAATCTCACAACCAATAATCTCCAGAGCAGTTCTATTTGGGGAAGAAGGGGGAGGGAAGGGAAAAGAGTATAGATTGAGGTGTAAATGGTGGGAGTGCTTGGGTTGCTAATGGTGCATGAGTAGGTCTTTGGTGCATGTTGGCCCAACCCACTAATAGTTTTGTGTGTTATCCCTATGTCTGTTTACACTCCAAAAACCTATGTGCAGGCTATTTGGTTCCTGATAAAATTTAATTGTGTGAGAATGTGATATAGACCTTTAGCAAGGAGCTAAATAGGCTCATAGCCATACATGGGAGGGTGAAAGTTAAAGGAACAATGCAGTTTAAAAATAAAGACTGGGTGAATAGATAGTATGTCCAAAATAAAAATGTTTTTAATATAGTTAGTTAACCAAAAATGTAATGTATAAAGACTGGAGTGACTGAATATCTAACATAATAGCCAGAACATAACTTCCTCCTTTTTAACTCTCTAACTCCAAGTTAGTATGCGACTTGAAGGGGGGCCACATGGAACATAAATGTTCAGTGAGTTTGCAATTGATCCTCAGCATTCAGCTCAGATTCAAAACCAATTCAAGTCACTGATTGGTTACTGCCTGGTTATCAATCAGTGGAAACCAAAAGAGCTGAAAAACAGGGAGTAGAGCTTTGTTCTATTATGTTAAACATCCAGTCACTCCAGCCTTTATACATTACATTTTAAGCTTCTGTAACTAACGATATTGAAACCAGCCAACCGTTATACAAGTCTTGTGCCAATATCTGTTGGGTTGTCTCCCACCATACATGCACAAAATATTGCACAAAAATTTTTTTGCATGATATCATCAGTGCATCTGTGGCCACCTCCTGAAGGCTATGATTGGTTAAAAATATAAGGCGGTATCAATGACCCCCTATATAAGCAGATCCTGCCCTCCCTTCCCTAGAAGAAAACTATTTTAGATGTATTTTAGAAAAAATGTTGTTGCAGTCTGAGGAAGTTTCTGTTTTGAAAGTAATTTATGTATAATTTGTCAATTGCTTCTGGCTGGTGGCAGGGCGGAAGCTTTAAATATTGTTGAGGCGGCCTGAGAACAATGGTACTACTCTGGCTGGTTGAGACATAGGGGGAACTTCACTCTTAACTTCACTCTTTGATGAATCTACCCCAAAAATGTTTCTGGGATTATATATATATATATCTTTAACAGTTTAAAGATACTGATCTACAGTATTAAATCAGGCTTCTGCCTTTTTCTCCAATCAAGTTGTGTCTGTTTATTTTGGTATCCGGTACTGCTTACCATCCCATGTAAGCTCCACTGAGACAGGGACTGATGAGATTGATTTATTATCCATCTAGGGCTGTGAAAAGTTGCAATAATTAACTAGTACTAGTACTACTAATAATACTTTTGTGGCTGAACAGAAGAGCAAATCTCAGGCACAATGTTCTACATTTATTAGAAAGCTTTCCAGGAAAAGTACCAGCAAAAATAAATTAAAACAACTTCATAGTTATACCCTTGGTTTCGGATATTGGAGTGAAGTGTATGGATACTTTTGGCCATGCTGAGTATAAACCACTGTAGTTCACTGTTTCACTGCCAAAGAACTATATACAGTATGCCGTAATGAAAACGGCAGCCCCCTCCTCTTTGAATAAATAAACCTATAATACTGTGCTTTAATTGACATAGATATAAAAGAATGAAGTGGACCTAAGGCCTGCTTATGTGGTATAATTTCGATTTGATGGGGGCAAAGATGAGCTTTTATGCCTAATGAGATGATGTTAACCTTTGCATATACATTTTAAATACCACCAAATGCCCTTTTGTAGGGATGTGACTTGGCTTTAAACATAACTATTTATTTTGCTGAGCCTTGTGAATTGGATGGATTTACTATATAATGCTGGAGAACCAATCAGAGGGATTTCAGGATGAGATATGAAGCAGACAAGTGTAATTCAATTCTTGAAAAATAATCTGTATGCAACATGCGCATGTGACTGACCGCGGTGGCTGCTGCATTAGCTCACCCTGACTTTAGCCTATGAGGTAATGGAGCAAGAACAGAATGAATTAACACTTTTGACAGCAGTAAGGAGGGGGACCATTTAAAGGGGTCATGCAGGTGGCAGCACTTAGAACATTTATATGGCCAGTGAAGGTTTAATAGGTGTACATGTTTATTTTCCATGAATTCACATTGTAACATCATTTTATCACAGCCATCTGTCTTGTGCAGGATATTGCAGTGAGTAAGGACGATGGATATTTAATTCATGCTTCTTACTTTGCCATGCTTTAAATACCTCACATCTATTGAACAAATACAACCAAGAGGGACACAAAAACATTATCTGCTTGCAGTGAAAAAAATCTAAAAATCATGGTTTCCTAGAACGATAAAAGAAAACAGGCTTTTGCGTGGTGATGATCGGTATAATTGTGTCTGTGCATGTGAGTGGTCTTAGTCTTTGTCTCTGGAATGTGGATTCAGCAGATGTGACAAAGACATGCTACAGGTAGCAGATTTTTTATTAGCGAGCTGCTGACGATGCGTGGACACCGCAGAAGATTAAGCTGTATTTTTATTATGCCCTTTCAGGTGGAAGGCATCCATATTCAGAGTTTCCTTGTCCTTTAAGGGAGATAAATATAAGACCCTCCCGCCCAGACTGTACCTTTACCATTAGACCTTCACAGTCTTTAGACAATATATAGTTTTTAAACAGAGCTTTAACTAAAGCTCCAAAGGTTTGATTATTATTGTTCAAAAAACAATCACTTCTTTGAAGCAAGGTTACAATGCTACTGCAGCAATATTCTGTTTTCCATTAATTAAAAACAAATCAGTTCAGGTTAGAATAGTGTATAGCACCATTTCCTTATCACAAACAAGAACAAAAGATTTTCAATATCCTTAAAGCAGTGGCTAATTGTTTTTTTCTCCAGAGACCAACTCAGGAACAAGTTTCGGCCAAAGCCGGCGTTTTTATTTCATTTCCCTGCAGGGGCAGTCTTAAAGTCTCTCTTTATTCCATTACCTATAAAGTCATATCTTTTCATATCTCAGGGAAATATCCTGATGTGTCAAGACTGCTTTTGTACTAAATGGAATAATTGCCCTTTCTTCTGTGTGTAACAGTTGAGATATTCTATTTGCTGAAAGTTTTATAAAATTGCTCAGCTATTTACAAAATGGCAAATTGAATTAAAAATGAAGAAATGAATAGGGAAACCCTCCGGCACATCCTGCTCACCTGAGAGGACAAGATCTAAATGCCCACTTGGCAACTTATCTGTGTTTAGCACCTTCTGCTTCCTATGTGAAAGAGAGATGATAGTCAAGATGCAATGGTGTGTGAAGAAATAATTGTATTTTGGCCAGGAATTCTCCCTGGGAACAATTGTTAATAGGGCTGATGGACGTGTGATAGACCAGGCCCACCAGGGATACACATCAAACGAGAGGTGCTTGAAAACTGAGCTTGCTGGAAAGATACAGTACATTCTCTCCTCTGCATTTAATTCATTAAAACTGTGGTAGATCAATAGATTTCTCCCTAGTCTATTTCTATATACATATTTATTCATTCAGTCTTTCAGGATCTGTAAGTATGCAAGAGATATTATAGAAATACTGATAGATAATGGAACGGTCACTGGCCTTGAAACAACTTTAGTCTGTCGGTCCTTCTGTTTTTATTGCATGATTGAGGTTCATATTTATCTGTCTATGGAATGATATTTCCATCTCCGTAATTGTGCATAATGTGTTTATGTGTTATGTTCTTATAAATGATACCATGCACATATGCACATCTCTGCGCCTGAAATCATATCCAGCATGGAAAAAAAACATTTCAATGACAAATTACTCAATATGTCTTTATTTATTTGCTACAATGACTTTTTAGCGTGCAACAAATATGCCCACTGGGTATTTTGTATTTCATGATATATTCTACAGTGGCTCTCAAGTAAAGAGGTTAGACAAACTCTTAGAAACTCTTGCAGAATAGCTTTATAAGTAATTATATTGCTAATAAAGGGGATTATGTGCATGTTTAGATTTTAATGTGTATGCTACCTAATGATATAATGATATATTTTCCCAGTGAAGAATGGAATCAGATCTAACAGTTTCTGAAAGAGGTCAAGTAGCTGATGTCCAATTTGCATTGCATTTGTGTTAGTGACAGAAATAAAATAGCAACATTAGTTATTATGCCCACGGGTATTTTGTTGAAAAGCATGAAAAATGAACATTTCCAGACATAGAAACAGGGACAGATGGATAAATAAAAAAAAAACAAACAAAGGCCTTAAAAATCTAGGGCATTTCTTATTATTTCTTGGTACCTTACCTATTGCATGCAAGGCACAGTGCTATAAGGTTCAAGCGAACCCTGTATTTTATATCTGCCATTGACCAACTAATTCTTGGGTTTTTTTTTTGCACCAATGAAATTATATGGAGGTAGTATCATTATCATCATCATCAGGATTACAAATCAAATGAATTTTATTGGCAGGACCAAATACATTTAGCATTGCCAAAGCATGTTGGGGTGATTGGTTGGGGTTAGGGGGGTCGGTTTATGGGAACAGGATAAATTCCTGTCTCTCTCAGTCTATGACAGTCTCTTAGATATTGTGCAGCTATTGTTACTGTCAGTGCCTCTTCTCCCAGTAGGTTGTGGAGTTTCTATGGAAGTGAAGTCTTGGATGTGATGGAGAATCTCTGGAAATTAGTGTCCCTAAATGCTGAATATTTGGGACACTGTAGCAGAAAATGAGCCTCATTCTTCACTGCCTCCTGATCACATCATTGGCACAGTCTGCTCTCCCTGGGCATGTAGGTCTGTCTTTGCTGTCCCAGTTCATTCTCCAAATTGTGGGCTCTCAGTCTGTACATACTCGTGATATGTCTGTCTTTGTGATTCTGTAGGTTTTCCAGGTATGGATCCAGTCTATATTCCCTCCTCAGTGATGGGTAGATGGAACGTCTCTGGGAGTTTGATGAATTCCTCCAATCACAGACATGTTTCTCTTTAGATGTGTTTGTGTTACTTGGCCTTTTGTAAGTTGGTGGGTGAAAACTTGGGTGGGCAGAGTGCTGATGAGTTGTTTCAGGGCCCATGGGTCTCATTGTTCAGCCAGACTTTATGGTGGTAGGTCTTGTATCAATAGACACACTTGCACACAGTTCATTAGAACTAACTGGATGGACGCAAGGCGGAAGCAAGAGAAGTTTTAAATACCTAATGAAAAGCTTCAATGCATGCAATCATTGCATCTATTATAACAAGACTGCACTAGTGGCTTGTGTTTGTAAATGACCCCCAATGTGTAACAGCATTCATTTTAATAGAAAATGATGTGTTAATGATCATTTTGTATGCACACAGATAATGCTCTATAGGAAGTACGCACACACTGACACTGTCAGAGAAAGAGAGACAACTCCCCTATAGTTAGTACTGTTTTGTAGTGACTGACAGAAAGTACTCAATGATAAAAGTGTTTTTTTTATTAGTATTTACAGTGTGTCATCTGTGATTATTATTATTAACATGTATTTGTATGTAATTAGAGAAATCATTTCCCCTCTCCCTGAAATATTGCTTTAAAACAAAAGTTTTAGGATCCCTTTGTGGTCTAATGCTTGGTCAGCCTGCTTAGCATTTTAAAAAAGTGGTGTAAACTAGTGATGGGCGAATCTATTTTGTTTCGCTGAAAAATTCGTGAAACGAGTCGCGACACTTTCATTTTCAACTCGTCATTTACGACGTGCGCCGCGATATTTTTGACGCGTTATGCCGTTTTTGACATGCATTGTGTAGTTTTTGGCGCGTGACTCCTTTTTTTTTTACGCCAGGCGAATTTTTGCTGCCATTTCGCAAATTTATTCGCCGGCGCCGAATCGCGAGAATTCACTGCGAATTCACCCATCACTAGTGTAAACTACTACTATAGTTTGATTTATATAAAAAAACAGAATAAACATTCATTCCCTGCTTGCACTTATCTAATATCTGCTTCATATAAAAGTATGCTCTTTTTAGTATCTCTCTCTCTTTCTATACTGTATATATGTATAGCAATTAATGTAAATGTTCAGAATCAGTACAACTTCTCAAGCAGAGCTACCTTAACTGAACACTAACATTTTCAGACACAGTAATTTTCTCCCTTATGGAAGGCCTGAAAATGAACATAATTTGTAACACTCTCTCTTGCTCTGATACCTTTCATCTTGTTTTCTACTCTTGTTCTGCGAGTATTCTAGATCACAGAAGGCCAGCATGTTTTAATGGTCTTTCTGAAATAACTTCTGAGGATGTATACAAGTTTGATTGGAATCAAACAGCAATATTTATAACCTCTGTGTCATCACTCACCTAATAGCGTAAATAGTATAACTTTCGAGACCCATGTAAAATTAGCTGCACATGCACTACAGCTTTTCCAGGTTTTTGAATCAGATTCAGAATTAGTGATGCCCATTCAACATCAATTCATGTTGGAGTGGTAGACTTTGAGCATGATTTTTGCATTACCCAAACACAATCACCAGGGCATTAAGGGATGCAAATTCATGCCCCTTGTGCTCATTCAGTAAGGACTTGTGCTGTGCAACACAAAGACTGGGGCCTGCAGGGGTTTTTCCTACCGTCCCACCAGCCCGGTCTTATCCTGCCTGGGATCAGGCCAAACACCAGTGACCAACAGCTTCTTAACCATATCCTTCTATCTCCCCTTCCTACCCCATTCATGCTGTAGTTTATTCTTATGTAAAAGTTATTGACTTTTTCCCATAGAGCAGATGCACAGTTGTGCGTAGATTCAACCCCTGCATACTCAGTAGTGCATGTAATCATTTCAGTAGATCTCTGTGTGGTTGTTTGCTGTGGACAAAATCTATATTATGTTTACAAAACAGTTAAGGGCTGAACACACAAAATGAGTTGCCTGAGCTTAAACATCATTTACATAATCTGCGGCTCCTTTAAGCCTGCATCTGACTTACTGTGATCATAGTCACACTTTTATCATTCTTCACAATGGGTGAAAAGGTGGCTGATACCCATCCAGGCTTTTAGCTTCATCGTTTTCCAACCTCCTGTTTGATGTCACATTAGGAGTTCAGCATTTCCTTTGCTTCTTCTGCTTATTAGGTTCTGTTCTTGTCTCCTGCTCCTTCGCCTCTCCTTTCCATTGTTTGAACTAATAACTTTTCTATTTCTATTCCTTCTCTTATGTTTGCTTTTAGTCAGCTTAAGGTACTATAGTGTTGACATTAGCACAACATTTTGTTCAGTGTGTTATTACTGCCTATCATCTGCTGGGTGCTGATAGGAATGGCAGTTATTCCATGGAATTTTTCACAGAAATGTTGTTTGTGTGTGCTTATATACAAAGTTGTTGGGTGATCCATGAAGCTGAATTGCAACTGAACTTAACACTTACTTTTATCCGGCACATGGTACATACTGCAGCCAGAGCAGGGGAAGACGTGCTGCCAAAACAAGCACTAAAGGGCATCCTCTAACACTTTCCTTACACAGTCATGGTAAATGAGCCTTGATGAGATGCCCCTCTGTCTGCTACTTGTAATGATCACAAAGATCTGGTGTGAGCAATGACATCTCCACACCATCACTAAAACATCAGTTGTGTAGGATCCTTGCCAGGATTGCAGTTCAGATTGAGATGCAGGCATTGCGAATGCAGCTGCTGGGGTACTTAAAGGTCCAAATGGGTTCTGACTGGGTATCTGCTTAGACAGAGCTTTTTGAACTAGTCATTTGGATGTCAGACATAACTTCTGGTGTGGGGGGTACATGCATTTCTATTTATACCTCTGGAATAAATATAATTATAAAACATCTGCAAAAGGAAAAAAAGTTAAAAAGCATCTGAACATACTGTATATTATCAATTAAAAACAAATCACCCTGTTTTTTTCACCTTGCTTTATTGCTTCCTTCCAAAGTATTTTAAAATGTTTATCTCATACCATGCCGGATATTCACTTTTGAAGCTGAAAAACTTCTCTCTGGCTCTGCAATTAGGAAGCTTGTATATAATGCCTTTCTGTACAACCCATGGAAGTGCCGCATTTAAAATTTTACTTGAAATGGCGTTTTTTTGCTATTTTATAAAGAAAAAAAAAAAACCCTTTTAATTACAGGCTCTGGAGAAGCCATTTGTTCTTTTCTTAGGAAGTTTTGATTCTGTCAGTAATTTCGAGACAATGCTTTCCTCTCCAAAGCTCAGAGGATCACAAAGCCCCTCTCTCTTGCCATTATCTTAAAATTCAGCTGTTGATTCTCTCTGTCATAATTTATCATTTTGACTTATGTGTCTCTCCGCCCCCCCTCCTCCCTAAAAACAAAACAGTTTTGTGTTTAAACCCCAGCGGTACGGCATAGAAGAAATATAGCCACCTGTAACAATTTGACAGCATTTCAGTAACAATTATCCATCCGGATATAATAGCAACCCCCTTTTTTCCCTCAATGCGAGGAGTCATGATAAGATTTAAATGATTTGTTGATGCAAAGGAATTTTATTTATTTAATAAGTCCCTTTTTAAACCTGCCCACAAATACGCTGCCAGTGGATAATATTTAAATGCAACTCAGGTTTATATTTTTCAGCCCTAAATTTTATTTCCCTGGCATCAAGGACTATTGTGACAGTCCTTCACACACTTGATTGAGCCAGGAAAACACATGGGACTGTATCTTAGACACTGAATGCAGAACATGTAGTCCTCGGAAAGCAGAACAGTCTCAAGGAGGAATAAATAATCATTTTAGTAGCTTATTCTTCAAGATATTTTAACCCATTTTGTACAGCGTGTGGAGGAGTCATCTGCTATGGAAAGTACAAGGCACAATACTTTTCATTAGACAAGTTCACCACAAAATACAAGACTGAAGTTTTTTTCAGCTACACTCCATGTAGACGTTTATGGGTGAATGTAATATTGGTCACTAGCACAAAAATCATTCACAATTCTTTTGCAATGTGAATAATTGTTCGCAAAGTGAACAATTTTTCTTTTGCGACACACGACAGTAGGATAGCGATTCTAGCGTGTATGGAAAAAAACTTCTTAATGAAAAAGTTATCAGGTGTTAAAGGGGATGTAAAGGCAAACAAATAAAATCCCATTTTGACTTTTTTAATGAAAGAAAAATCTATCTCCAATATAGTTCAATTAAAAATGTCTACCATTTTTATAATAAACCTGACTGTATGCAGTGAAATTCCCCCTTCGTTTTACTCGCTCTGACAGCTGCAGATAGGATACGTCAGACGGTCCCTAACTGCTCTGCAGGGAAATGATCATACTTTCAAACAGTAGGGGGGAGCCCCCCACCATCCACCATGTAGATATTTGTATCCACAGACCCAGTGCAGTCTGTATATTCGGATTATTAATCAGTCTTGTCAGGCTGCATTGCCCTCTATGGCAGATATTGTTTGACTTGTACTGTTTTGATAATTTAGGATGATCCCTCAGCTTAAACTCCCAACTGAAGCCCAGACCACACTGAGCATGTGCACAGTCTTGGTCTTGCAAAGATGTATAACAAAGTTACAAGATGACAGCCCCCTGCACCAAGTTTGAAAGCATAAATCATTTGTTTAATTGGGCTTCTGGTGCAGTAAGTTCATGTTTATGTTTAGTATACAAAATACAGCATTTCTAACATTATTCTATTTTAGACTTTAGTTGACCTTTAAAGGTGTGCAATGTGCAATTAAGATTTGCAGTACAATAAAAACATAATGCAGAATATTACATTACAATTTTTATTCACGAATTTGTTCTCTTTGTGAATTTCATAACATTCCCCCATAGTTCTTAAACTGTGGGGCAGAGGAAGTGCTAGGGAGACTCAGGTGGAAAGCAACTTTTTGGCCACTTTTGGGTGAGAATTCAGGTGAGCACTTATTTTTTACCCTGATACAGCACTATCTTTATTCATCCATAACTTTGGTTTTGAGCCTTCTCTATGGTGGTTCAACTTTTAGTTAACTTAAGTTATGGAATGGCTAATTCTATGCAACTTTTCCATTGGCCTTAATTTTTCTAATAGTTTATTGAATTTGCCTTCTTCTTGTTCTTTCCAGCTATTAAATGGAGGTCACTGACCCCATCCAAAAACAAATGCTCTGTAAGGCAAATGTATTGTTATTGCTACAGTATTTTTTTATCATTGATCTCTCTATTTAGGCCCTGTCCTATTCCAGTAACTTGTTCAAATCAATGCATGGTTGCTAGGAAATTCATATGCCAGGCTCAATGGGCACATCCAGATGGTTAGGACACCAGCAGTCAAAGAAGAAGATCCACCACTTTCCCACCACTATAGGAATAACACTGGATATGTAAATATAAATAAATACATGGAATTTTGCCCAACTAGGGAAAAGGAAGAAGGGTAGGGACGTAAAGCCATAGGGACATATAAAACCTATGGGTCCCTACACAATAATGCTGGAATTCAGGGAGATATTTGTGTGTTGCCTGAATAGTATTTTTTTTACCTTTGTCTTATAAAATATAACCAACAAATTACCCTGACTGTACTGAGAAGATAACAGATAATGCAGCCACATACCTTGAAAACTCTTTAATGGTTTGTTCTTTAGAAACAACAGAGCACGTCTGGGCACAGATATTTGTAGGGTACATGTACACCCTTGTTTCAGCATATTCTTTGTACATTCTATAAAGGATAGATCTGAGGAACTCGGAACTTATTATTCGAACAGCGGGAGTTATTGGAACAGAGACAGTTCCCATTGCAATCAGAGAGAAGTGGACTGTGGCAATCTCTGGCATATTGATTTTGCATCTGAGTGTTGATGATCAATGTACCTCCTGTGTCATTGCCCTAAGTAAACAAATACTCTGATTTTAAGTAGAGTTTCTGCGCTTTGACTCCATTTATTTTACTTTTGGGTAGAGAAAAGCATATAAATCACTTTAATGCATAACGATCTGATCTCACTCTGACTACTCATATACTTCCATGCACTTATGTCTAGAAGACCATGCAATTTCCCCTCCTATAACATCATCCATAGGTAAATATATTCTTATAATCTTCCTCTACTTAGTCCTTTCTGGAAGAGCCTATAGTTGTTCCCTCCAGTGACATCACCCCAGGACAGTAAAGCAATACCCTAAAGCCCAGAGAAAAATACATAATAAGCATTTACCCCAGGGGGTGCAAGCACAGTAGTTATTGTTTTTAAGCTCTAATTTCCTTTAATAGCAAGTCACTACTGGGGTGAGGAGGCATTTCTAAAGTTGAACAGCTTTAATGTTTAATAACTTGTATTGCTGTGGTATGGTGCAGATTGCAACTAATGCTCATATAGCATATTGGAAGAAAATATCAAGCCTGAACATGTGCCCCATTAAGTGGTTTTGATTAAAATAAGAAAGAGCAAATATTCAGTATTGTAACCAGGTCCTCTCGATTTCAAGAAGAATAAGTGGATCTGTACAGAAATGTTTCATAAGTACTCCAATAATTCTGTATGTGTATGGGACCTGTTATACGGAATGCTTGGGACCTGGGGTTTTCTGGGTAATAATAATTTAGTTATTCATACCTTAAAGGAACAGTTAAGTGTAAAAATAAAAACTAGATAAATAGATAGGCTGTGCAAAATAAAAAATGTTTCCAATATAGTTAGTGAGGGAAAATTGCAAACTATAAAGGCTGGAGTGAATGTCTAACATAATAGCCAGAATCCCACTTCCTGCTTTTCAGCTCTCTAAATCTGAGTTAGTCAGCGACTTGAAGGGGGACCACATGAGACATAACTGTTCAGTGAATTTGCAATTGATCCTCAGCATTCAGCTCAGATTCACAAGCAACAGTTTTGGCCCGTGTGGCCCTCCCTCAAGTCACTGATTGGTTACAGCCTGGTCACCAGGTTAACCAATCAGTGGAAAAAAAGAGAGCTGAAAAGCAGGAAGTTGGATTCTGACTATTTTGCACAGCCTATCTATTTACCCAGTTTTTATTTTTATACTGAACAATTCCTTTAAGTCTACTCGAAAATCACTTAAACATGAAATAAATCCAATAGGCTGGTTTTGCTTCCAGTAAGGAATCATGATATCTTAATTGGCATCAAGTACAAGTTATTGTTTTAATATTACAGAGAAAACAATATTTTTGATTATTTGGATAAAATGAAGTTTATAGGAGATGGCGTTTCCGTAATTCGGTAGCCTGTTTTTGTTTTTATTTTATATGTACCACAGTGAAATCCATCAGAATGCATTACCCATGGCTTGTTTTGTGAAACCAAATAATCTCACAAAAAATGTACTTTACATATTATCACAGTAGAGCTTTACTTAGGGGCAGATTTACTAAATTCACATGTATTTACATGAATGTTTCGAAATTCAATCGAATTTTCAAAAAAGATTCGAAATCGAATGTTGAATATGCAAATTAGGTGACTTCGACCAGTGAATTCTGTAAATTCATCGAATCGAATAAAAATCTTTTTGAATATTCGACTATTTAACTATCGAATTACTTCCCCTTTAAATTTTTATTCGACTGCCTAGTTCGCCAGTTTCAACCTACCGAAGTGTCTTTGTCGAATTTTGATTGAATTATAAAAATTCGATTGAATGGTTAAAATCGTTCGAATCGATTTTTATAATTCGATTGTTCGACCAATCGAATTGCGGTCTAATCCTTCAAATTCGAAGGAGTTTAATTCCCTAACTATTCCCATGGTCGAATTTCGAATTTTTTTCAATTCGAAATTCCACCAATAGTAAATCTGCCCCTTAATGTTATCCATATGATGCAGTTACCCACTTCTCTTTTTACCTTAATCACTACCCAGTTAACCCCACTAAATTTTACCCATAACCCGGTGCAAATGAGCAGTATTATATGTAAAATGAAAATGAAATCATCCCAACCTATTTTTTATTTACATGGCTCAAGTTTGTTGCACACTCAGTGAGTGCTTTATCATTGTACTCCTAGCAGAATGAAAAAAAAAAAAACTGTTTTAGTATAATGAAAAAAACAAGTAAGCAGCATAGCTAACATTTATGATTTCAGTCAGTCTCTAAATCCCCGAATCTGTGTAAAAATGCATGTAACCAGAATGTTTATATACAGCAACTGTTTCATATGAATGAGGATTTGTTTTCTCCTTGATGTCTGAACGATTCCTTTGGCTGGCGTATGTTGGGACTATTGGGTATGGGCATGTTGTCTGTCACCTTGAGGGAGGATATGCTACATAAAGCTGTAAACTGGAAAAAACAAATAGAAGAGGGAAAGTTTTTACAAGACCAAATGATTTTGTAATCCTGCTGTAGCCAGAGGAGACGATCATGTAGCAGGATGATGTCTCTGGTGTATGATACTAATAAATTCCCGCTATTGCTCACAGAGGCAAAGAGCCACATTTGTAAAATTAAAAAGTCGATGCCTGTTTGATGAGAGGATTTACAGCTGCTGATGTCCTTTATCAACGACAGTATGCCGTGAAGGAGCAGCAAATGATTCTAAAAAGCTTCCTGTCAAGGACATCAGAAGAAGCAATACTGCGCCTGCTGCATTAGAGACATTACTCTACTTTAGTACACGATGAGAGGCGGCTTTCAGTGACGTCATGTCTTTCAGAGACAATATGGAACATGGCCTGGTGTTACAACAACCCATACATTTGTTTAATGCTCTTATACTTATACTTATTTAGACACAATGCAGATAATGTCTAAAGCGCAGACATTTACATTTTTCAAATTGTTTGCAAGGAGACAATATAGTTTTATTATTTAGTATATCCAGCAGTGGTTAAGGGGGTGCAGTGTACAAAGCTGCTACTCAAAGTTGTGCCCCCTTGAGCCCATACAAATACCACTTGTGACACTGACCTGAACTGGTGCTGCTGTGTTCTGCACCTTGCAGTGGATTTAAAATATCCTACGGCAATTTTACCTAACAAGACCATCTTGCCATTAAATTGCACTCCTTAACGTAATTGCTCTATGGCTGCAATCTACAAATCACTGCATATCTTGCAAAGTTACTTGCGGGATTTAACTCTGTTGGACAGCAAATAAAGAGGTTGCAAACAATCTTGAACATTGGCATAAACCATTATGTTCGGTTATAGTGCATATGTGTTGTCAGGGGGTGGCACTTTTGAGATATCTGAGTGTTAATATCTGGTACAGTTATAGAACTTGTACTCCTCCAGTTTTACTGTTCTCCCTACCCTTTAAATGCACATACTACCCAATAGGCCTGATTTTAGAAGGGGTCTCAATGTATGCCCCAGTGTGATTGGGGAGATATATCTGGACATAACTAGATGTAACCACGGTAGATATTATTTTGATGTTTTTTCCTCATTTTTTAAATTTTTTTCATTATTTTGATGTTTATTTTTCAAATGTGGCATGTATTGATACATAAGAGCTAATTTGTGGCCACAACCATAATTGCAGTTGTGGAAAATAGGAAATAGTTGTTGCACAAATTGACACCATTAATTTAATGTACTTGTACCTAATAATGCTCCCTGCACTTGGTGCAAAAGGAACCCTGGTACACCCTGAAGGTGGTAGTAAATACAGGGTTCTTACTCTGGCAAACACACATAATTTCAATGCTATGTGTCTGAAATGATGCAATCCTTTCCAGCAATTTTCAGTACATGCTCACCAGATGTATAACCCTGATTTGGTTACTGTCTCTTCAATTTATCTGGTCCCCTACATTTACAACTGACTAGTGATGGGCGAATCTACCCAGTTTTGCTTCGCAGAAAAATTCGTAATTTTCTTCGTGACGCGTCGTTTTCAACACGTGCCGCGTCGTTTTCGACGCGCGCCGCGTTGTGTTGGCGCGTCAAAAATGACATGTGACTCATTTTCTTGCGAATTTTCGGCAGGTGAATTTTCGCTGGCGTTTCACAAATTCGCGTGAATTCGCCCCTGCCGAATAAATTCGCCCATCACTACAACTGACATTTGTGCTTTATTCATTTGTACAATAACTGGAGGGCCACATCTTGTGCTTCTTTATTTTGCTTCTACATTTCTTGTATCCCGAGGCTACTATAAATAGGTACAGTATAAATTTGCAGGACTACCAAACATGCTGAGGAAGTGTATGATGTGCCCAGACAGGCATTTCTGGAAGGTATGCATGCAATTCAAATGATCTGCTAGGAAATGTGGATTTGGGGCCCTGACATATGCTGTTTTGGGACACATTTATGGCATTGGTTAAAGGATAATAATCACATTTTTTACTTTCAAAGTCTGTGGTCAGGTCATACTTCACATTATTTGATTCACTTAAGTTCTGTTTAATAGCACTTGGGTATTTATATTGTATTATACAAACAAATATCTTTAACAGCATTAGGGAAGAGAACAGAAGACCTGGTTCTTTCAGCATTCAAAAACTACAGCAATTTTAGTTTAAAATGTGTTTTTGTGCTCTTTAACTTGTTAAATAAAGTCCCAGTAATGCTTTGTTAATAGCAAGTCTAGATTCCTGACCTTGCCGCTTCGCCTTGATACATGCTGTAAATGTGTCTAATGTGCTTTTTTGAAATGAATGAAAAACTGGAAATAAATGTTCTCTGGTGCTTTGGTGAATAAAATAAACATAAATTTGTCTGCACATTTGTGAAGTTTTAATGTAGAAAACCCAACAGTTGAGGTTCTAGAAAATGTTCCTCTTTTCGTTTTTTCTAAAATTGATGTCACTAAAGTGACCTCTGAATGTTATTGGCATATGTTGGTGTCTAGAAAATGCCAGACGTTGGAATATCAATTCCTTACAATCTTAGACAGTAGTCCATTACTCTATGGGGTAGATTCATCAAAGAGTGAAGTTAAGAGTGAAGTTCCGCCACTAGAGGGAAATTCCACAGCTCTCAATTCATTTCTATGGGATTTTTAAAGGCGTATTCATTAAAGGGTGAACTTTCACTTCACCCATTGATGAATACGCCTTGAAAAATCCCATAGAAATGAATTGAGAGCTGTGGAATTTCCCTCTAGTGGTGCAACTTCACTCTTTGATGAATCTACCCCTTTGAGATCATCAGCACAATGAAATTATTTGGGGGAATCGGAACAAACAAGGGATTGGCATTGGGCAGACAATAAGGGGCAAATTTACTATTATTCCCCAAAAATTATTTGTTTCTATTCGATATTTGATTAGCATTCGATTTTCGAATGTTAATCGAATAGTTCTAGGCTACCTTTTATTCGATATTCAATCATTCGACGATCGAATACAAACCTATTCGATCAGTCGAATAAATCATTCGACTGAACAAAGAAATCATTCGATCATTCGAATGATTCGTACGATTTGAACGATCGAACACTTCGATCGTAGAAATCCTATTCTATCAGTACTTAGTCTCAGAATCCTATGGGAGTGCTCCCATAGGCTTCTCTGCAATTCGGTAGGTCCAATCTGCCGAAGTAGGCAATCGAAGAAACTTAAAAAATTAAATCCGTCACTGATCGAATGATTAAATATTTGTCCATTTTACTCTATTCGAATGTATTTGATTGTTCGACCATTCCCTAATCGATGATCGAAAATGCCAAAATTCACATATTCAACCAAAAGAAGAAATCCTACGTTCGAACTTCGATCGAATCCTTCACGTGAATTTAGTAAATCGGCCCCTAAATGTGGCTGAACTGCAATAAGTCAAGATTCTCTGTGTATGTACTCTTAATGGTTCCTATTTATTAGTATAGTATACAAGATTACACTACTCTCAAGCATGCCCTTAAAGTGCTAAATGTAAAATTAAAGTTTGCAAAGCAATAACTATCTAACAATGAATATTACATTGTGAAATGCAAATGATTATGCTTATATTTAGTTCACTGCATTAATGTATGCAGTGTCCATTTTTACAAGTAATAGCCTACTGCCACTAAATATTGTTATATTAATGTGTAACCTGCTTTTTAAAAAAAATTGTTTTAAAAGGGAATATTCAATTGTATAAACTCTATTTTACTGTATACTAACGCTCTGTCTTATATAATGTTATGCTTCTGGGACTGGGAAGGGTTGGAAATGGTGTGCAGACCAGACCCAGTCTTAAAATCCAAAGCTTCATTCACAGCTGTAACAACATGTTCGCTTTGTTGTTTATGTTTTGTACTATGCTGTAAATAAAAACATTAAAAAAAAATCATTAAAACTATTTTACAGCATGCACCTAAAAAAAAAGAAATGTTTTCAAAACCATATAAACCCCTTCAACTGTAATAGCACTAGTGTTAATGAGGTACAATCTTAAGTACAAAATATCTGTACGACGGAGATCTGAATCCTGTCTTGCCCTTTAAGTTGCCAGTGGAAATGTCAAGAGCTTGTGACTGTGCATAACTGTGGAATGATCATTTTCTTATTTAATCATTTTCCCGGTTGTGTACATCAGTAACAGGCTTAAAAAGACTGTAAGACCATATTCTTATTTAATGATCATTTAATTTCTATCTAGTGTTTTTAGTTTTTAGAAATCTTAAATGTTTATATTTTATGTCTCCCTTCCAGAAAGGTTACAGCCCCAGATGCTTCTCCAGATGCACAGAAGTAATATTATAGTTAAAGTAAAAATAATGTTGGTAATGGATTACCTACGTACATAGAGCAGAATGTAGATTTTTAAGTGTGTTGTGCAAACACCATATTTGTTGCAGATGGGGAGCTTACCCCTTTTAATGTGACCACCTGTGCATCAACTGTTCAACCTCCCTTTGTCAGGATACAAACATTAGTGCCACCACAACATTTAAAGGGCACCTATTGGGGCAAAATTATACCCCCAACCAAAAGTGCGGGCTGATAGAGCCCGCATTCCAGTTGGGGGTTTCACTATTTTTTTTTTAAAAATATGCCCCTCGCAAGTGCTAGCGGCCTCGCTCCGGGAGGGAGCTCCCGGAGCGAGCAGCCGTCTCCCCACAGGCGCGTGTCTTAATGACGTCATGCGCATGCGCTGAATGAAAAGCTGCCAGAATTGTGACCGCATCTTCATTCTGCGCATGCGCGCCTATGGGGAGATGGCTGCCTATGAGGGAGCTCCCGGAGCGAGGCCGCTAGCGCTTGCGAGGGGCATATTTTTTTTAAAAAATTGTGAAACCCCCAACCGGAATGCGGGCTCTATCAGCCCGCACTTTTGGTTGGGGGTATAATTTTGTCACAATAGGTGCCCTTTAAGGCACACAAAGTCCCACCCTGTTCTGTCCCCACATGAAGGCGAATGAAGGTATAACTAACAGTAGCTGTGTGACTTCCTACCTTCGTATCCAAGCAGTGGGGCAGACCGGACCGGCAGACGCTCAGGTTGGATGGATCCAAATGCAGACACAGGGATGAAATCAGCCTGGGTTTATTTGATCCAAAATACAGCAATAGACGGTGATACAATACTGTTCTGTAGTAGTGGTATCAATACTGTCCTGTAGATGACTTTCCTGAGGCTAACTGCTGGTCAAAAACTGATGCCTTCACAAGCCCACAATGTCTGAATGTCCAGTCACACAGTAATGAAGCACTGAAAAAATGGCTGCCGGAAGTGAGAAGGACTGAGCTGGCAGAAAACCACACCCCCGAGGGAAAAAACTTTACTAACAAGAACAGAGGCGTGCAGCATGCAAATTTTGGCCAGCAGATGGCAGCAGTACAACAATGCACGGAAAATAACATACACAATTAACTATGAGGAGAACAGCACACACCCTATTTCCCATAATTCTCACAGGTCCAGTGTCAATACAAAGCAAGGCTTGACCCACAAAGTCCATACCGCGGTTTAAAGTCCAAAGTTCAGATCAACAGTGCTATTCAGTATTAATGTTTGTGTTACCTTTTTACCCAAATGGAAGTGGTTAATATATATTCTATTTTTCCATAGAAGTATTTTAGGAAAATCAGTACAATACAACAATTTTTTTTCAATTAGTATTACCACTACTTCTGCCTCATTATTCCTCTAGCAAGATTATCTGTGAAAAAGAAACAAAGCGTGAATGCCCTTTTAAAAGCATTTATTTACAAAAAACAAGTCAAATGAAGATTTTCATTAAAGGGATTCTGTCATGATTTTTATGATGTAGTTTTTATTTCTAAAGTACACCGTTTATACTGCAGTGCAGTGTTCTGTACCAAACTTTAAAGTAAAGTATTTGAGAAGCTGATTAGGGACGGTTGGTTACTAGTTAATGTAGCCTGAGGAAAATGCTACTTTGGCTAACAACCGGATGTCCCCTTGTGCCTTTATATCAAAAGGCAGTGTCAGCAGGCCAATGTGGGGATGAAAATAGCTTTCCTTTGATGGAATGGGGGCCAGCTGTCTGCCCCTAGGGTCAGTCATCGGGATTGCCTAGTGCCAGGGAAGTAGTGTGTCTGTGATAGAAGGAGGGGCCTTGCTGAAAAACAACATGGCGGTTGGCAGCTTCCTTTGCTTAGGGGCTGATGCCTTTTTCTTGCAGGGTTTGCCTGTAAGAACCCCCCCCCCCGCGCCTTTTTGGGCTTGGCTTGCATCAGCTAGCAGTTGACCTTGTTTAATTGTTTAACAAAGACAGGGTTCTGTAGATAGCTTTCAAAAACCCATTTGAAAAGCAGATTAGCAAAGACAGCTTTGGTTACTCATTAATGTGATGGAAAAAAAGACAATTTCCACCAAAAGCTACCAACCAAAACGCAAAGGCACTTGGGGAAGAAACAAAGCAATTAGCTGCATGCGCTACAGAATGGTTGCAGGGGGGGTTAGGGGTTATTGCCAACCCCAAAGTAGCAGTCACTCTTGAATGCAGCATGAATAAAATGGCTCTGTATAGGCACAAACAACCTGGAGAGGTCTGGGAAATCTTCCACCTGGGATTTGAATTCAAAGCAATTTACAGACAACCAGCACTTTATCTGCCTTACCACAGAGCCAAATCCAGCTAGGAAGCAATTCCGGATGACCCTAACAACCGGATGTCACTTTGTGCCTCTACATTGACTGACCTAGGGGCAAGCTGTCTGCCCTTAGATCAGTCGATGGGATTGCCACGGTGGGGGGAAAGGTGGCCTGGCTGTGATGGAATGAGGGGCCTTGCTGAAAAACAACATGGTGGTTGGAAGCTTCCTTTGCTAAAGGGCTGTCTCAACAAAACTCCCTTTGGATGACCTTTTTCTTACAGGGGTTGTCTGTAAGAACCCCTCCTGCTCTTTTTGGGGTGTACCTTGCATAAGCTGACCTGAAGGCAATTGTTTAACGAAGACTGAGTTCTGTAGATAGCTGGAAAAAAAATTTGAGAAGCTGATTAGCGAAGGCAGCTTTAGTTGACTTACCAAACAATAAATATCAGTTATCTATAAGTGTAGCATTAAAGTGGACCCGTCACCCAGACAAAAAAATCTGTATAATAAAAGTCCTTTTCAAATTAAACATGAATTCCAATTTAAAATTTTTATTTAAGCATTCATAGCTGTTTTAAGCTCATTTAAAAATCTCAGCTGTCAATCAAATATTGTCTGCCACTCCTCTATGCCTTAGGCATAGAGGTGGGGCAGATAATTACTTTCGCTTTCCATTCAGCACTTCCTAGATGCCACTGCTCCCCACGCATTCCCCCAGTTCTCTTAACCATTTAATTGTGTAGCCAGGACATGGGGATAGACATTGGGTCCCCCATTCTGGTGCACAAACAAGATTCTGAGATGATGCAAAGCTTGCCTTAATAACAGTGTCCACAAAATGCCTCCTGCCTGCTATAATTATGAATTCCCAGTAGTTCGAACCCTGGGCCCTTTATAGGGAGAAATCAAGCAATTTGCTGATGCACCATAAAACAGCCATGACTGGAAGCTGGTTTTGCTGACTCCAAAGTAGCAGTCACTATTGAATGCAGCCTGAAGAAAATGGCTCTGTACAGGCATAAACAACCCGGAAAGGTCCGGGAAACCATCCACTAGAGATATGAACTCAGGAATCCACGGGCAGACAGCCAGTGTTTTATTCACTGTGTCTCAGAGCTGAATCATGCTGGGAAGCCTTCCGGATGACCCTAACAACCAAATGTTCCCTTGTGCCTCTATATTGACTGACCTAGGGGCAAGCTGTCTGCCCTAGGTGAGTCGATGAAATTGCCAAGGCCTTGCTGCAAAACAACATGGCAGTTGCCAACTTCCTTTGCTAAAGGGTTGTCTTAACAAAACTCCATTTGGATGCCCTTAGTAGCATCCAGAATGCCTCCCTTTTGTATTTTCTCTGTATATTTTTGTATAAAGAAATGTTTTGCTAACAATGTCTCTTTTTAGAGTTTCTCTTTTTTCTGACGCTTTTTTAAATCTTCAGCATTTGTTTCTGGTAAAAAATTCCTGATGACACTTTTATGCTTTTAGTCGAACTCTAAAGACCCTTGCAGTTTGACCTACATAGCCAAACCCACATGGACATTTTAACAGGTAGACCACCCCTTCTGTATTACAAGTGGCAAAAACCCAGAGTTTTATAGGGAAACACTTACTTGGATGGGTACACACCTCCATTTATAATGCCACTGCAATAGCCGCTATTGTAACCCACCTTCTGGGATACCAGTTTCCTGGTTTTGTCAATCCTAACATCTGTTCTAGTCAAGTAATCACCCATGCTTTTACATTTTTTTGTAAGAAAAGAGTGGGTTTTCCATGAACGATTTGCCAAACACATCATTCTTTAATATCATTCTGCACAATATGTTGGCGCTCTAAAAATACTTGTTAATAATGTTAATTAACTACCTTTTTGATGGACATAATACATGTGCCATATTTGGTTACATAGGAACAATTTGTTGTTCTTTATTCCCTTTCAATAGATCTTCCCTCTTAAGTCCACCAACCTCATTTGTTATAATATCCAGTTCTGTTTTACAGTATCCCATTTGCATGAATTTCTTAACCAAGTCATCACAAACATGACATCGGAGAAGGTTACTTGAACATCAAGGTAACTTACATTGAGGGGACCAATACATGTAGTAAATTTGATAGTATCATGTATAATATTTAAAAACATAAAACATCTGGATAATACTTTCAGAAACATATTGTCCACATAACATCTCCATAATGCAATATATTAGGGTGTTGTAAGATGTTCTCGTGTTCAAATTTATGCATAAAAATGTTAGCACATGCAGGAGCCAGATTAGCACACATACTGGTACCCAGGATTTGTAAATAATATTCTGAATCAAAACTGAAATAATTACGTTTCAATACCAGCTGAAGAGAATTGCATAAGAAATTAGTCTCATGAATAGGTAATTCCTCTTTTAGTAGATATTCCCTGGTACATTCAATGACTTAATAATGTGGTATTAAGTCCTTAACATCTACGGTACATAATATGGGTGAATGTGACTTGGTTTCAAAAGCTTCAATTGTTTGTAAAAATTGTTTAGTGTCTTTTAAACGTGTGAAGCTTAGGAAGAATTTCTTGTAAATAGGTTTTAACATATACAATGTAACTGTAGGGTTGTAGTCATTAATTAACCCCCAACACTATAGGCTTCCCAGGAGGGTTGATCAGGGTCTTGTATATTTTAGGTAAAGGTAAAATATTGGAACACAAAAAGTTGGTGCAAGGCACACTGGTAAATTCACGTATTGATCAGACCCGGTAAAATATAGTAGATAAAAATAAAAACTTTATTTGTATATTCATCGCTTGCCTGACGTGTTTCGTGTCTATGGGGCACTTAGGGGCAGATTTACTATTGGTCGAATTTCGAATTAAAAAAAAAAATCGAAATTCGACCATGTGAAGTAAAATCCTTTGAATTGGAATAATTAATTCGAAGGATTTTACCACAATTCGATCGAATAGAAAAAATTTGTTTGATCGATTAATTTATCGATCGAACAAATTTTTTTTATTCGATCAAAAATAATTGTCCCCAATTCGCCAGCTTGGATCTGGTGAACTAGGTGGTCGAATAGGGGAAAAATTTTATTCAAATATTCGAATTATTCGAATATTCGATGGTCAACTTTGCCTAATTTGCATATTCGAAAATTAGAATTTCGAATGTTATGCAAATTCGATCAATCTTCGAATTCTTCACACGAATTTTGTAAATCTGCCGCTTAATCACAGGCTTCCTCAGAAGTGGCGAGATGCCACGAAACGCGTCAAGTGTGGGGTTTGTCACACTCATGATTTGTGATTTTAATGCCTTTCAATAAAAGAAGATTTTAACTTCAAAAAACCTACTGAGTGCTCCGTAAAAATCTACTTTCAAGTTCGGTATGAACAAGCCTTGACCGGTGGCCTAGATACGTGCCAGCACCAGTACAGGTTTACAGGTGAGAGTGTGTGCTCCCTTTTTTTGGACTTTATTGAGTGTTCACAAACATGGATCAGTATTTAAAGGCTGAAGCACCAATCACAAAAAGGGGAAGGAGAAACAAGAAAATGGCATCACAATTTTTAAAGGCAAAGTATGCCTCATCACAAAATTCACAAAAATCTAAAAAAAAAACACAAAAAAAATTCATAAAATGCACAAAACACGAGTACACCAGTTACATATAGAAAACAGGACACAGGATGTTTCCACCTCTACAGGGTACTGTGATTCGCTCTATTCCTTGTATTTGAAAATGATTGATATTACCCAATGCGCAAGATAGAAAATGTTTAGAGACATTTGTAGATCTCTGACTAGGAATATCAGAGATATGCTCTCTGATTCTTTCTCTCAGACAGTGAGAGGTCTGTCCCACATATTGGATGTTACACTTTTTACAAGTAATAAGATATAAAACATTCTTGGTACCACAGTTAATAATTGTGCTTTTTTATAGCTTTTATTTGTGGTGTTAGAGATAAAGGTATCACCACACACCATATAGGGGCATAAATTGCACTGTGTAGAGCATCATTTAAAAGTGCCCTGATGAGAAAGTCAAGTAGGAGTTTTTCTTTCTTTATTGCATACCATACTAGGTGATAAGCTCTTTCCTAGTGTGTTGTTTTTTCTAGTGACAAATTTACATTTTGGACCTAATACCGATCTCAATTTGTCATCTGTCTGTAATATTGGAATGATATTTATAATGCTGGAAAGTTGAGGACTAAAAGTAAGTATGCATAATTGTGTTTCTGAGTATTTTAATTGAGGTGTATTCTTCAATTAGTATTTTTACAACAGGGTTTCTCTTTGGCTTTTTAAAGCTTTTTCAAAGGCTTTGGTGAGAATGGACAGGTGATAGCCCCTCAAAAGAAGTCTATCCCGCAAACTGCAAGATTGTTTTACAAATTCCTGAAAATAGGAACATAGTCATCTCAGATGTAGGTATGTCCTGTTAGAATGCTCCTAATTAAATGTTTGGGGTGAGATGAGGAGGCCTGTAATATAGTGTTGGCCGTACAATCCTTTCGAAAAAGGGTAGTCATAATTCCATCATCCTGGCTTATTAATAGGATATCCAAAAAATTTATCTCTTTGGCATGGAATTCAGAAGTGAAGAAAAGATTGAGGGAATTATGATTAAGATAAACTACAAAATGAAGTCTTATTTATCTATCTATATAGCGTGCATAATAATAGATATTTTTTTGTACGGATTATTTTCACTATATTTATGTCTGTCTATATAAATTAGCACATGATATAGCGAATTTCGCTCCCATAGCACTACCCTGTTTCTGGAGGTAAAACTGCTCATTAAAAAGAAAAAAATTATGTGTTGGAAGAAAGTCAATAGCCTCAAGGAAAAAGATCTTCAAAGGATCATACGTGCTATAATTGTCAAGATGATAAGTAATGGCCTTTAGGCCCAAATGGTGAGGAATACAGGAATATAGGGCTGTAACATCAACAGTGGCCCATTTAAAATGTGGTTTCCAATTGATATATTTCATAGCATTGACTATCTGTTCCCTTTCTTTAGTGTACGATGGTGAATGTAATACTAATGGTTGTAAATAAAAGTCTATTAGTTCTGACAGTGGTATATATATATATATAAACTTTATTAATGTCTACTGACTTTATATAATCATCTTGTTCAATACTGTTTTTAGACCTTTTCAATTTGTAACTGGTGTACTCGTTTTGTTAAAATTTTTGTGCATTTTGTGAATTTTTATGTGTTTTTTTTTTTAGATTTTAGTGAATTTTGTGATGAGGCATACTTTGCCTTTAAAAAATTTGATCTCATTTTCTTGTTTCTCCTTCTCTTTTTTGTGATTGGTGGTTCGGCTTTTAAATACTGATCCATGTTTGTGAACACTCAAGCCTATGATTAAATTTCCCATAGACACGAAACGCGTCAGGCTAGAGATGAATATCTACAGTAATTAAAGTTTTAATTTTTATCTACTATATTTTACTGAGTCTGAGCAATACATGAGTTTACCAGTGTGCCTTACACCAACTTTTTGTGCTTCATTTACAGATTATCTGCTCCCTTGAGCTGAGGGCCTGGGGCAGGAGCACCTGGACCATGCTTCTATTGTGTTAAGTGATTCCACAAATCTTGTTATGCTTTGAATTTTTCCTGTTCCAGACTGTAAAATATTGGAATCCTGGCAGTGTCTTTGTACTAGTGTTCCTGTACTTCAGGTGAAATTATCCCTGTGTACCATTCGGTGGCGAGCCAACCTGGCCAGACACCCTAGGCAGCCTCGCCAGTAGTAGTGCCCAACAATGTGCAAAAAGAAGCAAGCGCGAAAAAGACATGAAGCAAAGAAAATAAGCACACACCGGCAAGAGTGGCGACTAGGGGGTAGGAGAGACAGAGAAGGTGCATGCCTGGCGCCACCCCTGCTTTGCACCTTAGGCATGTGCCTACTCTGCCTACCCCTTGGCCTGGCCCTGCAACCATGCATCCTCAAGGAACAATTTAATAACCATTTTTTCTCTCCCAGGAGGATCATTATCTAATTTTGTGTAATGCTCTATGTTGTTAAGTTCAGGGGTGATCATGGCCATTTTGCTGCCTGAGGCGGCCTTCCTTTTGCCACTCACTTAACTTTTCAGCGCCAGAGGGGGTCGGGGGCGGTCCAGGTTGCTAGTGCAGATAGAGAAATTGCCTCATTGGTGGAGCGCCCCTGGTTAAATTGTCTGTGGGCTTCCTTCATGTTATCTACCTTATCCATCACCACAATACTGCCCCCTTATCAGCCTTATTAATTATTATATCATTATCAGCTAGTAAGTTACATAATGCATCTCTTTCTTTAGAATTAAGATTGCTATTTTTGGTATGATATGTTTCATTAAACCTTTTTCAATATCAGTGTGTACCAAGGTATCAAGTGGAGCACAAGAAGATGCTGGATTATATGTACTTCCGATTTCTTAGTTTACTGGAAATAACCTCTTTTCTACCCTTTGGTCATATGCCTGTACTCTTATCCATAAAAACATTCTTGATTTAATGGACCTCAAAATGTATACATCTCAATATTTCACTGAAAAGGGATCATATTTATAAGTGGGGACAAAACCTTATTCACATACTGAAATGCCTAGAGCAGAAGCATTTAATCCATTTGAGTTTTCAACCCACTCATTGCTGCCAAACTTAGGACAAGATCCATAAATGAATGAAATGATTTTCTTTTAGAAAAAATTATTAGACCTTGGATATACCTAACCATTAATGTAGATGGCAATGCTGCTGGAAAAACTAGGGGACTTCTCTTTGAGACCACACTGCTGCTTGAAAGCTTTTATATATTGTCCAGCAGCAAGTTTAACCGAGGTCAGGGTGAGAGACAAAAATTGTAGATATTGATTTAAGGAAATAATTTAGCACTTAATGCTTTCTGAAATGATCATTAAGGAGTCCCTTGACAGCGAAATTTAATCCTGTGTACTCTGAATACAAAGATTGGGGACTGTTTGAATTATTGCACTATACATTTCTTGCAGTAAAATTCAGAAAAGACAAATACATGATGTTTAGCTGTCTTTAATATTACAGATTAAATAGGTAGTAAAATTCTACATTGCAATTTTTTTATTTCGGAACTACACACCTCAAAACATTTTGAAATAGAAATAGGAACAGATTTGCCATGCGTATTGTTGCAAAATTCGTTTGACCACCCTTATTTTTGCCATGTTAATTTTACAAAATTTGTCAGGGTATCAAAGTTTAAACACATTTCTGTGGTTTTTATGTATTATTACAGTTTTGCTAATGGAGGTGAATTGCCAGATACCATTCGATTTCACAAAAAAATTATGAAATTTCCTTCGAGCATCCTAAAAATTCGTATGATTCCAACGATCGAATGCTCCAATGGTATTCAAGCAGGACTTAGCCTCAGAAGCCTATGGGGAGCTTCCCATAGGCTTCTGTTGCAATTCGGTAGGTTCAATCTTGCGAAGTAGACAGTCGAATAACTTTAAAAATTTGATTCCTTCGATCATCGAATTATCGAATTATCGAATATCTGATCATTCCATCTATTCGATGATCGAAGAGGCCAAATTTGCATATATCCGATTTCACGAAAAATTCGTACGATTGTGATTCGATCGAAGTTCGATCATTTCTCGTGAATTTTGTAAATTTGCCCCTTAAAGTTACCTATAGGTCATGTTGTTTTCTCCTGAGCGTTTTATTTTTGGAAGTAATTATTAGTTGACGTTTCTAAACCTAACTGTTTTGCCAACCTGACTGTCCCATCTAAGCCTGCCAGTTAGAGTTTCTAATACTAATGGACTCCTGCTGCACAAATATGGCAGCCCCCTCATACAGAAACATGGGGCATCAGACAGGCAATGTAAAAAGCATTGTAAAAATACTTTATGGCAAAGTTATAGGTTGCTTTCAAAGTCATTATTATGATATATGTAAAAAATTGTTTAATTTATTGTGTCAGTATCTCTTTAACTCACAGTCCCCCAAGAGACCTGCTTATCTAAAATTGTTACAATTGGTTCTTGGCTTATCTTAAATTACTACAAATGTATGAAAGTGTACCTTCCACATATTTTGGGCTCCTTGCCAAAAGCCAATTCAGTTTTAGAAATTTTGTATCTTTTTCTGGCTGTTCAGTGCAGAAGATCAAAGAGAAAGTCAGGAAATTTCAGTAACAACCCGGGACTGCGGGTTGAGCTGGTAATATCAGTACTTTCCAGAGAAAAACAGGACAGTTGGGAGGTATGGAACTACTTTATTACATATTTCGATTTAGGCTTGCTTTCAAACGGGGTACAAAGAGCAAATAATTGGTGCAGTTTGACATGTTATTAACCAGTTAACTATGCAATTATGTAACATTATTTACCAGAATCCCACAGACGCAAAGATTTCAATCCTCTAGTAGATTATACACATGATAAAGCCTCTTTCCAGGGTAGACTTTCTGTTTAAATATAAGAAGGTGTCCTATAACTAAAGTTGAATTAAATGTAATGACTTCTTAGCCACCAGAGGATCATAGCAAAAGAGTAAAAATAGTAAAAGAGCAAATATTCTACCCACATTTATCCTTAGATTATTTAAATTCTGCTATCTCATTCTGCTGGTTTAGAAAGAGAACCCTGTAACAGATATTAACATATGTCAAGGGAAAAAAAACAAAAGTTTCATCAATGAAACGAAATGAAATTGAGGTGAAAAGTCAGACAGAAATGAGCAAAACAGTAATTACAGTATGGAGAAATAAAAGAGCAGGTAAATGAACACAGTGAAACTGAAGATTGGAGAAGGAAAGCTGATGAAAAAAAGGCCAGTGTAATGAAAGGTCAGGTAAATGAAGGAGAAGTAGAAATCCAGGAGAAAAATAGGCAAGAAATGAGCCGGCAAAATGAAACTGCAGGGAACGTGAAGAAGCAGCATATAACTAGAAAAATAAGCACCTTACTCAGGATAATAAAGGGGAAGAAGCAAGTAGAATAAAAAGCGAGTAAATAGGAAAAACCATGTAAAAATATAAAGTATTGTTGATATTCTGTTTGCAATAAATAATAATCTTCCATTTAATATCCTCCAACTAATGTATTAATATGCAACATATAAGAATCATTGTAGTCGTTGCATAGTAGTTTTATGTGTGAGTGGAAACCACTTTATTGCTATTCCTCAGCATGCAAACTCAGTTGCTATTCAGTTTTTACCTAGACAACTCTATTAAATTCAAATGGCCCACACGGTGCACATACTGTATATATAAATATATATATACCTATACACTCACATATATATGTATAATATAAATATAACAGAAGGAGTACTGACACTCATGATAAATCACTCACTGGTGCCTGGGTGCTATCTTGTATCCTTGTATGTTGCACTTATTGTTGTGCATGTAATAAAATCTCTTTATTTCACTGTAAGACCTGCAAGTGCTGCTTCAGTCCAAGATTTTTATATATAAGTATATATACAAATACCTATACAGACCTATCTATACACTCACATATACAAAACTATATATATATATATATATATATATATATATATAGCAAAAAAACATCTGCACACATAAGTCTTGATAAGTGAAAAAAAAAAGCTGGTAGATTTATTTTGAAATAAATCTACCAGCTTTTTTTTTCACTTATCAAGACCTATGTGTGCGGATGTTTTTTTGCTTTATAGATATTAATTTTTTTCCCAGCACCTAGGCATCACCATGGCTGTCTGAGTGCACCTGTCTAGTTATATACTGTATATATATATATAAGTCAATTTAAGTACCTGCACTCCAACTCCAATGTTTACTGCCTGGGTGCTGGGTCAAGGTAATCATATAATGTAAAGAAGGGATCCGCACTCCAGATACTGTGTTCCACAAGGTGTTTATTCGTTCACTGCTGATGGATGCAGCAGTGAACGAATAAACACCTTGTGGAACACAGTATCTGGAGTGCGGATCCCTTCTTTACATTATATATATATATATATATATATATACATATATATACATGCCTATACTGAACTAACTTTTGCTTGTAAGATCACTATAGCCTTGGATATCATGCTTGTTCAAGAAATTATTCAAACCACTCTTAAAGGTATTAAAAATCCTCCATCACAAGGGCATATTTTATTTTACTGCCAGCTAGTGCCCTGCCCCATCCAACCCTTTACTTCTAACAGAGTATATACAACATCCATGCCACCATGTTGTATATCAGTATCATACCAAATATTGGAAAACGAATTAACCCTCATCTGGATCTTAATCGATCATTGCAGATATACACAAGACAGCAGGCTTCATATTTTTTTGCCCATGTACACTAGGTGGCTTATGCCTCTGGTGAGCTCTTCTGTGTTCTCCCAGAGTTATCTGGAGAGCTTGCCTTTAATGATATGTTTAAGGATATGTGACTTGATGACTCACAATTTTTTGTGGAAGAAAAAAACCTCTAGATTTATTACATCCCTAATACTGCTAAAAATAAATATGCTATCTCAAACCTATTGAGGTCATGTAGAAACCAATGGCAGATGTCCCTGAAGTTGTTTTCTTGACACGGTGATCTGCTCTGAATAATTCGAAAAAGTCTGGGTTTTCATCTGATAATCCTTTTACAATCGTATGATATGAATTGAAGCTTGATTTTGTTGTGGCATTTTGTTGCTCAGATTTTTTCAAGACAAAATGTTGATAAGTGATTTCAGTTCATGGAAGGGAGTAGGGTCAAATATTTTTTCAGAAAAAAATGAGATAAATTCAAGTTTTCGGAAATTACAGTCAGTTACCAGGAGCCATGTATTAATGCCAGCTCCAACATTCAGCAAAATTGTGCCTATTAGCACTAGAACCCAGTGCCTGTACAAAATGTCTATGCTCTTCATTCCTGTACTGGTTGATCCTTTTAGACAGCAAAGAGAATGGTGCTTTTTCTGTGTAAGTTGTGCAGGAATTCTGTTGCATCTGGCATCCTAGATACACTTTCTTTCCTCTAATGTATGGCAAGCTACTAAGTATAATGCACTTACCCCACCATGTGCCACCTTTGAAATGGCAGACTTAAAAAAGATTTTTCCCCAAGGTGCATTGTGGATGCTCTTTACCACCTATAAAAAGAGATGCTTTTTGTGCTTGCAAGTTTTGATTATTTAAAGGCTATCTTGTATGTTTCAAAGCCAGTTTATAGCAATTCCCTTGGGGAACTGATCCATGAAATAGACTCAGCCTGTAATAAGAATGGGGTTGATTCAATGAGGTTGGAAGTTTTATTTCCATGTGTTTCATGCTCTTGCTATTCAACTAGTCTCAATGTCTGTTGTCAACCCAATAAGTCCCTGATGGACAATTATTCTGTTGATTCTTTAGTGACAATCATTCAAACATTCAGGTGCCATCTGCAGAATTATGCAAATATATATATCTGGTGTCATCCAACCCAATACATAGTTCTTTAGAATCCACTTGTTAACTGGAAAGGTCCCTGTGTCTCTCTACTCTCAGGACTTTGGGCTAAGTTCTTTCTCTACCTGGGACCCATGGCCTTGAGGCTGAAGGACTATTATGAGGTCCAGTGAATCCACCCATTCTATGGTAAAAAAAAAATTAATTTATCTTCTGCAGAGGCTACTTTAGTTTTAACATGATAGGTGCTTAGAATCCCCAAACATAGAAACGCTAACCTTTAATTTTCATAAGGGTCTGAGTTGGAACTCTCCATGTATTCACTTGGTAGTCACATCCAAATAGGCAGAATAATATATGTACCAGCTTTTAATGGATAAATGCTGTAAAAAGGACAGGTTTTTGTAATGCAATGCTTTTACTGTGTATGTATTCTAAAAAGATATTTAAATTGCATGTTTTAAAATGAGTTCCACTTTTTTTTTGTACATAGCCTCCATTTTGGTATGAAACTAATGACAGTATAAATTAAGAAACAGAAAAAAAGGTAGAAAGGAAAAGATTCGGGAAACATACTTTGCATGATTTATTTAGAGGACATCTAGGTCTGTCAGTGTAACTATTTATTTATGTAGTCAGGTTCTAATGGAAGCGCTTTTGCTTTCAGATAGTCATTTGGAATGCTATCCTCAGGGACCAGATTGTCTGATTTCTATTCCTAGAATATCATATGAATAATGTGTAGGCTTTACAATTGCATTACATTCAGTGCTTTATTTTTACAATTTACGAAGAAGAGGTGAAAGGTCCTAATTGTATGATTTGCTATATTCAGAGTAGAGGTATCTTGTTATAGTGCAGCCGCTTTCCTTCAATAAAAAAGTCCAAAAGTCATTAGGACCAGACAAAAGACACTTTCTCCCCCACACATTGCTATCTTTAATCTTTTTTTCTACATCGAATGTTGCTTGCCTGAGAGTCTTAGAATAAAGAAGCCGAGAAGATTCCTCTTTAACAATCCATGTTACATGAAGGATCAGTTTTAAATGGGGGAAAGGTGCAATGTTTTTTGGTAGTCTCTTACTGTAAACTGCTGCTCTGTCAGGTGCAACTTTTGTGGCTCTGGTATTGAGTGTCATTCACACTGCTGGAAGTAGAGGTATATAGGTGTCCCTTGCATACCCTTCCATGCAATTGTACACCCAGTGAATCAAAGGGTAGTCAGGGGAGGCAAGGTACAGCTAGATCACAGTGCATATGCTCAAATCTGATATGAACACTTTACCTTGCATGCTGCTCCAGCAGACTTCTGCACTGAAATCCAATTTTCAAAAGAGCAAACAGATTTTTTTTTATATGACATTGGGCTTGACATAGTGTCAGTTTCCCAGGATCACCCAGTCATGTGACTTGTGCTCTGATAAACTTCAGTCAATCTTTACTGCTGTATTTATTACTGCTAACAATAGAGCAATGGAAGGTTAACTAGATAGCAGCCCCCTAACACAATATAACAGCTACCCAGTAGATCTAAAAATATCACTCAATAGTTAAAATCCAGGTCCCACTGCAGCACCTTCAGTTACAATGAGTAGCAGAAACAATAGCCTATCAAAAAGCAGCTCCATAGTGCAGCACTGGCTCTTTCTGAAAGCACATGACAAGGCAAAATGACCTGAGATGGCTATCACACCAATATTACAACTAAAAAAATACACTTATTGGTTCAGAAATTAAACTTTATATAGAATTATTTGCAGTGTAATTTAGAAATAAAAACTACATCATAAAAATCACGACAGAATCCCTTTAAAAAGCACATGAGATTAGAAAACTATAGAAAGCTATTGAGCAATAAGTAAAAGATAGATTTGTAGAGGAGACCAGAGGAAAAGAAAGATAGAAAATGAAAAGAAAAATTATTTTTCTAAGCCCTAAATAGATGTGGGATATGAGCTATTTTACTGGAAAATTAGGGGTGTGGTATTTTGGCTAAAATTTTGGATTCTCGGACCTTTGATATTTAAACCAAAATTTGGAACTACTGTAGCTAACATTAACAGAAAAGTGTATCACCTTTCCTTAAATGTTTAGATTTTCAGCTAAATGCCTTGGATTAAAGGCTAACTCTTAAATATTCAGAGTTCAGACATACAGTATAAGATTGGGACAAGCATTTGATGGTTCTTTTGCTCCCCCTTATATTGGTTTATACAGTTACCTCTGCCAGGCAAATGACTGAGGATTTATGGATCTGTGGTGCACATGAACAGGAGGAATATGTGCATATTATTGTTCAAAGCATGGGTCTCACTCACTATCTCCCCACAGACCACATAAACAGAATATTTAGAACACAATGCTTATATCAGATATGCAAAATAAATTATTTTCCCTATTCTTTTATAAAATCTTGAGTCAGTAGCAATTCGAACAGATAAGTAGTGGATATTGGCAAAAGTGGCAAAAACTTCTGTCATTCATGGGGCTAGGATTCCACTGGCACCTCATTTATTTTACTATCACACTAGATGACAGATGAGGCTGGCCTCATAATTTGAGAAACAACAGTTTAAAATGTATTATAGTATATTACCGTGTCTTGCTTGTCTCAGCCTCCTGTAAACACAGTATACTGGCGGCTGACATACACAGTAATAGCAGGTAGGGCAAATAGAAGCCTGAAAGCTTTTTTTTGTTATACCAAAACATCTGTTTAGACTGCAGTTTTACAGGCTGTTCTGTGTACTTGACAAATAGCAAAGAAGACAAAACATATTCAATTGCTTCTCCTAAACTGTTCCCTTTCTACATGGCTTTCAAGTGTTTAGCAATGTAATATCACAACTCTTATTCAGGTTGACGAAACTACATGAATACCATGGGTATCTTATGCCAATACTTATCTGTAAAGCAGCACCCATCCTTTAGATCACATTTCCATTTAAACTCAAATTAAAAGCACTATATATACTCTATAGGGTCTTTTATTAATATCCCTTGCAGAAGTGCAACATCACTAATGGTGCAAAATTGCACTTCTTTTTGGGTTTTGACTGGGTTCTTCACCTCAAACTAAATAAAAAATCTGGAATGAGGTGCAGAGCAGAGTGTTGGCAGGTCATAGGACATAGGTTAGGCATAAATACAAGGCCACATTGCACAGTTACGTCAACCATTAACTTGCACGTTTAATGACATGTATGTAAAGGATCAATTGTTGTCCTGTATTTGGCACTGAATTCATGGGGGGGGGGCTGCAGGTCTCTTAGTTTAGAAATGGAGTGCAGACCCCTGCAGAAATTCATATAGAGTGGAAGGCAGTGTGTAAAGTGCACACACATAGTCGATTTTTTGTCTATACTTTTCACCCTGCCTTTTAAGTCATAAATTACCTGTTATCTATACTTAATTACTACAGATTATGGGTTATGTGGGCAATATGGTGACTCAGTGGATAGCAATGCTGTCTTGCAGTGTTGCAGTCTTGAGTTTGATTTAGTCTGGGTGCTATCTATATGGGATTCATATGCTCTCTTTGTGTAGCATCCTCTAGGCCAGTGATCCCCAACCAGTAGCTTGTGATCAACATGTTGGATGTTGCTCCCAGTGACCTCAAAGCTGGTGCTTATTTTTAAATTCCAGGCTTGTACACAAGTTCTGCTTGTATAAAAACCAGGTGCACTGCCAAACAGAGCCTCAGTGTAGGTTGGCAATCACCTAAGGTCTACCATTTGGCCAATCACAGCACTTATTTGGCACCACAAGAACATTTTGCATGCTAGTGTTGCTCCCCAACTCCTTTTACTTCTGAATGTTGCTCACGGGTTCAAAAGGTTGGGGATCCCTGCTCTAGGCACTGTGGATTTCTCCCATACAGATAGATTAACTAGCTTCTGATAAAACTGTGTGTGAATGTGATAGGGATCTTAGATTGGAAACTCTTGGGACAGGGACTAATATGAGTAATAATATATAACCTCTAGGTTCTGCAGAAATGTGTTGGTGCTATATATACATAATTATACAAGTGAAATCACAATAAACCACATATTAAGAAATGTATAGCTTACAGTGTACAGGTATTTCTATCTATAGTATTATTTGAAATCCTGTTACTCAGAATGCTCTGAATTATGGCATTGCCATTGTAACATGAAGAAGTTTGGAAGCAAAAGACAGAACTCTGTTAATTGGCTCATGTGACCTAACTTTATAGTTTGTTTGGTATGTTTGTGTGCACCGTTGAATCATACGATCCCAGGAGGCTGTCCTTATTTCTTAAAATGGCAATTTTCTATTTATGATTACCCAAGGGCACATGCTACTTAAAAAGTATATTATTGTAAAAATGGTTTATTTACATGAAGCAGGGTTTTACATATGAGTTGTTTTTAATAATCTTTTTATAGAGACCTACATTGTTTGGGGGGTATAGTTTTTAATTATTTATGCATGTGATTTGACAGGGCTTAGGAGAAGGGCCTATCCCCACCCACCCCCTGATTTGCTTGGACCTGATTGGCTGGTGGCGTCCCGGGCATTGCGCAAGGTGTAGAGCGTCAGTATGCAGCATCCCGCCCTCCCTGCAGTTGTAGGTGTTTTGTCACAGTTGGTGGAAGGTACCTTTTCAAGGAGCCCCAGGGGAAGTTCAAATGGGGTATTTCACAGTGAGTGGAAGTAGCCTGGTAGGCCTGGGTCCTCATGGGGAGAAACGCAGCCCGTTTTAGGGCTTGGGAAATGGAACAGGAATCAATCCTGGCAGTTGGGGCGCAGTCACCCCCCCACCTTTTCCCCTGGGTGGGGAATAATATTGTAAATGTGGTGAAAGTTTTGTTATACAAACGGTTGGTTAAAAAGTTGAAAATATTATACATGTAAAGTATTCTTATTACTTTGTTAAATAAATAACTGCGGCCATCTCTCTTCAAACCAGTGGTGTGTGTGCATATGTATCATTGGGGGATGGGGTTGGGCAGAAAGGAGAGGTGCAGACTCAACGCTGCACCCGTCAAGTGGCATCTTCTACTTAATGTTAACAAAGACATAATAAATCCCAGCTGATGGCCATAAAACTATGCTGTTTTTAATTTTGAAAAAATGAAATAACGTTTATTTTATTTATATGTTGAAGTAGCATGGAACACCACATAACAGAAAATAAATACACTTACCCGGAAAACTCTGGGTCCCAAGCATTCAGAATAATAGCTCCCATACCTATAATACATAATAAAAAAGTAATAAAACAAAGCAGCGCTATAAAATTATATTTCTGGTGAATTAAAACACAACTTTGTAATTAAAAATACAATAACTTCAGATCTATGGTGTACATTACATCATAATTTGTAACAGAATATTAAAAAAAGACTTTCAGATGAATATAAAATGCTTTATATGTAACTTAGAATAGTCAAACTACAAAATAATTATTTTATTCATTATTTCTCAACAATCCCTCATGTCAAGTTAAAATGACTTCCTCAATTAAAACTGTGCCATCACTCCCTTGGTAAAATTTTAGCCTAATTTCTCACACTACCCAGAGCCCTGACCTCGGTTAAACATTTGCTGGAGAACTTTATGCGCTGCATCCCAACGTAATTGTGGAGGAACCTGTTCCGTTACAGGGGCAGTCATGAATAATACGAGAATGCTGCTCATTCGCATTCATTCATGTAGACAGAATATTTTCAGGTGCAGCTTGTCCCTGCCATAAGCATCGTATGATTGAAAATATCTTCCAAAATATTTGGACAGGTATGTATAAGCTCTCCATGTGCTTCTTATATATTTTTTTAGCTTTATGCTTGCCTTATACAATTCTATTCAGTGTTTGCAAGGATCTGCCCACCGACTGTTGTTGGAATACTGGGAGTTGTATTCAACAAGATCTTGATTGATGGAAGATGCCTCTACCAGCATTGGGCTGAATGGGCTTAATCTGCTATAAAATGTTCTTGCTGCTTCATGAACATGTCATATATCTACTGGGCCTTCTCAGTAATTCAGCTCTTATTGCCTCTGTTTTAAAGTGGTCAGGTACCCAATTACAAGGAGAGCATACAGGCATGTTGTGCTACCTCAGTCCCTAATTAATAAGACACAAGGAAGAATGTTTGTCAGGGTCAAATACAATAAATTAGGGTCAGGTCAAAGAAAAACATTATATTTGAGCTGTAAATAGGAAGGGAAAAGAAACGTGCTCAAGAAATACTCTCATATTAACAGAGAGCGGGGGGGGGGGGTGATGTGCATTTCAGTATTGTTGTTGGCTGCACTTTGACCTCTGTACTTGCAGGGAAGATTAGTCCATACATTTTGTGTATCCTTTATTTTTGTACATAACACAGACACAGTGATTACAGCTTTAATGTAATGGTACTCATATTCTAGCTATAATGCTTCATTCTTATATTTTTCTTAATAGAATAATAACAAATAATTTTCAGGAAGGCTGCACTTATTTAGCTGGTTTGCAGTAATTCTCTTCAAAGAATATAATAATACTAGACATTAAGTCCGTTAAATTAACGGGCGCTAGAACATATGTAGTCAAACATTTATAAAAACAGAATTGTTGTAGGCGAATTTTCGCCTGCACTGCGCAAATTCACTAACATGCAAATTTACACTCTGGTCAGCGAACGGTAACGTATTTACGTTTTTCAGACTATCACCCACAATGGTAAAACACGCCATAGCGTAAGGGTGCGAAGTTACGCATCTATCTACTTCCCTAGCGTAAATTCGCCAGACACGGTCCGTGCGGCACATGCGCAGTAGCGCAATTCCACGCACACAGGGACTGGACACAGAGACACTTGAACTTTACATTAAAGGGCAAGGAAAGGCAAAGAAATAAAATCCCATTTTTACTTTCTTTAATGAAAAAGAAATCTATCTCCAATATACTTTAATTTTGAAATGTGTACCGTTTTTATAAGAAACCTGACTGTATGCAGTGAAATTCTCCCTTCATTTAGTGCTTCTGGCAGGGAAACAATCACTTATGAACAGCAGGGGGAGCCCCTGCCTTACTTACCAGCCATGCAGAACTCAAGCAGACCATACTGAGCATGTGCAGTGCCAGTGTCAGACAAAGATGTATAACAAAATTACAAGATGACAGCCCCCTGTGGCCAACTTTGAAAGCATAAATCATTTGTTTGATTAGGCTTGTGGTGCAGTAAATTCATGTTTATGTTTAGTATACAAAATACAGCAATTCTAGCCTTATTCTATTTTACACTTTCCTTGCCCTTTAAGCCCGTTAAATTAACGGGTGCTAGAACATATGTAGTCAAACATAACGTTCGAATTTACACTCTGGTCGGCGAACGGTAACGTATTTACATTTTTCAGACTATCACTCACAATGGTAAAACACGCCACAGCGTAAGGGTGCGTCTACCTACTTTGCTAGCATAAATAATCACTCAATGGGAATTGAACACTAAAAGCACTGGTCAGAGGCATTTACCTTATACACTTCACCACAGGCTTCGATTGCCTCTAATCTAAGTACTGGTACTGATAGCATTAGCTAGGGATTGGCGACCTCTAGTGGCCAAAACTGGTAAATTCGGTCTGTCGGCACATGCGCAGTAGCGAATTCCATGGACACAGGGACTGGACGCAGAGACACTTCAACTTTATTATATAGGATTATGGGATAGGTAAAGTGTGGAGAGTTGAGATTAGGCCACTTCTGCCCACTGTGCTAAAACTCTGAAAGCCTATGATCCTTTTATTCAAGCCTATTGCTAGTGGGGATGCAACCCACTTTGGAAATTCTGGAATTGCGACTAGGACAGAGGAAACTCCACCCAACAGCATCAACAGGTGCAGCTGTGCATGATTCATCATAGCAGACTTGGTGCAACTGTATGGAAAAAAGGTGTATACTTAAATGCAATGACCCTTAAAGGGGTTGTAAAGCCAACTGTAATGCCGCTCCACAGCACCCCCTACTTTTCTCTAAAAGTTAATTGAAAACCATAATTATACATGCAAGATACTTCACCAATGAGAATTCTACTGATCAAAAACTTCATTATACGTAAATGCAAAAAAAACTGACCAATAAGAACTCTGAATCCAGTACGATGTCAGGCATCTTGCTGTTTTCTTACATATAGAGATAATTATGTCATTTTACTTCTTCATTATATTACACTGGAATCAGACATGGGGATAAAGGTCAGACTTGATCAGTGCTGGGAAACTGGGCTTTAGGGCTAGTCCAGACGAGGAGATTCGGGGGCGATCCGTCGCCGGGCGACTTTTCGCCGCGACGGATCGCCCCCGAATCTCCCCGTCTGGACTTAGCCTAAAGCTTCCCACTCCAATTACAGTAACAAAGCACAGGGAGCAAGATTGATACAGATCAGCTGGATTCTCATTAGAGGATTTTTTTTGCATTTTAATGCAGCCGTTGACCATGGAGATTTGTGGAAAAGTTTTATTGTGCAATATTACTTTAAGAATACAACCCTGATGTTTGTGGACTACAGCTCCCAGCATGCCTCAGCATTCAGTATACGTTACATTATTTGGGATTTGTAGTCCAGCAGCGCCTGAGTAAAGTTTGGTTGATTAGTGCAGTGCAGCAGGGTTTACTACCCCTTTAATGAATGGCATCAATATAAGCAACATTTGCATCCATGTTAGCAGGAGTGCACTTGGGGAACCATTGGAAAATAAGGCTTATTTGAGGTTATGTAATAAAAAGCACTAAGCTTGCCCAGGGGCAGTAACCTATAGCAACCAATTAGAAGACAGAAATGACTAGTCACCTGTTTAAATGCAATCATCTTATTGGTTGTCTTAGGTTACTGCTCCTGGGCAAACTTAGTGCCTTATATTACATATAGGGGTAAGTCTATTGAATACAGTGGTACACAGTGTAAAACCATGAGCATTTGTAACATTGTGTAATAGTTTTATGCAAATATGTAGTTGAGTGTGAAAATTCTGTATGAAAAAGATGAAGACGCTGCATAAAAACTGCATCAAGCTGCATCAGACTGTGGTCTCCTGGGTCTACCAGCACTGCAATATGAAGGGTCCCTTTGTGTCCCTCCAGGCCTTCCATCACCCCTCCCCCACCCATGCAATGCTGCATATGTTACTGCTCCTTTATTGCTGAGGACAGTCAGCTTTATACAGGCAGGAACATCAGTAGCATCCACAGGGAGCAGGTCTGAGTTGGCAGGGCGCATAAAGGCATCAGTTAATAGTGCTGTTCCAGAAGAATTCTGCATTGAAATCCATTTCTCAAAAGAACAAACAGATTTTTTTATATTTCATTTTGAAATCTGACATGGGGCTAGACATATTGTCAATTTCCCACCTGCCCCTGGCCATGTGACTTGTGCTCTGATAAACTTCAATCACTCTTTACTGCTGTACTGCAAGTTGGAGTGATATCACCCCCTCCCTTTCCCCCACCCAGCAGCCTAATAAAAGAACAATGGGAAGGTAACCAGATAACAGCTCCCTAACATAAGATAACAGCTGATTGGTAGATCTAAGAACAACACTGAATTGTAAAACCCATGTCCCACTGTGTACTATACAGTTAAATTGAGAAGGAAAAACAACAACCTGCCAGAAAGCAGTTCCCTCCTGAAGTGCTGACACAAGTCACATGACTAGGGCAGCTGGGAAATTGACAAAATGGCTATCCCCATGTCAGATTTCAATGCAGAAGTTTACTGGAGCAGCACTATTAACCGATGCATTTAAAAAAAAAAAACATGTTTTCCCATGACAGTTTCCCTTTAAGGAAATAAGCCAGACAATGGCGCATATTTATAAAGAGTGAAATGAGAGCATGACATAGTCAACTAGAGGAAAATTCTGTTCCCATCTATTCATTTCTTGGGCTTTTTAAAGACCTATTTATCAAGAGAGTGAAGGTCAGAGTTCAATGTGGAAAATAAGCTTAGATTATGGAGGAAGCAAATCTGGTATAGACCCTAATGTGGTCCAACTAAAGAAGAGTAAGTAGAACACATGTCCTCTAAGTGAATACAGACAATCAAGTAAAATCATCCTGAGTTCCAGTGAAGACTGGTAGAGAGGTAATGGGGTTACTCATACTACCTATAATTCTCAACCCTCAGTTGAGTAAAACATGTTTAACTTAATGCAATAGGTAACATTAATGTTAAACACAACAATTTACAATATCGACTCCCCATTTGCCTCAACCAGGCTCCTATACCTGTACATTTTTGCATTATGTAGGGCTTGTGCAGAGGGCCTATAGTCTAGAATTCCTTTACTTCACCTTTAATCACAGGTCTTAGTAATGTGGTGTAGTCTATTGCAGATAATTTTCATGGTATGAAACCCTGCTGGCAATATGAGTTTGCATTTATAGGAAATCATTGGCTCCATACCATACACTGCAAAGGCAATTTTTGTTGGCATGCTTGTATTATTTTTATTACTTTTTTCAAAGATCAGGTGCATTGAAATAGTTTGGGTTAAGAATACAGTAGGTTTCCAAGCATGTATATTGTTTTAGCTATTGTGAAAGCCACGGAGCAGAGAACTACATTATCGTTTGTTTGTGTTTATTTTTGCTAAGGGCCAGCCCCCCTTCCAGCAGCAATCCAACAGAAATGACTTTCCTGCTGCAGAAGATTGAATTGAGCTTCCATGCATATTGTGACATAATACCACAGTTCATTGCCACCATAAATCCCCAGTCATTATTCTTTTCTGAGAGATGATACACATCCTTATTTTGATGCCTGATTTTTTTTTTTTTTTTACAGGACTCAAGTTGCATATATAAAGAATTCAATTTACGTGAAGGAGGGACAGATCCACAATTATTTATAGAAATGCTTTGGTTATGACAAAGGAAAGAAATGTACTATAACTCAAATTATTTACTTTAATCAGCTCCATTAGTAGCGGCTAACTTTTTTTTGTGCAATGCTGCCTGGACACACACCAAAAAAGCAAATGGTTTTATCTAGTGCTAATTTTGACATTTGTATTGGTTTTAACACCAGCTTAGTTTTAGGGTTTTAGTTTTAAGGGTATGCTCATCTTAAAATTAACAATTTAGTATAATGAAGACAACCTATTTCCTTTCATGACATCACAGATGGGCGGGTTGGGCATGGGCCTATAAATAGAAGTGCTAGGTGGGCTTGGGCTGAATGCTTGGGCTTTTTTTTCTAAGTCTTTTGCCGAATTTCAATCGTACGATCAAAGGCTTCGAACGTTCGAGTCGTACGTTTTTGGTGAATATTTGAGCTTTTTTTTCTGCGACTATTCGCAGAATCGTTCGATCCTACAATTCTGGCGAATAGTCGAATGCGCGCTCAAAACTGGCGAATATTCCATTCAATTTTGCCGAATATTTATTCTCCAAATATTCACCAATCGAATCCGAGGGCTAAAATCCCTCGACAATTCGACCCTTAGTAAATCTGCCCCTAAGTCTACATTTGTGCTGGATATTCACTAAATCCAATTTGGGTTAAATTTTATAGTTTAAGGGGTTATTTATAAGTTTTTCATAACTTGAATTAACTCACAATTCGATATAATTAAGAAGAAACTTCAAAAACCTGAATGAAAAAACTCGAATCAGCAAGTTCGGGCTAAACAACCCTAAAACTCTAATTAAAAGAGTTTTTGGTGGGAATAAACTTGAATCACTCAAATTGATCGAGTTTTCAGGCAAAACCCATCTGAAGAAACTCAAAAATCATGAAGGCTGTTCAATGGTTCAATGTACCTCTGCTATTGACTTGTACATGACCCCAACAGGTTTTAGATGGCGTATTTTCAGCTATTTCAAGCTATTTACAGGGTTGGGGATTTTAAATCTGGAAAAATTCTAACCAAAATTTTTAAGCAACATTTTTTTTTTTGTTAAAAACCCTTGAAAACTTAAATCTTTGTGGAAAACGCACCTGGAACCTTGATACATCTGCCCCTAAGTGTTCTTATATAAGCCTTAAAGTAAGTGCTCCACATTATGGAAAGGATTGTTATTTGGAAAACCTCACTCCCCAAGTATAACAGATACACAGATTCACATAAACTTCTAGAAACCCAAATTAGGGACAAGAGTGATGAGGGGACAAGCAGTGAAGATATTTTAAATTGAATTGATCAATAAACTTTAAAAGTAGTTCCCCTACATGATTTACTCCTTACAATGTACACCACCCTTCCATAAATACTTATACATTTAGCAGCACTCTATTCAGGAGGAGCAGGTGGGGTGGCACTTAGGTGTACCCTACAACCCGTACTTTATTCAGACAGGCAAGAAATGGAACAGCAGAGGATGCAATTCTGCTATCCCACACTGCATCTTGTGCCAACTGCACAGTCCATTGTAATCCATTGCATTTAGTTTAAAGGGATACTGTGATGGGGAAATGTTTTTTTTCTCAAAACACATCAGTTAATGGTGCTACTCCAGCAGATTTCTGCACTGAAATACGATTCTCAAAAGAGGAAACATATTCTTTTTATATTCAGTTTTGAAACCTGACATGGGGCTAGACATATTGTCAGTTTCCCAGCTGCAACCCGGTCATGTGACTTGTGCCTTTACTTTAGGATCGAACTACTTTCTGGCAGGCTGTTATTTCTGCTACTTAACGTAACTGAATCAGTCTCAGTGGGACTTTTACTATTGAGTGCTGTTCTCCTGATTTACCAGGGAGCTGTTATCTTGTGTTAGGGAGCTGCTATCTGGTTACCTTCCCATAGTTCTGTTGTTAGGCTGCAGTACAGCAGCAAAGAGTGACTGAAGTTTATCAGAGCACAATTTGCATGACTGGGGGCAGCTGGGAAACTGACAATGTGTCCGGCCCCATGTTAGATTTAAAAAATGAATATAGTTTACTCTTTTGAGAAATGGATTTCAGTGCAGAATTCTGCACGTTTTCCCATGACAGTATCCCTTTAATTGACAGCTATTTTGGGCATACATGCAGTTGCACAGGAGTGTATAGAGACACATATTGTATTTAAATAGTGTAATGTCTGTACTTCTAATGGTCTCCAAGCACAACTGCCAGCTGTGCTTCTAATCACATGCCTACATGCAATTCAATTATACAGTATGTTTGCAAACATCTGCCAAATGCATTCAGAGTGCATTAACAAAAGCACATCATTTTATATATATATTTTCATATGTGTTGTGTATGAAATGTCTGTATGTACATTGCCTTGGGCATTCACACATTGTGTTCCACAATACTACCTGAAAGACAGATGGAGAAATATAGATATATATATATATATATATATAGCAATGCTGAGTGTTGGTTTTGGCTAATGTAAATAAAACATAACACTGTGTTTATTATATATGATGTAAACCATGTTCGCAAAGCAAGTCTAATGCACTTGGACGCAGACATGGTGTAACATAGTAAATGGTTCTGTGACTATATTAAGCTATGTTGCTAATTTTATCTCTATGACCTTGTTTGTAAAACAAAACTTTAGAAAGGAAATCCTTTAGTAATAAGTAAAATAATGTATTTGTTTAGCCCAACAATACAACATAAGTTTTGTCTGGGTAAGCTGTCGCAGTGCCACCAGAGAATGACCTCCAGATGGTACTAGCGCCATACTGCGCATGAGCCACAGAGCGCCACTGGATCCAGAAAGAAGCCGTTGGAAGAGAAGATGGCCCATGTGAACTTCGCTGGAGGGGACCTACACATTGGGTAAGTAGCGACTTAGGGGCAATAGCCCTGGGGGAGAGGTAGGTCCAGGGGGGGAGGAGGGAGGGGGCCCATGGGAGGGAGGGGGCCCATGGGAGGGTGGGGGCCATGGGGGTTAGCGCCGGGGTGTTGCAATACTTCTTCTCAGGGGCCAAAGAGACATTTGTTGACATTCTGATTTCTATAACATTTTATTATCACACGTATCATTTATCTGGAAGACCACCATCCAACCTTCCCTGTACCTACTCTGGTAGGCCTTTGGTATATTCGCATCAGAGTAATTTGGGGGACTTATATAATTTATATTAAACTTATATTATTATTATGCTCTGACACTTAACCATTCACCTGTCTTAAAATAGGTTGTTCTCAGATATATTATTGTGGTCATATATCATCAGCTAAGATATCACATGAAAACTAGGGGGGCTGACATTCTTGCAAAATAAAGTTTTGCTGGCAGGATGGATTAAAGAGTTAAACAGGGTTAAAAGTGGAATAAAATGCATGTTACTCAGGATAATCACATAATTCAAAAAAGTCTTGATTCAATTTTCAGAAGGTTTTTATATTACTCTTATACCATATCATTTTTTCAACATAAAAAATCTAGAGTAACAGTGTTTCTGCCAACTGAATCTCTTCTTTCTGAATTTGATGTTTTTTGAAGATTTAATTTTATGTGGGGGCGGGGTAGTGTTAAACTGTAGTTCGGTACGTCACATTTATGAACCATTTAAGAATTCCACAAATTTGTTGGAACAACTCGTGACAGTGAGCTGCTATTTACTCTATTTTGCTTGCATCTATACAACATTCAGGAGGATGGAATTAAATTGGTGGAAACACTCTCACTCTAATTTATTTGGATTAAAAAAACAAAACATTTTTGTTTCAGGTGGTATACAAAAAACCTAATCCTGTTTTATAGATAATTGTCAATTAATGGAGTAATGTGATGACAGTTGTAAAAATGGCACAAATAAAAATAGTAAGACTGGCCAGAACAGGGATGACTGTTAGCCAGCTTGAACATATTGCATTATGAAAAAACAATCCCTGTTTTGTGTAAAAGGTAGGGCATTTTGGTAACTGTTTTCCAACAATGTTTAAAGGGTAATTCACAATCACAAGTGCAATGTACAAAGTGCAATTAACCATGTTTTTACCCACAATGCAGCATTAATCCCCCCATAATCCCAGCATAATTGTTGGCATGAGCATATCTGCACCCCCGTAATGTCTGTGTTAAACCACACACAACTGCACATTCACATTTTGATGAAGTTGATGCATAGTGCAGTCAGAATTGTTGTGCTTTTTTTTATAATTTCTAATTGTCTGGATTCTTTGGATGCAAATCAACCTGTTGACACATGCCACAATGGGAAGCCAGGTATTACCATCACATTATAGATGGGGTGGTTCCCCTGCATCAATAGGTGTGTTTGTGCCAGATTTATTAGAGCAGATTGGGTCACACAGTGGCACTTGGCATATATATGTAGAAGTGCAAAGAGTGAGTTTGAACACAGGTATGGGCAGGAGCATATTTATAGAGGAAGCAGGGGGGGGGCCTGGAGGTAAAGTAACCCCATGAGGCTCTAATTAATATAACATTTCAATAAATAATGGTTAAACAGGACAACTAGTAGACATTTTTGGGACTTGAAGAATAATTTGCTGTGGGGCCCAGTAATATTTAGTTATGCCACTGGTTATGGGAACTGTTATCCGGAATGCTTGGGACCTGGGGTTTTCTGGATAATGTATCTTTCCTCAATAATGTATCTTTTCCTCAATCTTCACACCTTACGGGCAGGGGCACACGGGCAGATTTGGGGTGATTTAGTTGCCTGGTGACTAATCGCTTCTTCTTCGGGCCGACAATCTCCCCGAACTGCACTTCGATTTCCGAAGTCGCCCATAGCTTCCAAGACTTTGGAAATCAAATTGCCGCGAGTGCATTGCCGCATCTGCCCGTATGACCTTACCCTAAAGGTCCCCATAGACGCAAAGATCTTTCTCTGCCGAACGACCGATCTTAGTGAAGTCCGACCAATCTGTCAAATTATCGTGCGGTTAGTGGGATACAAACGATCGTACATCTTATGATTTTTGATCCGACATTGATCGGCCAGGTTAGAAAATCTTTATCAGTCCCCACGCAATCTAGCTATGTTTGCAGGGCCAAGCAGGCAGCGGATCCTTCAGTTTTGCTGGCAATATCGCCTGAAATGGTCTTTTTAGTTGATGGACACATCAGACATTTAAACGATCGTTTTGAGACAATCGTGGTCTCACAATAACAATTGGATCTTTTAAAAATCTTTACGTCTATGGCCAGCTTTAGTCTACTAGAAAATCATGTACACATTAAAGAAATCCAATAGGCTGCTTTCGCTTCCAGTAAGGATTAATTATATTTATAATTAGTTTGGATCAAGAACAAGGTACCGTTTTATTATTACAGAGAAAAAGGTAACGATTTCTAAAAATCTGGATTATTTTCTAAAATGGAGTCTATGGGAAACAACCTTTCTGTAATTTAGAGCTTTCTGGATAACGGGTTTCCAAATAACGGTTCCCCTGCCTGTACCTTATAAAAGTATAAATTTTTTTTTGAATATGTGCAACAATTGCATTTGATTTACCACAGCAGCACTTGCTGCCTTTTAATATCCTTAAAATATTGAGTGCAGAGACATGTTGTTTGCATTTTGCACATTTATTCCTTTTATTAAATTCCTTAATGTCTTTGTTCTGTTCCTCTTTCAGAAACAAACATTTGTAAAGCACAGTGAAAGACAGGGATGACATAAGAGCCCTGCTGCATTTTGCGTGGTTGCACAAAAGCAATCTGAAACATAAATTGCAATAAATTACTTGATTACTCATGCAAAATGTGGATTTAATGTACAGTTTTATAGGAGGTATTTGGCAACCCTCATGTTAAAAATTAGGCCCCCTGATTGATAGTAATAAACTGTCTCCATTTAAAACCAAATTCCCATAAAATCCTCAATCTATTTTAGAGTAATTAGAAAATATGGATGCTGCATATCTGTATAGAAGTCAAATATGCGTTAGACCCGTAGCCAGGATATTTTATATGTTAAAAAAAGTGGCATCACATGGGGTGATCTACTTGCAGTAGTTAACTCAAATTCTAATCCCTTTACATGTATTTCACAGTATTGTTACACTTGATAAAGGGTGTGTGTGGCCCGAAACATGTCGTGTCGAGTAGTCAAAATAAACACACTGTAGCAGTTTATCTGCCTTGGATTGCTCTCCTCATTTCCTGGATGGTTTATACTAGTGATGGGCGAATTTATTCGCCGCTGGCAAATAAATTCGCGAAACGTCAGCGAAAATTCGCCAAAACGACGCGACGCACGTCAAAAACAACGAGACACGACAACGCGACGCACGTCAAAAACGTGCCGCGACTCGTTTCGCAATTTGTTTTGCCAATTCGTGAATTTCTCGCCAAAAATTTGCTAATTTTTCGGCGAAGCGAAACTGGGTAGATTCGCCCATCACTAGTTTATACTGAAGACTTACGGTGAAGTCTTAAAGAGGAAAGGAGCATCTCTATCTTGTTAAGTTTGGCAGTGCGCTGAAGTATCTGGATATTGGATTCCATTTACATGATCTTTCAACTGGATTGTGCACTCTTTTTAACAAGCAAAAGATAGGAGAAAGATGCATTTAAATTTTAGTGGCTCTGCAGAATGGGTATCTATAGGTCTTTAAAAAAAAAAAAAAAAAATGAATCTCTTGATGACTGAACACTTATAAGTATCAGCTAAGATATACTAATAGACATTTAGATTCCTGCATTTGATCTTTAACTACTGTATCAATGAATATGCCAGCCTACCAATTGTGTTTAGCAGATTGAAAGAAGGTCAGAGTAAGGGCTGGACCACACAGGAAGATTCAGGGAAATTAGTTTCCTGGTGACTAATCTCCGCTTCTTTGGGGCAACTAATCTCCCTGAATGGCTTGCCCATGACTCGCCCCTGCTAAACGGTATGTTGCCTGTGCCTATTTTCTCAGTTGCTTGAAATTGCCTGACAAGGCAATTTTCAGCGACTTAGCACCACGTGTGAAATAGGCGCAGGCGACTTACAGTTTAGCAGGCGCGAGACATGGGCAAGCCATTCAGGGAGATTGGTCACCCCAAAGAATTGCTCCCTGAAATCTTCCCATGTGGTCTAAGCCCTAAAAATGAAAATGTGACTGCATTGCAGACCATAAGTACTGAACTTGCGTGTCTGGGTTCTAAACTAGGGATGCACCAATGGATGCATCGGGATTCGGCCAGGATTCAGCCTTCTTCAGCAGAATCCTTCTGCCCAGCCAAACCGAATCTGAACCCTAATTTGCATATGCAAATTAGGGGTGGGGAGGGAAATTGCATGACTTTTTGTGACAAAACAAGGAAGTAAAAAATGTTTTCCCCTTCCCACCCCCTAATTTACATATGCAAATTAGGGTTCGATTCGGTTTGGCTAGGGTTCGGTATTCGGCCAAATCTTTCTCAAAGGATTTGGGGGTTCAGCCAAATCCAAAATAGTGGATTCAAATCACTGGAGTTACTGATGGCTCCCCTGTGCTACAGTGTGGCTGTGCAATAAGTTACTGTACTGTAAAGATAGACTTGAGAGCTTGATGCCTGTGTGTGCCCCTTGGGTGAACATCCTCTTCTGCTGGAGGCACCCAAAGACAGTTTGATAACCACTGGCCTGTAGTTACAAGAGACCTATAAAATACCATCTTCTAAATTACACTTCATCTCCACATAATCAGTGAGATATTTCTAATATTCTTCAAGCCATTGTTTATGACAATACGCTCATGGGTTGATGATAAAAATAAGAAACCTTTTACATTTCTCCAATACGTTGAGAAATTATAACACTCTTGCCAGACATTGCTTGATAGGGCCCATATAATTATGGATCTTTTCCCAACTCGATATTGATCGAACTCTGTCTATTCCTCATCACTGAAAAAGCCAATTAGCTTTTAGTGTGCAAGGTCGTAACCCACCTCGTAATGTATGGTCTGTAATCTCACACTTTAGGGTGAAGGTCAGACCTGCAACAGATCCAATGCTATAGCCCTACATTGCCACCACTGTTTTAAGGCACAGCTTGTTGTATTCATGAATCAAGTTAATAAACTGGCCAACACTTTCAAAAGCTCCACTTGTAAGTAGGGCTATATATCTTTTTAGACACAACCTCACTGCCAGCTGCCATTACATTATGATTTACTATACAATCACTTTTGCAGAGTGATTAGTCAGGTAGAGCAGCATGTCTCTGTATTCCCCATATTTACTGTTGGATTGTGGGAAGCTCTTATATTGGAATTAATGGTAACATGACTAGGAGGCAAAACTCACACAGAGGGGAAAACGTTAAACTAAAATATAGGAAGATTAACACAGAACACTGTTATTAAATGCATAACAGCCACACTCCAGTTTCCTTAACACATCCTTTGGTTTGCTTTGAAAATCACACTTTTATGATATTTGTGAAAGTTTTGTGGTGTTGTTAAAATCTGTTTTCAATAACAAACTAATAATAGTTAATCAATACAATTAGCATAATTGATGTCAAATTCAGACAGAGGAGTTTATCAAGAAAAACTGTTACTCCAACTTTTTTATGTTAAAAAAATTGTTCGGTGTACAAATAAAAACTGGGTAAATAGATAGGCTGTGCAAAATAAAAAAATGTTTCTAATATACGTTAGCCAAAAATATAATGTATAAAGGCTGGAGTGAGTGGATGTCTAACATAATAACCAGAAAACTATTTCCTGCTTTGCAGCTCTCTTGGTTTCCACTGATTGGTTACCAGGTAGTAACCAATCACAGACTTGAGGGGGGGGGGGTCATGGGTCATAACTGTGGCTTTAGAATCTGAGCTGAATGCTGAGGATCAATTGCAAACTCAATGAACAGTTATGTCCCATGTGACCCCCCCCTTCAAGTCACTGACTAACTCAGAGTTAGAGAGCTGAAAAGCAGGAAGTAGTGTTTTGTTCTTTTATGTTAGACTTCCAGTCACTGCAGTTTTTATACATTGCATTTTTGACTTACTTACTAAATTAGACACATTTTTTATTTTGCACAGCCTATCTATGTACCCAGTTTTTATTTTTACACTGAACTGTTCCTTTAAGACATTTATGAACTTGTTAGTGTAGTATATTGGACTATGTCAGCACCTGTAGTGGCAGCACTGGACTAGCTAGTGATGTAACAGGAAGTAATATGGGGAATCTGTACATATAGGCAAGCACATGTTGGAAAAGTTCTATTAATTCTATGCAGCCACATTAAAATTAATATATGATAATAATATTTTTTCTTATTACTTATATATTCAAGTACATTTTTATTCAAATGAAATCTTTAAAAAAAAAATTAATATATGATTTTTTTAGTAATGTAAACAAATGTAATAGTCCACTTTAACTCTGTCTAATAGTGCTTATACCCCCTAGGTATGGAATCACCCAAATAGGCTGTCATCATTGTATGTCACCTACATATATGAATTTATCATGCGATATGAACATTGCTGAAAGTTCAAGTCCTATGACTGCTGGGGAACCTAGAAATATAAAGGGGCTGAAGTTTTTAAGGAGCCTGAAAAAGTTTTTTTACTGTGAGAGGCATAACGTGTAGGGATGGCGCGAACTGTTCGCCGGCGAACTTGTTCGCGCGAACATCCGCTGTTCGCGCTCGCCGGAAGTTCGCGAACGTCGCGCGACGTTCGCATTTTGGGTTCGCGCCAATTTGGCGCATTTTTTTTGCCGCATTTTTTTGCCCTCTCACCCCAGACCAGCAGATACATGGCAGCCAATCAGGAAGATCTCCCTGGACCACCCCCACACACCCCCTGGACTAAAAAAAAAAAAAAATGTGCATACCTCCCGAGTCCCAACTGTCCCTCTTTTGCGAGCTCAACCCTCTGTCCCTCATTTGTACTGGAAAGACCCTCTTTTTGGAGGACCCTCTTTCACTGGAAAGACCCTCACTGAACAGCCAGAAAAAGAAGCAAAGATTTGAACTTGGCTTTTGGCAGAGAGTCCAGAACAGCTAACAGGTGCAGGTAAGATACTTTGTAACACTTTTGACATAAGAAAATAATGGATTTTTCCTTTCCCTTGATCCCCCTCTGGCATGCCACTGTCCAGGTCGTTGCACCCTTTAAACAACTTTAAAATCATTTTTCTGGCCAGAAATGTCTTTTTTAGCTTTTAAAGTTCGCCTTCCCATTGAAGTCTATGGGGTTCGCGACGTTCGCGAACTGTTCGCGCATTTGTCGCAACTTTTTTGCGGCGGTTCGCGCCATCCCTAATAACGTGTAGTTACTACGCGCTTGAATAACAAGATAACAGGTTAAAATACAGTTGGAAGGGCAGTTTATGGAAATGTGTAGTAACAGGGCACACAACAACACACAGTAAGAAAATGATGTTCAAAGGAGAACCAAACCTTTTATATTAAAATCCCCAACTCTCCTTAGACCCTCCTCCATGCTCTCCCCCCACCAGCCTTGGTGTTACGCTCTGTAAATGCTCCTAACTCTTTACTTACCCCTTGTTGCAAATTCAGAGCATAGGAGTTCACAGGTGCCATCTTCTTCTCTTCTGTAATCTTCATGAAGTAAGCAGTGTATCAGTGAATGCGCAGTTGGGGCAATCCTCTGGTTTGTGACAACTGCACATGCGCCGAAATTGATGGAAATTGGCAAAGTGTTGGAAGAAGACCCGAAGATTACCGAAGAGAAGAAGATGGCTCCCATGAAATCCGATGCTCTGAATCTGCAACAAGGGGTAAGTAAAGAGTGAGGGGCATTTACTGAGGGTAACACCTAGGCGGGGGAGGAGCAGGGAGAGGAGGGTCTATGTAGGGTAGGGGAGCATGGCATTTTAATGTAAAGGGTTTGGTTCTCTTTAAATACACAAATTCCCAGATCACAAGCTTGAGTGTTCACACACTTTTTTCTTTGTATGTGTGAAATAACCATGTGTTGTCCTTCTAATGGGCAGAAAAAAAATGTGCTGCAGTAAGGGACCACTTAATTTTATTGATTAGAAGCCATAACAAAGAGTCAGAATTTCCAATCAGGGGCCATTCAAGTTGGACTGGGAATTCAGTTAGTGCCAAAATGATACTGTCCCTCTGTATCCTGTCCAATTGGAAAGAATTATTAAATTAAGAGTACTTAAAATGAATTTGCTTTTTGTGAATTGACCTTTATTTTATGGGAAAATAAGCAACTTTAAAAATGAATTGAGCTGTACAGTAGCAGGTATGCTGTGCATAGATTTGACTTAGCTTGTAGGCATTTTGCATCTCTTCATGCTTTGACTCATCATACCTGCATTCCACATCTCTTTAGCTCATTAGCATGATAAAGGAAGATTTTAAACATTATATTTCCACTCAGGGAAATGGTAACTGCAGTCATTTTCTCTCTGTGACTCTGTATGCCACCCACTGCATAATCCCAGCTAGGTTTGTTAAGTACATTTATTAAAAGCGTGTACTGATTTTGCCGCCCTTTGCAGTCCCTTTGCCTCAGGAAAATGTCTGCTCAGGTAATAGAGATGAGGGGTTTGGTGGCAAAGGAACAGCACGCTGCTTGGATGTGCTTTGCTTGCAGCAGCTTCCCCTGTGAAATAATAGACAGTTACTTGACTGAACCACTTGCAAGCATAACAATTAATCTCTGCGAATACTGGAGACAGAAGAGGGTGATATGACCTTCTGCTTCAGCCTTGGCTGTAATCCTTATCAGCTGTCCACCCACTGCTGTTTGCTGTGAAGATTCAGTACAATCCCTATAGCTGCCTGAAAAACACAAAACAAGCAGAACCCGGAGAGGTGGGCAAACCTGAATATCAGATCACAAGCTGCTTTTTTTTGCTAGAAATAAACCTCTTCATTTCTGTGTGTGTCTGCGGATTGTGGTTATGGAAGTGAGCGGAGCAGGCAGTAACTGCGGGGACGTTAACAGCATCTGTTAGTGGGAATGGCTAAATAGCCACAGTGTGCTGCTTGCAAGGGTTACATACTCCAGGGACTGCACTAGGTCCACTAAGTTCTTGCTAGCTATTGTTGCTAACATTGATTGCGTCTTGTTGAATAAAAGCCATTAACACAAAGCCACTGATTACTTGTGGGAGAGAAATCCGACTGCAAAGTAAAATTGTGTTCCAGGATCTAACCACCAGCCATATGTACCAACTACCCATGTTCTCTGCAATGCATTTTTAATGTGTGACCCTTAGCTGGAACTGCAAGAATTCAGCAGATGTAATAAAATCTGTGTTGTTCAAGCTGCCAATACCCAGGGGGATTATTATCAACTCAGCTTTCTCTGCTTTGAACGGAAATTGTTCTGGTCAATTTAATTCTATTAGCATATTTGGGCTGCATCTCCCCATAACCAGCGAGAGTAACACGTCTGAGCAGAATCAGGTTTCTGTGGCTGTTTCCCTGTACTAAATTTATGCACAACACAGCCGAATAAAGAGATTCCTGTACGTGTTTCACCTGTATATTCATCCCATGAGCAAATCTGGAAGACAGAAAGCTGCAGCCTTTTTTTTCATAAAGTGTTTCCATTCATACTCCCAGCAGATGATCGATTAAGTGGATCAATTTCATGCAACTATTTCAGGCACTTTGTGGTCATTTTTGAGGCAGTCAAACATAATTAAAATTGCATGTTTTTTCAATAAGTCATTGTGTATACTGTAAAGTACAATAGGTCATTTTTGCATGCCTTTTATTGCTTTATATAACTATATATATTACTAAATCTAAATATATATATATATATATATATATATATGTTTATTCACATACCATGTGTGTCCAATATATACACTGAAAATGAAAAAAATATCCCATAAACCCCATAAAAATATTCAAAAATTATTTTATAAGAATGAACATACATACGGTATTCCGCCTTATGCATTTCGTACCCTCTTGTACTCAATCATAGACATTGACAATGTCTAGCCCCATGTCAGATTTCAAAACTGAATATAAAAAAATCTGTGAGGGGGTGATATCACTCCAACTTGCAGTGCAGTAGTAAAGAGGTTTATCAGAACACAATTTACATGACTGGGGGCAGCTAGGAAACTGACAATATGTCCAGCCCCATGTTAGATTTCAAAACTGAATATAAAAAAATCTGTTCTCTCTTTTGAGAAATGGATTTCAGTGCAGAAGTCTACTGGAGCAGCACTATTAACTGATGTGCTTTGAAAAAAACATGTTTTCCCATGACAGTATCCCTTTAAGTGAAGGGGTGAGGGTGAACAGTATCAGGACAGGCATCTCAGGGCAGCATAGAGGCCAGGATCACCATTGGTTGCAAGAAAACTGTGTAAATTATTATCCACCGTCAATTTGTACATTAAATTAATACAATGTGACTTTATTTCCACAATTTAGGTATTATGAGGTAGGCAGATACATTCTCCCATTTCTATTATAAGACATTTAGTTAGCTCACCAATAAGAAGTTTACTTTCAACAGGTGACCTATAATTGCTACCTGCTGATTTGTTGTGATAGGTTACTGCACATGGGCAAACAGTGTAATTTTAGATATATATTGAGGCATTGACAAAGACTTTCTACATTAGCACTTTCTACAGTTGGACTTTCCTTTCCTATCAAGCATTTTTACTGTTCTGTGAATAACATTTGTACAGTCCTGTGGTTTCAACTAGTGATGAGCGAATCTATCCTGTTTCGACAAAAAATTTGTGAAACGAGTCGCGTCCCGTTTTTAACGTGCGCCGCGTAGTTTTCGACGTGCGTCGTGTCATTTTCGGCACGTCGCGTAATTTTCGGCGTCTTTTTTTTTTACGCCAGTGAATTTTCAGTAGGCGAATTTTCGCTGGCTTTTCACAAATTTATTCTCTGGCGGTGAATCCCGTGAATTCGCACCTGGTGAATAAATTCGCCCATCACTAGTTTCAACCCCTAAAACCCTAAGGGGCAGATTTACAAAATTCACGTGAATAATTTAATTTGATCGAACTTAATATAAATTCAAATTCGAATCTTCGAATATGCAAATTAGGCAAATTCGACCATCGAATATTCGAATTCAAATGATTCGAATATTGGAATAAAATTTTATTTGAATATTCGATGGTCGAATAACTTCCCCTTTAAATTTTTATTCGACCAGCTACTTCGCCAGGATCAAGCTACCGAATTGGGAATTATTAGCTGAGATCGAATAAAAAAATTCGATTGATCGATTAAAATCACAAATTTTTTTTATATTCAATCGAATTTCGGTAGAATCCCTCGAATTCGATAGTTGAATTTGAAGGATTTTACTTCGCCATGATTCCCATGGTCAAATTTCGAAATTCGACCATTAGTAAATCTGCCCCTGTCTTCTGTCATAGTTTGTCCCTTCCCCATGTATAACAGACATACATCCCCATGAAACTGACTTCATGCCAGTCACCCAAAGAAAGTGCTTTGTTCTTTTTTTAATTACAATTTATAGCAGTACTTGTTAGATTAGAAAAATACTAGGGACTGATTGTACATTCACATTGTTTCTTGCATATGGTTTAGCTAATGATCTAAGCTGTGTTGTCTTTCTGTTGCTGTGATGGGGTGGGCAGTTATCATGTGGGCAGAAGAATTAGCTACAAACCCAACTGATTCTAATTAGTTTATAATTTTAATAAATAACAAAAATGATGCACATTCTCCAAAAAAATGTACAAATTAAAAAAAAAAAGCTTTCACAGTGTCTTCCCAGATTTATATAAAACAACTTTCATACTGTCTACACATTTAAAGCACATTTCCTAAGGGTCAAAGTGAATTTTTGAATAAAATACGAATTTTTTAAATTTAAATTTCAAAGTAATTTTGGACTAATTTGACTATCGAATAGCCCAAAATTTGATTCGAATTGAAAAAAAAAAAAATGAATTTCGAAGTACTGTCTCTTTGAATTTGACTATTCGCCACCTTCAAGCTGCCGAATTGCCATTGTAGCATATGGGGGACCTGGAATGTCCTGGAAAATCGAAAAAAAAAATCGAAAATCGATGCCCTCCCAAAAATTGGATGGATAGCTGATGCACACTTTATTGCATTGTGGGCACCAGCATGTGGGTGGCATGAAACTTAAATGCAAAAGTGACAAGAGCAGTTTATTTAGGCATGAAAAAGTATAGAACAAAGCCTTCTGTTAGATGTTCCATGTAAGGACATACATACAGTAGATGAATAACCAATGACACAAGACACTTTGAATAGTTCTGAAGTTTGGCAAACAATGTGACTCAGTAGTACATTTCTTAGTGGTTTAGTTCACCTTACTGCAGCACTTGTATTAACTTATTTCATGTTTTCCAGTGGGTCTCTACCAACTGAAACAGAGATCAACCCTAAAATGCCATAAAGGCATTAGTTCTGCAGGTCTGGACTGGGAGTCAAAATAGGCATTGGCATTCCAAGTACTCAGAGGACCAAATAGTCCTGCACAAGCCCACTAAATATTGAGTGTCTATGGGACCTTACAGCAGCCCCTCTGGTATTTGCCGGAACCCACAGATTGCTAGTACTGGCCTGTTGCTCAGTTCCCCTGAGTACATAGCCACTAGCAAATGAGATCGTTTAACATATTCATTGCTTAGAACTACACAGCACTAGAAATGCCTTTTAAAATGTTTGTGTGTATGTAGCCTAAATGTCGAAAAACATTGTTTGTTTCTATATTCATGTATGGAATCCATTATCTGGAAACCCGTTATCCAGAAATCTCCCAATTATAGAAAGACCATCTCCCATGGACTCCATTTTATCCAAATAATCCAAATGTTTAGAAATGATTTCCCCTTTCTCTATAAAAATAATAATACAGTACCTTGTACTAGATCCAAACTAAGATATAATTAATCCTTATTGGAAGCAACACCAGCCTATTGGGTTTATTTAATGCATCCTATTGTAGTAGACTTAAGGTATGACGATCCACATTACAGAAAGATCCGTTATTCAGAAAACCACAGGTCCCAAGCATTCTGGATAACAGGTCCAATACCTGTATATGTAACTTATGATGACTTATGTAGCTTATAGTGTTGTATTTCAGTAACAATGTAAAAGCAACATACTTACTTTGATGGAGCTCAAATGAGGAAAGGTAAGAGTGTAGAGTCTCTCCTACTGGTTGAACATTGTCAGATACAGTTAATGCCTTCCAGGAGATGATGGAGTTTACCAGGGTCCCTGTGCACTGCTGTCCCTACACTATGTGAGCACTACCTGGGCAGTATTGACCCAACTAACTCTACTAGGTGAGGTTCAGAACTGTCCTTACTCACTACAACAAGGTCAGTGACTAAATTCTCATTTAGTGGTTCCTGATCCCACACTTAATTCAACAGTGGGGCCTCTGAACCCTCAGCACTCAGACACAACACCTAGAACAATATGTAAGCAATCCCTCTCTTTTGATCAGATAGGGAATTTATCATCAAGCTAATATTATATTATTTTAGAGAATAGGGACTGACTTTAAAGAATGTGTTGCCATTTGAATGCCAGTTGCAGGTGATGGAATTCTAGGTCTAGCTCTAATTACAAGGATGACTTCTAGTATTTTGAAAATGTGCTGCAAAACCAGACTAAACATACAGTATACAATAAGTCACTCAGGTTATCCATCCGATAAATACAGAGACCATACACAACATATATAGTAAGTGGAGTAGCAACATTTTAAAAGATCATTTTAAAAATGTAAATGTGAGGAATGTAATGCTGAACAAGAAAGTCATAATGCGTTATGTTCTCACTGCTCCCTTCTGGTATGTATATATAAGGGAAACGGAGAGGCTCTGGAATTGCTCAATAGTACCAGTATCAATATCATTGAAGTAGATGGTGCTGGACCCCTCACAATTTTTGGGAGCCCTCAGCAGCCTGTTCTGATGGGAAGTGACCTGTTTAACATTTATATTTGCTCGAGACCCCCACTGAACCTTTCATACTCCCCCAAAGTCTCTTTTGTTAGCCCAGCTCCTTTCATGTATGCTATATACAGCCTACTGACCCCCAACATACACCTTAATAAGATGAATAATAACATCAGAAGACCCAACATTCCCAGACTTGAGCTGATAACAGTGGATTATGATGGTTCAAAAATACCTTTACCATGTTTGATATAAATGGGGCATGTGAAATAGATTTCCAGTAGGCCTATTGAAATGGAATCAGCAGTACCTTGGGTCTGAACCATTAAGCTAGAAATTCGCATGCTAGATAAAGCAACTGATTGTTATCTTTCCTATACAGCTGTCTGTTATTTCAGATGCAAGTTCAAAGAAATGTGCAGTTTCTTGTAATGCAGGTTCTGTAATGTAGTTTTCTACTCATCCCCCCAAATGACATCCTCTTAGCCCAACGAACAACAAATCATATATATAATATTGCATACACACATTCATATTGATACATTAACCATCTGTAAACCCTGGCTTGGTTTGTTCCCCATGGAAGAGGCTCAGACACACAGAACAAATCCTGTACTGACTGCACAGTGCTTGAGGTAAAAGAAATCCTTTACTAATCCATTTATAACTGAATATATTTTCCATTTTGCAGAAATAACTTGTGTGGAATCAGAACCAGTAAGAGAAGAGAGAGAAATTATGCCGCCATGAAATTCTAAGCAGGACATGATTTACTTATGAATAAGACCTCTCATTTTAGGTGAGTTGTTATATGGAAATGCCTCTTGCAACCTACAGGGAACAGAAGGGTAAGGCATGCAAATCAAAATGAGAGTGATTTCTCTCAAGATGGAGGACATAATGGTTTCAGAAAGAGAATTTTTATTTTCTTCATTGATGCTTTCTGTTTAGGGAAAGTGATTGCAGTTTGTGGTCAAAAGATGGCAGTAGAACTCTTTGAAAGATCTTTGCCCAAGCCTTTCTCTAATTCTTCTACTGTCGCTCAGGGATACTTGTAGGTGAGAGAAAAAGTGAGACCTTGATCATAAATCCCATACGCAATAACAGGTTCATAATACTTCCCACCAACTACATGTCCGATTATTATTTTTTATCTGCAAATAAAGTACCACTCTTGATAAAAGAAACCTTTATTCCCTATGGTAAATCTTCTGCATCCAGAGCCTTCTGCCTATGCACATCATGTATGCCATCCAAAACATGTATATTTCTAGTAAAATACTGCATGACCCATAGGATGCAGGCATTACAAATCTGATAGGTGTACTACTATGTAAGTGACCGACTATGCTCAGAAACTTTTGAAAAACCAGGGGATTTTAGGGAAAGCTGGGACGACAACTGTTAGAAAGTTTCAAGGACAAAATGATAGTGGCTGCTGGAAGACCCAAGAGAAATACTTTCCATTTCGGGTCATGAACAGATCAGACTAGGTGGGTGCAGCAGGTGTAACAATGGAGGCATATGGTTGTCCATAAAGTCAGATGGTCCACTGCAGAATCCAATTGCTGTGCAATTTTAATATATTTTTGCAATTCTGAAAACATTTATCAAGTCTGAGGACTTGCGGGTGAAGGTTTCCATTTCTTAGCCAACATACTACAAAAGCCATTAACAATTTACCCATATCCCCGTTTTATGGGGAAGTCTCCTCTAAATAAACTTTTTGTGTTTAATAGATGCAGTTATTCTAAGCAATTTTTCAATGTGACCCAAGATTAAGTACACAAAACAAGTTGGGCCAAGCAAGCCTGCTCACTAACAATGCATATTTAGCTGCTTGAAGCTGGATTGCTGGAATACACTGAATTCCTTAAAGTGGACCCGTCACCCAGACACAAAAAACTGTATAATAAAAGTCCTTTTCAAATTAAACATGAAATCCAAGTTAAAATTTTTATTAAAGCATTCATAGCTGTTTTAAGCTCATTTAAAAATCTCAGCTGTCAATCAAATATTGTCTGACACTCCTCTATGCCTTAGGCATAGAGGTGGGGCAGATAATTACTTTCACTTTCCATTCAGCACTTCCTAGATGTCACTGCTCCCCACACATTCCCCCAGTTCTCTTAACCATTTAATTGTGTAGCCAGGACATGGGGATAGACATCGGGTCCCCCATTCTGGTGCACAAACAAGATTCTGAGATGATACAAGGCTTGCCTTAATAACAGTGTCCATAAAATGGCTCCTGTCTGCTTGCTATAATTATAAATTCCCAGACTGAAGGAAACAAGATTAAAGTAATTTATATAGAGTAATTAATGTTCATTTTACTTGACTAATGTGTTAAAATATGATTTTGAATATTTTTTTGGGGTGACGGGTCCACTTTAATATTGTATTGGTTAAAAGGCTGTGTATTTTCTTTGATTTCTCCCCAGTAGAGGATGTAGGCACCAGGAAGGGTGTTAATAAACAGATAAGTGTTTCTCTCTTTAAAGGTTTTGGTGGCCAGAACCTGGAGGATGGAGTATTCTAGAAAAACAGGCAAGTCAGATACTCTAACCCAGAAGTCCAGGTCATGGATTAGAGCTCACTTTCCACACCCGTACCTTACTGTGATCCTGACAGTAATAGACGTTCACTGCTTATCTTTTGATCATAAATATAAAGCACCAATTTTACCCAATATTTATCTGGATAAATTACTACAGAAAAGAGAAATGTGTTTCTCTCTTATAAAAGCCACATGAGAGAATAAGTGATAACGGCAATGCCATTAAAGCTTTTGCAGTGAAACAAAACCCCACATATCCTCCTATTTCTGCAGCTGCCATTTATTTGTGCCTCTCATCTCAGTAGGCTCTTTGTACTGAAATGAAAAGAAAAGTCCCCACGTGCGTAAAATATATATATTTAAAATGCTCAGTCTTGTGTCATTAACAAATGTTTTATCCAGCTTTTAGTAACTGTTTATCAAAGTCTTTAGCCTGCAATGTAGCACTATAAATAGCTGCCATTGTTGGCAGGGTGTTTTTCTTCATAAACATGGCACAGCTTGTGACCTTCTGTGTGCAGTCAGGTAGCAGGTGACGGCCTGTGTTTTTTAGCAGTAAAATCTGTAAGATAACCAGCTCTATGTACAGTGCTGGGAAACGTTGACAAATCATGAATGTCTAATCTGCCTCCTTCTAGACATACTGTGCATTCTGAAAATATCCAACAACTGACACACAATATAATTTGCCTTTTTGAACTTTTATCTATCTTTGCTTGGCCCCAAGGGGCCCTTCAGCCCGACCATAAACCACGCTCTGCTTACAAGTGCAGATTGCTGGAGCACTTCTTTTTAATATGCTCATGGCTATGTGCTTCTTGTACAAACACGGCTAGACTGAAAATCTAAAAACTACATTGCTCCCCAGTTGCTAATAAACCTATGTGTCTTTAATTAGGCCACTATATTTAATTGCCTATTGTACTCTATTTGCAATGATGCAAAAATCTTTGCTGGTGCATATACAAATTACTAAATGATTCATCCCCCCCTCTTGGGTTACCATTTATTTGAGACAGATGGGTCCCTTGGTGACACAGTTTGAGAAATTGCTGTTTCATTTAGTGATTGAACAAGAAGGGCAGCGGATACAGAAAAAGGTGCTGTAAAAATATTCCCTGCTGAGAAACTTACTATATATCTATAATTATTGTAAAGTTCTTGTAGGTCACAAATTTAACACCGCGAGCAACCTCTGTGTGAAAAAAATCAATTCCCCAAGGAAATATAACAGTAAACCATCCATTGTCTAGAGAAAGACAGACTACATCTACTGTATTGTTGTAAAAATAGTCTGAGCACAGATTCTTGGAGGAAGTTTGTGTTTTCTCTTTCTGCTGTTAAGTAACACATTTTCAGTACATTCTGTTCTTTTATTTTGAACAAATACATTTCATGTCAAGCAATTTCATCCATGACATTAGCAGGCTATGATTTATAGACATACAATACTCGTTTTGGGGCATTCATGGGTAATAAGGGTCATTTACCTAAAAGAGTGCAGTGTGCAAAGTTCAATTGCAGATGCTATTAGCCATGCATTTTTACCCAGAATACAATGTTTTTCCCCATTATTCTAGCATCTTCAATGGAGATTTGCAAGATGGAATCAAAACCCATGCAACTGTTTATGCACGTTTTGATGAATCTATTACAACTGGAAATATAGATTTAAAACAGGAGGTGGAACTGATGCACCAGAGCCATAGTGGTGCCTTTAATGAATTTTGTACAGTGACTGTTCTATTTCTGAGCAGTAGCAACTTCAACTGGGATTTTAAATGACCTATGACCTTTCCAACTGTTGCTGAACTATGTTTTCCCACATTCACCTCCAGCTTGTGTATCTCCAGTATTATAGGGGAGGTAACAATTACTAAACATCTGCAATGGATGATACAAAATTTACATTAGTATGTAATGAACTATGTTTAGTGTAAGCCCTAACTCAATGGCTTCAGTAAAATAATAATTTCAAGTTTATGTGTAATTCCTTTAAAATATTTAATTGGTGATTTGATTTTCCATTACATTCTTCAATGCATGTTACTTGCAGGGCATCACATATTCTACTATGCCGTTTCTTTTACACCCTTTCACTATAAGGAAGCACTATACTTGTTACATTATTGAGACCCAAGGGGAACCTCAGTTATTTCACATAACCTCTGCATGGAACACACTTAACCATGACATTCTTCTGCAAATATGAAGGCACCAACACAATAAATAGGTAGTATATTGTATTATTGCTCCAATACATGAAAAAAAGTGGACATCATTGCAGAAGGGGAAGCAGCGAAATCTTCTACTGGGCAGGACAGATTTATAGATGGGTCTGTAGGCTCCTGATAGATGCACAGCTTCATTAACCAACAAATCTGGATAATTTCTAGATCATTTTCTAGATCATGCTTACCTACCTACTGTTAACTTGGGATGCAACCAATCTGGGGTTTGGTTCAGGATCAAATCCCAGTACTTTTTGGTTGGTATTTGACCAAATCTGCAGCATTCAATCAAACCAAATCTGAACCCAGAGATTAATTCAATATATCTTGAATATATCTGGAAATGTTGGTATTTGACCTAATTCGTCAGTACTTGATTTGGTACATCTCTTTTGATTAACTAGCTTTTCTCCCAATGTTCCAAATGTAATGATAATTGGAAAGTCATGATTTATTGTTGTAATGACAGCTAGGGACACCTTTTTGCCTCTTTTTAGCTTTTCCATGCAATACTCATTATTAATTGGCCATAGCAGATGTCATGTCTCAATTGTTAATTAAAGAGCACATAATAATGAGGTTGGCCTGTTTTCATCACTTTGCTGATACCTCTTCATTGTCAGAACCATTGGCTCCTCACTTTGGCTGTTGTGCATTTGCAAATTATACTGTAACTTGCTAAGTATCCTTACTAACTCAGCTCACTAACTAGAAGCTAGATGGTTGCTAGGGTTCAACTAGGCCAAACTAGCACCTAGGCATTTTGAATGAGAGACTGGAAAATTAATAGGAGAGGGCCTGAATAGAAAGATGAGTAATAAAAAGTAGCAAAAACAATACATTTGTAGCCTTAAAGAGCATTTATTTTTTAGATGGGGTCAATTAGTGTGTTGGGGTTTTCCTTAATTGAGAAGGAGCTCAGGACTTTCGTATATAAGTCTAGGCAGTTTCATTATGTGGCTACTTGTAAGGACTCACCCTCGTGGTCTAGTGGGCAGCGAGGTCCACCGCCGATCCATCGGTGTGGACGCCTGCTGCGCTGTTTCTTTTCCTTCCGTGTCTGGTCCCCCTATGGCACATGCGCTAGCGCACTTCCGGGTTTATTCGCTGGCATGATGACGTCACGCACAATGGCATGAAATTCAAAAGGTATAAAAGGGGAATTCAGTGTACAAGAGATTACCCCATTGTTAAGTTCAACTGGTGCTATTCCCTTGTGTATCCTGCTTATAGAATCCTGATTGATCTCCTGTGTACTGACCCTTGCTTTGCCTGACTATCCTGATCTGTCCAATCCTGACCTTGGCCTGCCTGTTAACTCCGAACTCTCCAATCTGACCTTTGCCTGTCCACTGACTATTCTACACTCTCCAATACTGATTCCAGCCTGTCTTGTGCTGGCCTAGCGTGCCTGTTCCTGGTGGTGTTCTTCCTTCCAGTATCCTTGGGGAGACGATTGTGCCCCTATGCTCATCCAAAACCTTTTAGCTTTGCTCCTCTCTCAAATAAGACCTGGCGGCATCCAATTAGCTGAGGGCTCCTCCCTAGGTGAAAGATGGCAGTTATAGGCAGAAGAGCCGAGACCAGGGAGCTTAGCTCGGGTTCTGGATTTAGGGTGCAGTTCGTGACACTACTAAAGCAAATAACGTGCTGTCATGTATCAGAAAGGGCATTAACTCAAGGGCTGAAAAGATAATTGTGCCTCTTTCTAGGATCCTGCAGAGACGTACAACTAAACTGATTTAAAGAGATTTAAACTATGAAGGCAGACTGTCAAGGATGGGGTTGTTTTCCTTGCAGAAAAGGTTGCTTGAGAGGGAATATTATTAATCTATAAAAGTACATTTGGGGACATTCATTATAAACAGAAAGTGTGGGATTGTTTTCCCATTGTATATGTTTATATATGTGCAAAATAAACATTTAACACTGATTGAAAGCTGGGCCATTCTATAATATACTAAAAGTAAACTAACCCTTTGAGGCATATGTGTTTTAACCCATAATGCAGCATTACTTATTAATACAATTTTGCTTACTTGCAATGGAAGGAACGGGAAATGACTAAACATATATCAGCTCCTATTATAGAAAAAGACACAGGGTTATGTAACAGAAAACATTAAGTTTGTCTAGCTGCAGAAACCCATGTTTATTATAGAAATAAATAACTATCATCCATTAGGGGGAATAACACAAATGTTAATTTACTGGGCAAACTGTGAGTAAATCGCATCTGACATTTATATGGTTTATATAGTAAAATGTGCAAATCACTGTTATAAAGTATGCATTTATTGGTCACATGTTTAAAAGCAATCATACTATTGCTTCAGGTGTCTGAAAATATGGTTTAAAAGCTCCAGAAAATTCCCATATATAAATATATATAAAACATTCATTGTAATCACCTCAAAGTGCTTCTCAGGATATAGTTGCCTAGAAATGCAAAGGTGTCACCAAAATGACCCCTGTGTGCCATTAATATAATAGCTCTTCCTGCAGATGAAAAAACTCCAGAAACGGCCCCTTTATTCCGGGGTACATTTTGTTAAGAAATGGAATGATATTTAATTGTTTATTGTTCCTTTTACTTTTAAAGATAAATGGCATAACACAGCAGGCAGAGGTAAAGAGAATTGCTTGTTGCCTCAGATGCCTGATGTGAGATCAACAAATGAGCGCGTAGGAAAACCACAAGCCAGATGGGAGCTCTGCATCCCAAAGTACTGTTAAAACTGACTTTTTGTACATGGTTGCACTGCAAAACAAAACTTTTATATTCACTCCAATGCTCCAGTTGATAGTAAAGCTAGATAATGATACAGTGCGAGCTGGCAGACATAAATAAATACACTAAGTAAAATATACAACTGCCTCCTTGCAGCAAATGCAATGCATATATCCTCTTTGTTATGTAAGAAAGAAATGATAGTTCATTTGTTTTGGTGGGAGCATTCTGGGGGTGCACAGACCTTGAACCAGATTTGTAAACATATCTTAACTAATTTTATGTAAAAACTGCTGCACACCTGTGAGAATTCATATTGTACTACTGCAGAAATTTCCCTTGGGCTGCACTTTGCATTCTTACTTTAATTGATCTTATTTGTTATGCACTCGGATTGTCAGCATTGCTTCTGATGAATGATCAAATGTTTTTCTGAAGTATGCAGCACTTTGTTCAGAAAGTCGCTATGTTGTACAATTTAGGTCACTATGACACTGCTGGTTTAAATTCTTATCACAGTCTGGACATATGAAAACCATATGCCATCATTTATTTACATCCACCTTTGTGCACTACTAATTAGAGTCAGTTTCCCTTTGTCGGATGCAGAAAGTACAGGTTTCGGGGTAAAAACCCCTTTGTCAAGCATATGCTTTACTATACTCCCTGAAACATTGCACTTTCTGCTAAATAAACATGCAAGGGCTTGGCCCTGCTTGCACCTGCGTTTAAGTTCCAGTGATTCCTGTTTTTGCGTCCAGTTGGAGGGTGCTGATTCCTTCATCACTGAGCACCAGGCAATCTATACGTAAGCCAGGGTGTGCAAGCGGACTCTCAGTTTTGAATCAGAATATAATGGGACAGATACAAAAATCTGATTTGTAAACATGGAAAATGTTCCATCTGAAGCCAGTGTCACAAGTGAAGAGATAAACGGCTGAACTACACACCGCACGCTACGTCTTACTCTGACAGTCGGATACATGTAATTTGTACCTGCAATTTCCCATTCAGTGCCATTATCTTCTGCACAACCAACATGTTGCATGCGTGTCATTGCATGGTGATGTGTCGGATGTGTAGTTCAGCCCAAAATCAAATGGTGTCTGACTTTTTTTCCATTGATAAACATCGACTGTCAGATGTAGATACATAAACAAACAACACCGACTTTATCTGATCTGACTTTAAATTCTAGCTATATGGGGATCACATTTCCTACAAATCTCGTACTGCTGCGTGGTGTTGCATGGAGCTGCGTGAAGTTGCATGGCAAAATCAGATAAAATTTGACCCGCAAAAATCTGATCAAAATCTTGGAGTTTTGCCCTTGGGGTAGGATGAAGAAATGGAAGTGCAGTCCATCTAGGGAGCTTGATGTACAGACAGCATCCACTGATGTGTAGGAAAATAGGGTGAGCAGAAGCCAGCTCTCTTCCACCCAAGGCTTTTATTCCCACAATGCCTTGCATGCTTCTTCACTGGTCTGTTAATCAGATGGAATTTGCTACACTGTTTCTAGAGTCAAAGCCATCAGTGCAGAAACTAGAAAGGGACAGACAAACACAGATTGTAATAGCATTTACATTTACTTGTTATTTTAGCCAGATATCAGCCATACAGGCCCATCTGAGGTCCCCGTACACAGGCCTATAAGTTACTGACTGATCTGGAGGAACTGAGTCAGTATCTTATATCTTATACACGGGCCGACATACAGTTGGCAGCTTATTGGCCCGTGTATGGGGCCCTCCGACGGGCTTCACCGATCGAGATCTGGCAGAAAGCCGGCCAGATGTCGATCGGGCAGGACTAAAAATCCTGTCGGATCGCGGCCGCATCTGTTCGTTGCTTGGGCTACATACCAAGTTGAGATACTTAGGAAGACAGAACTATGGTTTTCTAACATCATTACATATAAAATAGGTAAAGGTTCTATGAGCTTGGGCTCAAACAGCATCACCCAAAGGAAACTCATACAGACAAAGGGATAATATACAAACTCCATGCAGATACAGGTATGGGACCAGTTATCGAGAATGCTTGGGACCTGAGGTTTTCTGGATAAGAGGTCTTTCCATAATTTAGATCTCCATAAACCTACTAGAACATAATTGAAACATGAATTAAACCCAAAAGGACTATTTTGCCTCCAATGAAGATTAATTATATCTTACTTTACAACAAATACAAGGTATTGTTTTTAATCTGATTTAATTGGAGTCTATGGGAGATGGCCTTACCGTTATTCTGAGCTTTCTGGATAAGGGGTTTCCGGATAAAACATCCCATACCTGTAGCACCCTTATTCAAAAATCTAATTCAGTATGCCCAAGTACAAGGCATCACTACTAACTACTGCACCAACAACATGCCCAGTCAGTGTAGTAATCACAGTCCTTATTTAACAGTATTTCAGCATTCAATGTAACGCCTGATTCTTATGTGCAGCTACTGAATCATAAACTGTTAATTCAGGAATCTGTAAAAGCTTGGATGTTAAGCAGCTTCTGGGACTGCATTTATCTAGCATTTCCCAGGGGTGGGAACTAAGCTGAATAATATATACGACACATCCACACCATATGAAAATCAAATAGCAATTATTATGTAGCAGGCAATTAAGTTTGTGACTTGGTTTAAATAAGGATATGCTAAAAGCCCGCCTGGATTCTAAGCTCTGAAGACTGCTCGGCACACCTGAATTACTTATTAGCACATTGTGAGGATCTGAGCTGCTCAGTAAACTGCTTGACTTTTTCATTTTTTTGTATAAGTAACTGGAGTCAAAAGCCTGGCTGAAATGTGAATACAAGCTATTCTCCCCATTGACTGCTCAATAAAATTGACATTTCATATCCAGCCTCAATCTGATAACAGACTTACTAGTTTTCTTCTGTTCTTTTCCCCAAGTGCTATAAAATATACCTTACACAGCTAGGATATAGTTTCTAGAAAATAGCACAGAGGTAAAAGGCTGTTCTAAGCGGGAATTCAGCTAAATCATCATTAGCAAAACATCACTTCTTTATACTATGTAATGCACGTAAATCCAACATTCCACATATAGTTCAATCTCTGACAGACGTGATGGACTTTCCTACTATCTGGTATTAGGCAACCAAAACACTGAAACATTTGAAAAGCACGGGACTAGGTTTCAGAATATGGGTAGCTAGAAAACTTGTATGAAACTGATTGTATATTGTATAAAACAGCCCACATTATATCTATCACAAAATTCCGACCAGTATCAGGGGGCACATGCTACCCCAGATAACTTGTACATCTGAATGACCTTAGCACCTGCACATCTTGAATACAGCTCTGCTGATTGCAGACAGCAATTTATTCAAGGGGGTAGACATTGGCTGAAATGCAGCACTTCTATAATCAAGGAAAAAAGTGTGACAAGTACAGATATCACACCCACGTTTTGCACATACGATCGCCACTTTGTGCTTTTACTACCAGCCATTTACTGAATCCACACCATGCATAGCTAATTAGCAATTCATTTAGAAACATGCATGGCTACGTTTAATCAGTTCAGTCTACAGCATGCATCTAAATTAAATGCTAATTTGCCATGCAGAATGTGTATTCAATATGTGGCCAGTATTAAAGGGGTGAGGTGGCATCCTTATTTGCACAATACCTTCAAAATAGTAAATGTAGGGTTACCATCTCATCCCTTTAAAAGAGGCCACTAATTGAATACACACTCTGCAATTTGGATGCATACATCAAGCATTTGTGTGCAGTCATGCATCTAACTTGCAGCATGTGTAGCGATGAGTGAATTGGCATACCATGTACTGCCAGTAAACATGCAGCACGCCATTAAGGGAACATTGAAACATGGAACACATGTTCTGCAGTTTGCTGACATTTAGGGGCAGATTTACTAAATTCACATGAATGATTCGTAATTCGACGGCATTTTCAAAAAGATTCGAATTTGAATTTTTGAATATTTTTGAAGACCACTTCGACCATCGAATTTTGAAAATTCGATCGAATGAAATGATTCGAATAAAATTCTATTCGAATATTTAACAGTCGAATAACTTGCCCTTTAAATTTTTTTTCAACTGCCTAGTTCGCCAGATTAAACCTACCGAATTGGTTTTAACTATTTTTGATTGAATAAAAAAATCGATCGAATGGTTTAAATCGTTTGAATTGTTCGATTCAAACGATTTTATTGTTCGATTCAAACGATTTTATTGTTCGATTCGAACAATTTTATTGTTCGATTCGAACAATTTTATTGTTCGAACGAATATTTAACTGCGGTAAAATCCTTTGAATTCGATATTCACTTTAAATTCCCTTTAAATTCCCTTTAAATTCCCTTTAAATTCCCTTTAAATTCGATGGTCGCATTCGAGGGTTTTTTTTTAACCCTTAGTAAATTATAGTGTTAAATTATATTAAGAGTTTTATATATATAATTAATTTTTTGCCATTTAAAAAAGCAGCAATGTATTACATCATACATTTTATATCTAGTGGTGTAACTAGATATTACTGAGCCCCACAGCAAATTAAGTATAGGGTCTAAAACCATTGGTAATTTGGTATGTTGACCTATACTAACAAGATGTGTTGAAGTTATTCATTAATTTGGCCTTGCTGGGCTTCCTACACTCCTGCCCCCCCCCCCCCCCCCCCCCCCCCCCCCGCCAGCAACTTCTTTGCAGTTACACCCCTGGTTATACTGTGCATTCCCTTTATTTATAGCACATTAACAGTTTACATATTGAATATTTATACCTTATGTGTGGTCATGCTCTACATGATGCTATAAATGCTATGAGCTGCCTTATTAGTTGTCCTGGTTACATAATTTCCTTTACACTATCTATAAATGGCCACTAGAGATGCTGTTCCGTGAAAGGTTAGTGGCAGATCCTTGCAAACAACATAACTCACAATTATACTGTACAGAAGTGTAAAACATGCTTTATAAAAACGTTATAAAGGCATGATTAAAATAAGTGTATATGTGAATGAAAACATCCAAAAAGCGAGAGCTGGACCTGCACACATGCATTGGACTAGGCCTCCTAAGGCCCTCCTGAGAAGGTGATATCCAGGTCCAACCCTAAATCACACTATATTGTCTTATTTTACTTTCTAATGGAAGGCATGACTGTCAGCATTATATATAACTAATACTTTTTTCCTTTCCCTCGGGGAGCAATGGAGGTTGGGATGACTTTGCTCTAGAGTAGAGATCAAGTGGCCTCACTCTTACTACTGAGCAGATGTATTTCCCATGATTATCTGCACCTCAAATAAAACCAATTCCCTGCCTGGATGTCGGATCTGGGAAATGACAGGGACACTGTATTCTCAGAGGTGTCTGCATGCCTTTCAGGGCAGACATTTCCTTTTCTAACTTTAATACTTTTCCCAGATCGCAGGTTTCCATTGCAAAGCAATTGTAAGAAACAGAAACATATTTACCTATAGGGTTTTTCTCAGATCTACCGTGAAGTCAATTGAGCTAAATGTTGTTGACATTTTTATAGTGCTATTTCATTCACTTTATTAAATTTATGGATGTGTTCTTTTTGCTTATTTCAGGTCCTATTAGGCAGGCAATATATTTACAGCCAAGGTTCAGAGACAGGAAGCGGAGACGGGGCTGCCATTGTTTCAATGAAGAGGAAGGATCAAGCTGCACGGTGCACAGAAGAGGAGTTGTGTTTCCAGCACAGGCAAGCTCCCAGCACAAAATGTCAGGCAAGAGACCAAACATATAAAATACTCAGCCTCTCGGCAGCCGCAGAGCACCTGGGAGAAAGAGAGAAAAGACGGGAAAATAGCGATAAGAAAACACCGATAGGAATATAGAGAGAAAGAAGCAAAGCTGGAGGAGATCAGAAACAAAGGGCAGATAAATATTTTATAAAGAATTGCTTTGCAATGAATTCAATTTAATTTTCTGCTGGAGCTGGAAGTTTCATTTGAAGTTATTGGCTCTTGAAAGGAGATGGAAATCGTTACTTTGCTATGTATTCAACCTTGTTAGGGCGACCATGATTTAGGGCTGCAGTCTGTTCCATTTGAATATATTCGTGTGGGAAGGAAAACTGCATAATTGATGGAGTTATAAATATAAATGGGCAAGAGAGATGAGGATACCATCATGTTTACACTCACAGTATCTTTCTAGTTGTGCTGGTCACATTCACATTTCTTCAACTGTCCCTTTTCTTTACACTGTATGCATACACCCCATTTTCTCTCTCGAGCAAGCCCTTCTCATTACTACACTCGATTAGAGTACTATTATATTAATTAGAGTACAAGTTACAATGCATAAAAGCCACCATTCAGCCATCCCAGAACTTATTTTCAGGATTCAGGTTCTTCCAAAGCCACGCATCTTGCTAATTTAAACCATTAAAAACAATTATTATAAGCCTTTATTAAAAATAAACAGTAATCTGATGCACTCAATAAATCTATTTCACAAATAGCTTTTACTTTAATTATTTGTGAGATCCTTAACCTCTTTTCCAGCTGTAACCAACACATGCAGTGAGTCACTGACAAATTTGACCAGTAGGGGATGGGGTTGATGCAGAGCAGGGAGGGTTTGACTAGCGGGAGCAGTGATGTGATGGTGAATCAATACTTTTTCAGTTGGTTTGGGGCAGGAGTAGGCAGCTAGCCTGATTTACAGCAGGAACAGTGTTTCCTTTTTCCTGAGTTAAATTATGTCCCTTGGTGTAGTGGCTCACCCTGGTGGTCTAGTGGGCTGGCAAGAATCGAGACCAGGGAGCCTAGCATCGGTTCTGGATTTAGGGTGTCGTTCGTGACACTTGGAAGTCCAGTATTCGATCATTGGGTGTCCAGATTACCCTAGTTTATCCCCACTTGCTGGAGTTTGTGGTGCAAACTGAAAGGCCTGGAATGGAGGAAGGTTGCACTAGGTGTAACAAGTGCAAGATGATATTTGTACTAGTTCACTCTGTGGGAATGGCAGATTCAGGGTAATTAATAGAGCAGACAGAGGCTCCAACAAGGAGGCTAGTAAGGGTTAGTACCCTGCAGTGTCAATGCTGCCAGTATAGGGAATGGGCTCTGGAATATAAAAATTCCTGGAGTAATAGTCTATTGTGGGCTTCACCTATTACGAAATTCACGTGAAAAGATCGAAGTTTGATCGCATTCGATAACGATTTTAGGATTAATTCGATTGGTCGAATATGCAAATTAAGTTTATTCGATCATCGAATAGTGAACGATCGAATAGATTCGAATGATCGAATATTCGATCATTCGATCATCGAAGAACTTAAAATTTTAAAATTATTCGACTGCCTACTTCGCCAGATTGAACCTACCGAATTGTAATAGAAGCCTATGGGAACCCTCCCATAGGCTTCTGAGGCTAAGTCCTGATCGAATAGGATTCGTACGATCGAAGTCTTCGATCGTTCGGATCGTACGAATTATTGGAATGATCAAATAATTTATTTGAATGATCGAATAATAGTTATTCGATCGTCAAATGATTGCAGATTGAATAAAAGGGTAGCCTAAAACTATTCGATTAGCATTCGACAATCGAATGCTAATCGAATATCGAGGAAAAACTAATTATTTTTAGGTGAATTTAGTAAATCTGCCCCCTAGTGTTGGCACCACAGGACCTACTTAGAAACTGTGTAACATTTATCCGATAAAAAGTTGTATTTGTTATTTTAAAGAAACACTGGTGTGCAAGTTATTTGAAAGATCAGTTTTGTGGTGGGCTACAGAGCGGTTAACCCTTCCTCCAATGGTAAAGCAAAGGCCCACCTGAGAGAAGAGTCGTATGTAACATGTGCCCTATTGGGAGTTGCTGAGGGTTGAAACCAACTGGGCCAGACCTAAGGTAACTGGCATCTTAGGTACCCCTATATTCTAAATCCATGATTATTATTATGGATTATTATTATTAATATTATGATTCCCTTTACCAATTAAATCTTAATTAAAAGAGTCAGGGGTAAAAGTAAAAAGAAAAAGTAACCTAGCTTAATTCCAGTTTCAATGGACTGAGCCAGTGCCTCTAAGACCTTTGGGCAACTGGCAACATATGTCTATGTGCTTATTTAGCTTGACAAGTCATCTTTATCTTTTTAGCTTAGACTGTAGTTGCTGGAGATTGAACTTTTGCAGTAGGAACGGATTCTATACAGATAAGTCTTTCTGTAAACATATTAGAACTTGTTCCTAATCTCACCTTTGAAAACATGTCTCTGCATTAGTGAAACGGCTTGTTAAAAGCAAGGCAGAAAAAAGAGGTAATATAAAAGTGTACACCTGACTGCACTAACAGGGCAAAAAGCTCACTCTTGTTGACCTGAATGACCAAAACTGTACTACAGAGAAGAATAAAGTAAAGGCCCTGTACAGAAGTGATATTGAAAAGAATATGACTTTATGATTCTATGATATCTTCTATGATATCTTTTATTAAAGGTTCCATATAATCCCTAGAAGATGTACCGCCCACTTTAAACTGGTGCTCTTTTCTTTAAAATTGTGCTTAAGTTTGCTGCATTTTTCCCCCTTTAATTATTGTCCAAGTAAATTGGTCCTACAGAGACATATGTGATGATAGTGGCTGCATCATTAAAGGTCATGGCTGGGTTGCTTCTATTTTTCTTTTATTTTAAAAAAGTAATTTCGATCAGAAAGTCATCATAATTCATTACAAATATAAAGGCAGGGATAAAAGCTTCATGCAGCCAGAAACTAGGTCATATTTATGTTACCCAGCAGCATAAAGTAAGCCTGGCAATCAATTCACTTCTACTGCATGTCAAGTGTCTGCATTCCTCAACACAAAATTTGATCTGATCAGTGGAGCAGCCTCATTACTATGACAGTGTGATACTCTCGCAGCTGATTGATTTATCCATCATCTGCTGTCCTTTCTTCATATATGCCAGTGTCAGTCGGCAGCCATCACATATTTCTTGAAGTTCTAATATGACGCTATTGTTTCATAAAAATATGGTACTTGCTCCCTTCACAGTTTTTTTGCCAGTCCTTACACATGCTGGTTCAAGATCAGAAACAAGGATACAGATAGTAAAGTTCTAATCGATTCACTACTTATTAGCATGAAACTCACTCACCTTGAATGAACTCTGGGACTTTGTTGACTTCCCATAGCGGCGTGTCAGCATTAATTCCAATGAGCTGCAAATTTTCTCAACGCAATTTTCTATAAAGCCAACAGTAATGAATAGTTTATCAGTACATTATATGAATAAAGTACATTATACATTTATAGGTATCATTCTTTCTCAATTAGACTCATTCATTAATAGTAATTAATATAATTTATTAGTTATTTTCAATATTATTATCAAATACACCAAGGCTCTTCAGGGAAAACACAAGTTTATTTTTTCCAGATTCAAACATAAACCTCTAGCAGACTGTATAACAGTGTTTCAACATCAGATATTTGCCTTTTCATAAGTGGGCAGAACATTCAAGTCCAAGGATGGCCATTTCATTACAAACATAAAATAAAAACCTGCCTACTGGGCTCTACCATCACACGTTAGAAGTACCTAACTAGACTTGGCCCCTTGTAGACTACCAGCAAAAACAAAACAAATTTCTCTCACGCCTATACTCATAGGACTTTTTTTTTAGAAGTTCCCAGCATCCGGGCTTCCCTCATTTTCTTTGCCAGACTCTTGGCACAACCTCAGTCACATCACGTTCACCTTCTGCTTCGTGCAGTATCAGGCAACACTCCCAGCTCCTCTGTTCTTTACACAGCCAGGTCTCCAACCTGCTGTGCCTTGCTGAGAGACCATAACAAACTAATTTCAGTAACTTTAAATATCCTGTCCACAGTGGATCTGGGGAATGAAGTTACTGGCTACTACAATACTTAAACAGAGAACACATACACTGTTTATCAACTTCATTCCTGGAGCATATCTCCATCCCTGGGGAGTCATTAAAAGCTACAGGAATTTTTTTAGTTTTTCCTCGCCACTCTATCACAACATTTATATGCATCAATCGTCCAAAGTAATCTGGTAATGTTAAAAAAATGAAATCTCAGCTACTACACAATATTGTGGTATTATGTCGCATATCAGCACTTTCTGTGTGGTGATCGAAATTGGTGTCAATTTACATTGTCTAGGTAATAATTCTTCCAGCAGATCTTGTAGTAAACCTTATGTAGCATGTTTTTCCCTTGTCCAACTCCATGTCAGCACTCATCGGGATAGCCACTCCCCCATGCTCCCATCAGAAGGACCCTCCCCAAATCTTTAAACTTCCAACCACGCCCACTTACTGGCATCATTTTTGTCCTTGCTTTGGCTTTTGTTCCCATTGGAAGCAAAATTTTCTTTTTAACCTTGGGTTTAGGCCTCTCCATAAGGCGTCCTAGGGACAAGGGTTTTGGTCCATGGGACCTTTTGTTCTCCAGCACACTACCTCATATCTTGGTGTCTCATGTGCTTCAGCTTCTGGGTCAGGTAAGGCACCGGTGTGCAATGTTTGCTATTCCTTGTCTGCCTATGTTTCAGTTGCTTTCCTGTATTGCTTTGGAGCATTTGGTGGCAAGTGCTTGTCCCCCCATCCGTGTGCCCTCCTGGCCTGTCCAAAAGACGTCTGGCGGCAGTGGTGTATGTGGCCCCTACACCCCATTTTTACAGATGGGCGAGGGAGGTGGCAGTTAGTTTAGGCAAAATTAGTTAGGGGCCTGAGCCTTACTGCCTCCTGTTACTTTTGTTTTTCTTGTGTTTAATGGGGGCAGGTTTTCTATGGCCAGCTGCCTCCCTCAACAGACTTTCCCATGGTGGAGATAGTTTATAAAAAATAAAAAAAAGTTGCTCCATAGCCTTCAGCCAATATGGCCGCAGAGTTGGGACCTTACAGGAGGCACCCACATTAATTATTCAATTTGCCTCTGTGTAAAATCAGCAGCTGCTTTTGGTTACCTGCCTATGCAGACAGCAGCTGAGTATAATCAGTGTGTATCGCTGGTAAATTGAGTACAATTATGTGATTGCTCTGTCTGTGCAGACACCAGTTGAGTATAATCAGGTGATCCTTGTGCAACTCCCAGCTATAGCAAGTGGAGATGGCCCCATCCCACTCTGCAGACTGGAACTCTGGCCCAGCAGCCTCAGGTAAGTACTGCTATTGTCAGTAAACTAGTGAGGCCTGTCTGTCTGTTAAAGGGGTTGTTCACCTTTGAGTTGACTTTTAGTATGATGTAGAGAGTGATATTCTGAGACAATTTGTAATTGGTTTTCATTTTATTATTTGTGGTTTTTGAGTTAGTTAGCTTTTTTTTTAGCAGCTTTCCAGTTTGCAGTGTCAGCAATCAGGTTGCTAGGGTCCAATTTACCCTAGCAACCATGCATTGATTTGAATGAGAATATGGAATATTAATAGATAGGGTCAGGAAATAAAGATGAATAATAAAAATCAGCAATAACAATAAATGTGCAGCTTTAGAGAGGATTTGTTTTTTGAGGGTGTCAGCGACCCCCTTTTGAAAGCTAGAAAGAGTCAGGAGAAGAAGACAAATAAATCATAAACTATAAAAAATAAATAATGAAAACCAATTGAGAAGTTGCTTAGAATTGGCCATTCTATAACATACTAAAAGTTAACCTGAAGGTGAACCACCCCTTTAACAATGAACCTGGTGTCCTACAATATGTGGCTTTAAAGGGGCTGCTTACACCCTGGCATAATGAGAAGCAGGTAAGGAGCATGTCCATATTCTGTTCTGCAGTGTAATGAAGTCTAACTAATTACTTACATACAATGTGATCATATGTTTACCTACACTGTGCTTGGTCTGAGACCAGTAACCCTAATAGAAATAGATACATGGACTAGCATGCTCTACTGACATGTCGTGTATGCTGGATTTGGCTAATGGCCCCCCTTAATCCAATAACCCTAACGGATATAAGTAAATGGGCTGGAATTTAACATAATCTTCTGCTGAACTGCAGTGTGCTGAGTTCGGGCTATTTGCATACCTGACATCACTAGCCCTAATGAATGTGGGTCACTGGGCTGGGGGGCTGTTAGGCTCCGATATGTGCTTGCTTAATTAGCAGCTAATCTAAAATATGTATTACATATTGCTGTGATTATATCTATGTGCTCCTATTTGGTTCTACAGTATATGCTCTGGCTATTGCTCACCTGGAACAAATAGCCCTAATGGAGGTAGAGCACAGGTCTGGCTGGCTGCTAATTCCTGATATATGCTTGCTCTAAGGGCTCCTACACACGGGCGTTTTTACCTGCGCTCCCCTGCGTTGCGTTTTGCTGCGTTCAAACGCAGGGGAGCGCAGGTATAGACGCACTCAATTATTTTCAATGGGGCTGTACCCACGAACGAATGTGAGCGCCGAACGCAGGAAAAATGCAGCATGTTGCGTCTGAATCTGCGTTCGGCGCTTACACGCGTCTCGTGGATACAACCTCATTGAACAAAATGAGGTGCGTCTAGACCTGCGCTCCCCTGCGGCTGAACGCAGCCAAACGCAACGCAGGGGAGCGCAGGTCAAAAACGCCTGTGTGTAGGAGCCCTTAGGCGCAGCTAATCTAAACTGTATTGCATGCTGCTGTGATTGTATATATGTGCTCCTGATATATGCTTACTGTAATCAGCTACCCTAAACTATGCATTACATGTGGTTGTGATTATATCTGGGGTACATTGGGGTCTAATACCGATGAGTACGACATTGATACCTGCTTCTGATGTTTTATCATGCCAATGCATTGCTCCTATTATAAGGTATGGCTTAATCAGTTAAGCAGGGAATTTAATTTATTACATGGCAATGTTTCTCCCTGTGGTAGGTAAGTCCACAGATTGTCTTGATAAACACAGCAGGAGTTTCTGAAGCCTGTCCGTCATAAGTATTGCTTGCATAACAATAACCACAGGTATGTAGTACACAACAAATTGTTTGGGGCCATTGCTCATATTATAAGGTATGGCTTAATCAGTTAAGCAGGGAATTTAATTTATTACATGGCAAAAAAATTGTTTGGGGGCAGATGAATGTAAATTTTCCCAGATTCAGTAGCCTTGCATTGCAGATCATTGCCTGCATGAATGGAGGGCCATGCAATCTTGCTTTCAAATGTGCAGTATAATTACTATCCAGTGCTGGGGCTCTGGGGTTGGGCAGTGTACTCTGCCAGAACCAGTATCTCAGGGCCCTGACTAAGGCATATGTTATAATCTACTATGATAAACCACACAGTTTACTACATGATAGCACCATGGCTTACACCCTGCATGGGGGAGTATAATGGATAATCTTCTGTTCTGCTCCAACATGGTTATGGTGTCTACAGTCATGTAGACTACTAATACATGACTACAACTATGACAAAGATAAGGAAGAAGAAATACAGTTCTCTATGCTTGGCTGAAATAACCCTATATGTATTTTTGTCAGGGATTGGGTAGGGGACGATGTAGAGTCTAAAGAGGAAGGGGCGAGTCCTTTAGGCAAGGGTGGATTGTGCCTAGGGAACAGGTAAGGAATAGGCACGAACAAGGAGATGAAGGCGTAGTCAGACTGGAACAAAACAGGACAGAGAGGGCAAAGATCAGGAGGACTGGATAAACAGGATGAAGAGGGCAACGACTCGGGACAGTTGCAGACTGGATGGAGCAGGAGTGGAACAGACTGATTGGGACAGGACGGTGCAGGCATAGATCTTGGGACTGGATAGCAGGAGAAGACTGGAGAGCAAGAGCAGGAGGAGAGGACTGGAGAGCAAGAACAGGAGATGAAATGCAAGGCAGAATAGGAATCAAGAACAAGCAAGGTCAGTACAAGGTTAAGGCAAGGCAAGGTAAAGCAGGAAGAACAAGGCAAGGGAAGGCAAGAAGGACTGGACAAGGCAGGAGGGACAGGGCAAGGCAAGGAAAGGCAGGAAGGACAAGGCAAGGCAGGAAAGACAAGGCAAGGCAGGAAGGAAGGACAAGGCAAGGCAGGACAAGGCAAGGCAGGACAAGGCAAGGCAGGGC